>JAVJGH010000044.1:20378259-20389680 GCA_035590175.1 Aviceda leuphotes
CCCCCCCCCCCCCCCCCCCCGCATCACGAATGTCCTCGTCAGCTCTTGCGATGGCTGAAGGGCTTCGTATCTGCTCAGAGCTGAAGGTCTTTGTGTGCTCCGGTAGCGTGGTTCCCACCACAATGGGGCACCTGCCTGGGGACAGAGACGCTTCAGTAGTATGGGACAGGTCACGAAAAAACGTCCCTTCCCTTTGAGCTGTGCAGAACACTCCAGCAACCGCTGCACGGTCACTTAACCTACTTGCAGAGAGGGGCAGATACAGACCGCCTGGAACAAGTATCCTAAAATTATATTATGGTCCGGGGACCATGTACTACACGACAAGGAAGTGCCTGGCAAATGCTATGCAAACTCGGCAAAGTTGTACGCATATTTAAAAAAAACCCCCAAACAAACAAACAGAAAAAAAACCCCAATCGCCCCCAAAACCCAAACAAACAAACAAAAAAACTACAAAAAAAAGGCGCGGGGGGGGGGACACACAACACACACATCAAGAAAAGCAAACAAATAGAAGAAAAAGCTTTGGCAATTTTTTGAGTGCTGAGTTAAGGCTTCACAACACAGAGCAGAGTTAAACGTCAATGCAGAATGTCCTTGTACACAGTCTGAAACTATTCGGAAATGTTCTGAGTGCCTTTTAAACACTTGCCATCTTCTAGCAAAATCTGACTGGCTGAGCACGGAAAGTGAGGACAGAGTCATAATAGTGAACAAATATTTCCAGCACATGTTCTGGAAGCGATAGCACTCATAATTTTAAAATGCATGGTGCTTGCACAGATGCCTTTTTGAGTCCTGCAAAAGTATCATGCCATATAAAAATTATCTCTGGTGTCTGCAGCAACTGTGTTTTTATGTCTGGCTGAGTGTTCGGTAACTACATAACTAACTAGGTAAGTGTTATAATTTTAATTTCCATTCAGTCCCTTTATAAACTTCTTTTAAAGTTTGGCTGTGCATTGCTTTGTCAGGAAAAGTATCTCTACTTCAGCATTTTAACTATAATTAATGATGACACTCACCTTGATTGTTGCCAAGTTTATATTCCCTAAGAGATGGAACAAAACACACAACGTGTGAATTATTTATACTTCCATATGGAGGCTTATTGTTAATACTTTCTCAGTAATTCTTTAGCATTGGATCTTAATGAGGAAGTGTAGATCACTGGTGCGATTTGTTCAAAATATAAACAGAAGCATGCATCCACAGAGATGAAAATGATACTGTACTTCAAAAACGAACAATAAAGAAACTTTTCCTCCTGTCACAATTGCTGTGACAGCTCTCAGAATGCATCTGTACACGAACCTGGATACCCTCCTCTGCCGTATAATCTTCCTTGGAGCAATGACACGCTGCCAATATTTTAACAAGGAGCTTCCATAAGTTTAAAAAAGAAAAAAATCTCTGTTGTCTTGCAGTATCCCTCAAATGCCAGGCAGTCTATGATCTATATGGCAGGTTGAGGCAAAGTCAGGATATCGCTCTTCACCTTCTAATTTAAACAGTTCTCATGTTAAGGGCGGGGGGACACACAGCAGCCTGTGATACGGAAGCTTTGGTTGGTATACTGGGGGGAACTGGTGCTGTATCCTCAGCAGGACCCCAGGAGGGGTTGGCAGCAGCTCAGGTGCGCCCTGGATCTGCGGCTGGTGCGGAGGAGCCCCGGAGCCGCTGGAAGCGCTGCGCGGCGGCGTGTTCTGCTAGCTATCCCCTCGGAAGACAGCTCAGGCGTGGCTTTGTCTCGGCTCAAAACGCTAGCACTTTCTCTTTATTGCTCTTCAAAGATATCGAGGCATTTGTTAGTTCATGTGGAAGTCGAGGAAACGAGCTTTATCACAAAAAGGGAAAAATTCTTCCACTTTGTCCTTTGTATCTACACATAGACACCTAGATATATGATAATATTTGTATAATATATAACATTTCTGTCATATGTATGTACACTTTGTCCCTAATCTACACAACATTCATAATTAAACTTCCCTCAAAATCTTTGCCTCTCTCTCTTAAAACTGACTTAGTTTCACGGTTTAAAATGTCTATTTTCACCTTTTTATATATGTATTTATTTGTTATTAACTTGGTTAACATAGCATGATGATCATCTACTGATTGTTAGACCTTTTAAAATTCAAGTATACTTTAAAAAAATCTTTAGATAAAAGTCGGAGCACTGAGAAGATGGAATATTGGCTCCTTGTGGAATTTCTAGAGAGGCAGACAGAGAAACTGTTACTCACTAAGAAAATAATTTCCCAGTCATTATGGAATCAACCAAACTTGGAAACACACTCTAGTCAGCATAGCAAAACTGTTAGTTCAACTCTGAAACTCTTACATTAAAACCTAGCAAAGTGCATTTCTTGTAAAACCAACCTCCCTGTACATTATATTTCCTAATCAGCAAGTCTAGTGAAAAGTAGGGGAAGATTTTTTTTGATCAAAGTTCACTCATTTTGACATATTTATAAAAGGAACAGAGCTTAGGCTTTATTTTTTCTAGGATCTCTAACTATTTATTCCTAATGTCAAACTATTTTGCCTGTTCTATACTGGCTATAGTTCAAACACCATCACCCTGCTAAGACCCTCACTTTAGCCCAGGGGACAAAGCAGAAATCAGCAGGACATCTAAACTACAAGGTGTTGCTGCTGCCATTGGCCACAGTTAGGACAAACATATGTTGAAGAATGTCAGTGTTTCTAAGAGTAAGTCAGAATTCAGAATTAGAAGTTAGATTTTGATTTTGCAATCTATAATCTAACATACCCTCTTTGTTTCTCTCTTCACCTTCTCCTGTGCTGCTCTCCTACTTTGATTTTCCTCACAAGCTCTTTCCTTCTGTCCTAGGTATGAAGCCCTGTCCTAAAAAGTAAGAAATGCTAAATAAAAGTTTGCGTATTTATTTAGGCTATAAGGGACTGACAAAACAAGCTTGAATGGCACTTTCCATTGAGGATTGTCTACAAATGAGAGCTATGTATAGCATTTTAGAAATCTCAGATTGTGAACTAAGCTAGTAAAGGCTTAAAGGCATCTGTTTGGGCTCCTGACAGAGTAAGCATTTGGTTAGAATTTCAGTTCAGATCACGACTGTGCTTTTTATGTGAGTCCCCATTTATTGTGCCTTGGTTTACTTGGCACAGAGACCTTGGAGGGTACGAACTGGATTCCACAGAGGTGAAACTATACCAGAAGAAACAGTTTGGGACGTAGCTAGTGCTCTAATCACTAACGGACATTCAGCCCAAAGGACAAGGCTAGAATTAGCCTGTGAGATGCAGTCTGGATTTTAGCTTAAAAAATTTCCAGAGCCTTCCAGCCCTGGTTACTCAAAACAGTCCTTTCAATTTTAAGATATTTTACTTGGTTTTATCTAAATCCTTGGCATTTTTTTTCACTGAAGAAGCATTAATGTTACAAAGTAAGAGAGAAAGTATTCAGTGAGAGAAATGGTAAATTGAGCAGAGTACATCTGCCCTATGCATTTAATATAGTACTGTTGTGTCACATTAAAAAAAGAATTAAAAAAAATTACTAGAACAATTTTAAGGGAAAAAAAACCAGCCAAACAAGTAAATTTTCTTGACATTTTAGATTTGACACTTTTCCAGAACTTTGTACCCTGTCTAGTTTTAAAAGTCTTGAGTCACTAAAAGTCACTACTTTCTGTAGTAGAGGTTCTAATGTCTTTCCCCTCTTCGCCTTTTTTTTTCCTTAATTTTATTTTGTGCCTTTTGTATCCTTTTTTGCACCTTGAATAATTCTTCTCAACACAAATTGAAGATCCTCTCTTTATATTTGTAGATAGTTTTCCACTTTTTCTCATTCTTAATACTCTGCCATAAATCAAACTCTGCAATCTGTAAGTTTGCGCTAGGCAAACTCGTGGCTTTGAATGGAGCCGGCCTGTGTGATCTCACCCACCGCACTAAGCGTTACAGAGCAGTGATTTATTGGAAGAGGGAAGCCAAGTAAATTCCCTGTCTAGACTAATGTAATTGTTCCCTTGTTCTAAGGGTTCAATGATTTCACGGTTAGTCATTCCATCTCTTTTCCCTACAAATGCACGCAGACACCCCCAAAAACCAGCGGCCTTACACAGCGTATATTTAACTTAATGGAAAGATTTTCTTGACTCACTATGACCAAACCTCTAATCACCGATTCAGTCAGGAAACATACATATTCTACATCCGCATGTATGCCTTCCTCTGTGCATGCCTAGAAGAGTGAATCCATAAATATGAGATAAACCAGCTGTAATCCATAGACAAAGTAAAATCTATTCAAGTTTTGCCTTAACACGATTTCAGTAACTGAGTGTAGCTATAGACAAAACATACTGTACTGAAAACAGGCTGATAGGCAGCTTTGCCGTTCCTGTTCCCAAAGGTTAGGGGATAAACGCTATACACACTGACACCAAACTGGCTAAAGGAAAGCACTGTGTGCATTACACATCCCATTCCCATCATTAACAGTATGGATGTTTACGTGTGTAACGTTAGGAAGAGCTGTCTGCTAGACAAAGATTCAGGAAAACTAGAGAGTAAATGAGGAGCGACTTGAAAATAATTTCTTGCCAATCTCAGTTTTCTCTTTGTCAATGCGTACCTGTTGGACAGGTGGAAGTGTCCCAAGTGTACCTGGAGGGGAAGCAGATCTTGGACTTCGGTTGCCAAATTCTGCGGCACGCTGGTCTGCTCCGAGAGTCAGTCACTCCCCGAAGTAAATTCGCCACGTAAACTCTTGGGGGAACACTGCTACAGTGTAATCAGACCCTTATAATTTTGAACTTTATTGCTTTCGCAAAAGACGTGTACTTTTGAAAATACATCAACCATGGTCTGGAATCTCTGTTTAACTCCAGCTTACAAACTCCAAAGGCGTCTGTTCCGACTACTGCCGTTTGGGCTAACTAACGACGCAGCCCCGTTCCCACAACTCTTTACTGGAGGTGGGCAATCACTGGGAGTGGCAAGGAGGCAGTTCTTCAGCTGCCTAGCAATGCGTTAACCTTGCTGCACTAAACGGTAAGTAACCTGAAGGCACCGGAGGTTCTTAGTAGCAAATAAGCTAAATAAGGCGGCAACATTCAGCATCCTTTCAGTCTCACAGAGGACTCGAAGTGATTAATAGGAAAACACACCGCAAACCAGCTGCCAATACCTGCAAAGCTGGACAACGTTTAGCAGTCCCAGTGTGACCCCCGTAGAGGAGCATTCACAGCACAACAGATACAGTATATTATAATTAATTTGGTTGAAAAGAAAAGGTGAATTTTAGAATGCATTTTATTTTCCTCTCTTTTATGCTTCAGCCTACCAGAAAATTGAAAACTCTATCTCTGGCAGTGCTGTGGCAGACTTCCAGGTTTATCTTAATGAAGAAGGAATTATTTCTGACAGAGTTCTGGTTTCCAGGTATCCCAAAATCCTCTAATTCATTTGCATGAGGTAGAGAGGAAAAGTAAGGATGGAAGGAAGAAGAGTGAAGCATACAAATATTACTCAAAAAGGATATAGGAATGTGTTCTATGGAATAGAAGACACGAATATTTTATAGGAGAAACCTACTTCAACCACATTTCTTTAAATGTAATGCCTGAACATTCACCATTTTATTCTTAAATAACCCTATCAAAGGAATAATAAATGAATGTCACCAATTTTGAAAATCAAATGAGACTGAGAGGAAGCTGGAGTTATAAATGCATTCAAAGGAGATTAAGTTTTTATGAACTGATACTCCATGCTGTCATAAGGGCATTTTTTCTCCACAAAAAACAAATGCAAGCCAATAGCTACCATAAGGGAAAAACTCCTACTGAAATTTAGAAATACTGTTTTAGACAATTTCCTTAAATTGACATGTGGGCTGTTGATTTCAAGCAGGACATTACATAAATCTTCTATTACATTTGCCTAAAATTTCTATAGTGCCACGTGTGCCTGTGATGGATTATGGAAAAAATTACGATGACTTCTGTGTTCAAAGCACACAGCAGCTCTGACTGAACAGAGAAAACACAGGTGCCTGAAGACTGAGGAAGCAGGACAACAGCTACATCGCTTTCTCCTTCAGTTCCAAGGGCGCACTATTCTACAAGTTATATATTCCAATACTAACTCTATATGGGTATACTTAACTCCAGAATAAGAATCTTACTGAATTTTTGTTTCAGTTGAGAATATGCTTATTTTATAAACCTATAATTAGCAAGACCTCTCAATAAAGTGCTGGGAGAAAACAATAACGCTAAAAGCTCAGCATGGTGGGTTAGCCTTGGCCAACAAACCCCCCCCCCCCGGCCGCTCGCTCTCTCCCCTCCCCCGTGTGACAGGGAAGAAGAAAAGCGATGAAAATGCTCGTGGCTCAAGATAAAGACAGGAAGATTGTTTGCCAGTTACCACGATGGGCAAAACAGACCGGGGGAACGTTCACTTAATTTACTGCCAACGAAAATAAGTATTTCCAGTAGCGGGAAAGGAAAAAGACCAGCATTAAAGCCACACCTTTCCTTCCCCCAGTCCCAACTTCATCCCGTCACTCCCAACTCCTCTAACCCCTTCCCCAGGTGGGGTCCTGGGGGAAGGGTGTCCCCGTCAGCGCGTAGGGCTTTCCCTCTGCCCGTCCCTCCTCCCCGTACGCGTCCCCGCTCCGGCTCTCCGGGGGCCGCAGTTCCCTCGGGAACGCCGGCCCGCTCCGGCGCGGGACCCTCCCCAGGCTGCAGGTGGCGGCGTGCTCCGCCCCGGAGACACTGCTCCGCCGCCCCGGCCTCGACGTTCCCGACGCCGATTCTCACTCCAGCGTTCCCTCCGCCTCCGCCTCCGCCGTGTTCGCTGCCCTTTCTGGCAGGCGTTTTCCCGGAGGCGCCCCACTCCTGCTTCATAACTTCGAAAGGTAGAGAATGAAATATATGAGCCTAAAGAATCCCGAGAAAAGCCCCACAAAATTATCTACAAAAGGATCGAGAAATCTACAAACAGGAGATTAAAAAGGAAGAATAAAGAAGACACGGTTTGTCTTCTATAAGCTTAGCAAGGATCCAGCAGGATAGTTCACATTATTTGTAGGCATTTGCAATTTCATAAGGTTGGAAATGATAAACTTTGAATTTTCAAAATAGTAATTTTGTATCTCTTTTATTCACTTAAAGTGTCTACTTTTGATTAAACTAAGACAATAGAAACATTTCTACATTGTGAGTATATTATTTGAATTTGCCCGTAATGCAGAAAAGAGTTAGAGCTATAGAGAGGTTATTAACATAAATTGCAATTATGAAACTGATTGTCATCATTTATGACTTTTCAAATTACTTGACAGATTGTCATGGGAAAATAATTTATGCAAATGTATTAATGTTTATGCAAATTGTTTTGCTTTAAGACTGAAATAAGACTATGGATCCAATACCCTTCAACATTTACGGTGAAAAGCAAAGGATATGCATTTCACTTAAACTTATTTGAATTAATCATGGTAAAACCAAAATAATCTTATTTCTAAAATTGCTTTGATTGGAAGATGTTCCTGACTCATACAAACTGAGCAATTAATCTAGCAAAGTATTATGTAGACTGTGAGAGAGTTCACTTTGGATGCGATCATGGACACATTTTGACTTAAGATCAGGAACTGTTCAGAATGCATAAAAATGAAGTAGTTAATGAGGGGAAATTGGAGAAGGATGTTATGCTGTACTTCTTAACTGCATTTTTTTAAAGTCTTCTGATTGCTTGTAAATTTTTATTTAAAGTGCTTTACGTAATCATGTAAATACTCAGCAGGCTTTACCCGAGCCAAGTTACTTCTACAGCTGCTCTGCAGATTTACACAGGAAGACACATCAGACGACATCTGAGATTTGACCATCAGCTTTTTTTGCAAATTCAAAGTTTGCTCATCAACAACTTTCTTCTCCGAAATCATGAAGGGAAAAAAGTAGAAACCTGTTGATTTAGAAACTTTCTAACTGCCAGCATAGAGAAAAAAGGGCCAATGAGTAACAGCTACAGAAGATGTTTCTGCCAGCACAAGCTCACGAACTCAACTCTGACCTCACTATTCAAGAGAAACAGGCTTGCTCTACTGTAAGTTTAGCTACTTAATAATTTCAAGGAGCCCATTATTCTTTCAACATCTGAAACAGTAAAAAGGTGAGTAGCCCCAGTAAAACAGAACATGTTGCCTGTTCCCACTGGTGAGGAACGGGCAGCAGTAAGAATATTCCAAGATACCTGCCATTTCTGTATGCTTCCGTCATGATAATCCATAAAGTGAAAAGAATTTATGCATGTCTCCATAGAACAGCTGAAGTTTCTTTATTCTTTGTCCCTTTATGTCCTTATCAAGAAATGGTGGTGTTCCTCCACCTCTAACCATGCCTGTGGCCAAAGGAATAGGGCAGGTCTCCATTTGGAGCTAGTCAGATTCACTTTTTAATCATTTAAAGGACATGCTGATTAGCTTAACGGTCCCTCTCCACCACTGCCCGAGAATTATCTCTTGCTGGCAATTGCCTCAGTAGAAACATATGACAGTTTGGGGTATTTAACTGTGGTGAAAACTATCAAATTTGTAATGAACTATTTAATAATTCAAAAGTACACACACACACACACACACACACCCCCCCAAGGACAGTAACAGACAATCAAGGGGTTTTTTTCTTGTTATGTGAACCAGGTGTAACAGACAAATTTGAAGCAAACATTATCAGCTTATAACATTGTAAGCCAAAAATATAAAAAATAATAATCTGTGGAAGAACTATCTTTGCTTTTCATATTTAATTTCAAACTTTTGCTTGTAGTTATTACAGGAGAAGAACATCTGAAGAGTGAAGTCAATTAGCTTTTATTTTGATTTGTCTGTCACCACTTGTTATTCATTATAGTATACTTAGAAGTCTCAGCTACATTTGGAATCCTGATTTCTCCATATCAAAAGGCTGAATATCAAAAAGGTAGTGAAAGAAGTAAACCTGAGGACCCCAGAATTTGGTAGAGGCCTGGAATTCCTTCAAGTCCAAGATACTAAAATTGTCAGCAATCTACACAGGGGAAATCATAGGAAAAAGAGGATAAAAAAATCTTTGGGAAAAGGGCCTAACTGAATCAATAGTTCTCTCAGGAAGGATTTATATGTAGGCAGAAAAAAAACCAACCAACCTGATTAGCAAGGAAAATTATGATTTAGGAATCAAAAAGTAGAACAGTAAGAGACAAGTGAGTCAGCCCTGGGAAAGGATATTAAAACAAATAACTTAAGATTTTTCAGGTATACGGAAGAAAAAATAACTTTAGAAAGTAAAATTACTATGAAGAAGGTTCTGGGTAGAGATTAAAGATAGACTTCACGTGGCTCCAAAACCAAATTAATATATAAAGATTTTCACAATGAAGCGGTTGCTGAGCTAGGGCCAAAGCGAAGCTGAACTTAAGGACCGCAGGAATACAGAATCCACCACAATGAATCTCAAACAGCTTAATGACCCCAGATTGGTTGGGACCAATGATCTCTCCCCACAAGTTGGTCCACATCTGACACACAAAATCATTATAGAATCATACAATCATTTAGGTTGGAAAAGACCCTTAAGATCATCGAGTCCAACCATAAAACTAACACTGCAAGCATCCATACAAAGATTTTTAAGACAAGAGAGTCTTGATTTTGGTTTTAATATCTAGTAAATAGTAACAATAGCACACACACACACAAACCCCAAAACAACCAAACACAAAAACCCCAAACCAAAACAACATAATTCAGAAGTTAATTACTTGATCCAAATATTCAGAACTGTTGGTATAAGCTCAGTAATGTGCAAGGCATTATAACAAAGTTTTAATGTCAAGAGAAGCTATGGATATGGAAGTTAAAGAAAATGGGGTTAGACATTCAAGGTCTTGGCAAAGATAACCTGGCAACTAAGTTTCCTAAATAAGAGAAACACAAGCAACCTCATCTAATTGGACTTCAGTGCATAATTGGTACTGTCACATGGAAAACTAACAGAGTTGGAAAAGACAGAAAGCGATAGCGATGGATGAGAAACTACTAAAGGACTGATAACAACCACTAAGCTTCAGACAAAATACTGTGACTGAGTGAGACTTTCAGTAAAGTTACTGTTTTAAATGACGGGACTGAACAAATATACGATTTTCAACACCCTTTTTTAATTAAAAGTTTGGACAGCACTACTTGTTTTAGAGGAGAATGGCATATCACACAGAAAAAATCAGGCTACCTTAATGATCAGTGTAACAATAATAATAGCATGAAATTAATGAAGAAAAAAATAGAGGTTTACATGGATCACCAGAGGAAATGAAAGTCATAGCTTGCAAGAAAAGACTAAAAGAAAAGTTTTGGCCCAGTAAAAGGAATGCTGAGAAGGGATCTAACAACTATCCATGAATATTTGATGGTGGACAATATAAATACCAGACAGTGCTGGAGTGAGATCAAATTTAGGAGCATGATCGGGAAAGATCTTTGACTGTGAGACTTCAGACACAGAAGCAAGAGCAAAAGACACAACTGCTCTCAAATGGAGCTTCCCACACCACACTGTGGTAACAAGGGGTGATGCAAGAGGTTTCTGTTACTGAAATATTTCACAGCCTATGAACATACACTGAAATCCTGCCTGGAAACTAAGACTTGATTTATTTACCCGAGCTCCTGCAGCTGGGGAAACTGGAGAGATGGGAAAGTATTTTTCCATTCTTAATCCATTTTCCTAGATTAGAAGTCTGCCTTTCCTTCAATCTGGACTCTGTAGAAAAGCTAGATCTCTTTGGCAGTGGCATCTTCCCTGCTCAGTCAGCTCCAGAAGGCATACAAGTCTCCCAGAAATTGTGAAGTGCCCGGCTAAATTGCACGTTCTCCTGCTTGTGCTAATCTGGGGGAGGGAGGGTCCCTCTGGTTATTCTTTTCTAAAATGGATCTGTTCTTTTCTGCAGGCCTGTCAAGCTTGATAGTTGCCCTTTGTCACAGCCAGGCTTCTGCAGGGAGAACAGCTCCCCCAAATGGTATTTTTTAGCACGGGGATCCCTAAGGAAATGCGGTTTAAACTCACTAAGATTCTTAAAAGCTTTGGAAAAAATGACCTTCATAGTATCCATGAACTTTGAATAGCAAGTTTTTACTGAAAACCTTCCCGAAAGCCCCCTTGACCAGCTATTGCAGTCGTTTGGATGGCCAGAGGTCCACAGGTCACACTTTGGTGCTGTGTGACATTTATCACAGCTGAGATCCAGAACGCTGAAGATGTTTGGATGCTTGTTGGATGCTGGAAGGCAGGCAGACTACCTTCCGGATGAAGAAAAATTCGTGGCGGGGAAGGGGTCCTTCCTTGGCTGGCCAAGGGGCGGCCGACCCGCCGGCAG
>JAVJGH010000044.1:20399599-20414965 GCA_035590175.1 Aviceda leuphotes
AGTACAGGGGAACGATCCCCTCCCTGCTCCTGCTGGCCACACCATTTCTGACACAGGCCAGGATGCCGTTGGCCACCTGGGCACACTGCTGGCTCATGTTCCTTCTCAAGGAGAATGGTGTGAGAGACAGTGTCAAAGGCCTTACTGAAGTCCAGGCGGACGATCAGCTGTTATCCACATTCATAGTAAACAGGACAAGAATAAAAAGTTAATAATGCAGCAAAGAAATTTAAATCAGGCATACAAAAACCTACTAATAGCAAAATGAGTAAGAAATGGAACGGTTTGCCTCTGAAAACATAACAACTTCATCTTAGGACCTTTGAGAACAAGTTAATGAAACATGCTGGGAGTAAGTGTAGTTGCACTTTTCTACGATTTATTTGATTTTGCTTCCCATGGAGAATAAACAGAACTGGGCACCGAACTTCAAACATTTTTCTCCCACTAGGTTACCTTTCAACTAAACCAGTTCCTTGATTCAGCCCAACCATTCCAATACCCACGGCAGCCAAAAGGACAGGGTAGGACAGAGACAGAAACTAACAGCGGGAAGCAGGGAGCGCGTGCCGTTGCTTCCTTTGGCACATCTGCTTGGCGTATGCAAATGGCAGAGATTCATAGAGCTATGCTGCTTCTTGTATGACACCATGGCTTATTTGGAGAAGAGTCTTTTTTGTTCTAAGTCTATTTACTGTAATGAGATGGTCCTGAACTGTGTCTGCAATTCCTAGGTACAGTAACAATTCAAATAACAAAAGAAAAAGATACACTAGAGTGACTGAACCTGTATACATCCTGATGCGGCAACTGGTGACGTCTAAGGACCTTTTTCTTTTTTAATTCTACACACTCAGGAAACTTTACTGGTTTCACAGAACGAACAATGAATACAAGTGTTGTTTGTCAGATTTCTAACAAGGAAATTTGGCAAGATGACCAGCACTAAGTACCACATATTTAGTGTCGTGACGCATAACAGCAATCTTCCATCAAAGCTTACACAACTCCAACCAGAAACACCTGGCTATATTACAAGCAAAGAATTATCTTGTATACCTATATCTGTCATGAGCTTTCAATAAGAACACTGTTTACTGAGGGAAAAAGGCATGAGTGAAACAGATTTATGATATTTAATTACTTTTTTTTCTTCATGTTTCTAAAAAGGTTATTTCCAACATCTAATTCTGCTATTCCAGCTCAACCAGTTCTCAGTGACTAATCTTTTTTTTTAAAATAACAATAATTTATAAAGTTTCTTTTTCTTTTAATTTTTTTGCTCACAACACTAGAAACCAATCACAGTTTCTGCTGGCAAGGAATTGCTCATGCTAATGAAAGAAGTATTCTGCCAGAAAGCAGTTGTGTGCAATGAATTGTAGGGAAACTGTCAGAATATCTGGTATGGTTGTTCTCTCACGTGGAGATCCTTCCCCTCCTTCCTTTTCTTTTTTAAACATTGCTTATGTAAAAAAAAACTCCACCAGTTACATGTAGGCTTAATTGCTGTGGGCTAGAAGACAGAAAACCTGTGCATGGATTTTTGAGTTTGTCTGCAGGAGAGCTCACCAGTTATGGATTTCAGTGCTCACCAGCAGCTGTCAAGGCTTATGAATTTTTTTCTTCAGCTACTTCATTGTTTGGCCCATCCACCTACCACTTTCCACAAGACTCTTTCAAAATCTTTTCTCACAAACCAATTAATTCCACTTAGTTATCAACCTTCTTGTCGTGGTTTTTAATGCCTTCTACACACCTGAATATTCACATTTTCTTTTGGTTTTATTTCTCTTGTGATGGGCATCTTGGCTTGGTTTTCCATTTGGCTGCTTTCCACGTCATTTAGTCAACTAACATAAATTCCACACTTTGAGATTTTTACTCCACTGTCTTCCATGTAGATGGGAGCAGTCCCTGGACTTTGAGGATTTGTCAAATAAATAGTGTAATTTTATACGTCAGAGATATAACATTTCAAGAATAAATTTCCAAAAGTTGTATTACCCAAATAGATGCCCTATTAATAGTAAAACAGGTTAGTAAAAAACACCCACAACTGGTTAGCATCTCAAAATATATGAGCATAAGTCACAACAATCAGCTACTGTACTCATATAGGAATAATATTAGCATTTGATAAAAAAAAAAATAAAAAAGAGGGGAACATGGGAACATCTTTTAGGATTCTATATGGACCGTTCATGTGCAAGATATTTAAAACTAAAGAGCTTTTCAAGTTTGCCAGGGCCTTTGTTTTCCAATTTTCAAATTCAGAGTAAGACTAGTAATAAGAAAGAACCAGAAGTAAAAAAGACAAAGAGCTGAAAAAGAACTACAGTTCTTTTAAGTCTCCAAAGACAATTTTGAAAATAGTAATACATGATAGCTTATAACTTACAGCCTGGTGAGAATTTTGCATATTCTAAGCATTATTAAAAGCATAATTTATTTCAATAGAAAAAAATAAAAATAAGAAGGCAAGGAATTAAACAGATTCAGAGGCAGGCATAAAAATGATTAGGGACATGAAAGAACTTCCATATGACAGAAATGAAAAGATCTGCACTGTAAATTTAGAAGACAGACTTGATGAATGTATACAAAATAAATTATAGTATAGTGAAGATAAATTAGGCACTTTCCTTCTGCATTTCTGCAGTGCAAGATCATAGGAATATTCAACACAACTGAAAGCCAGAAAAGTTAGAATGTATAAATGGAAGTATTTTCGTGCTACATTAAGTTACTCTGTGAATTATCATGAAATACTTCTAAGTCAAGAACAAAATAGGTTTCAAAAACCAGACCAAATATATCTATGAATAAACAAAGAATACCCACATTAACAGCAATTACTAATGTAGTGAACCATGAAACAACTTGTTCTGCAGATTTCTATATGGTATACCACATAGATCCTCCTGTTCCCCTTTTCGCTTTACAATGAACGTAGGAACACTTCCTTTGTCAAGTATGGGATTAATTTAGCTCAAATATGTCAAAATGCACATGCTATTGAGAAAACTGACCCATTTCTTCAAAACACTCTGCAACATTAGGATTTAAAGAGGTTCAGCATATTTAATAGGCGTAGGCAAACTCCTATTAAAACCCCACTAGCAGGCCGCTGACATGAGGCAGACTTTGGAAATTGTTCTTCTCATCTTTCAGAAACACACACACGCACCCTGACACCCCACCACAAAAAAACCCAGACCCACAGGCATTTTCTGCCACTTCTCCTCAGGTGGGTTAGACGGGAGCCACACGCCGCACTCACGGACAGACCTGCCCAGCCTCTTCTTGCAAGTTCTTTCACGACGGTTCATTCAATGGCTGTAAAAAAAATGATCTATATAACACAAACACAAGTCTCTTCTGTCCTCCTTAGTGGAGGCCTAGGACAGTGACTGTATTCTGAAGAAGAAATTCAGGCATCTTCTGCAGTTGTCCGAGAAAGATGCAGTATTTCTGGGTGGTGATAGAATTAACGCTGCTCAGATTCTAGTGGGATTAAAGGAGGAGCTTGAAAAGGAGATGTTAAAACATCTATTCTGAGAAAAGCAGTGACACTTTTAAAGTAATGTAAGCAATATCAAGCAGAAAAGATAATAACAGTGGCTTTTTTTGATTTATTCTTGACCTTTACAACCCATCAAAAAGTTAATTTAAAAAAATTCACAGAGAAAGTGGTGAGCCCGTATTTCACCTGATAAAACCAGAAAAAAAAGGTATTAGCTCATAAAACATTGTAGTGATATGGACTACCAGAAAAGTACTAACATTAGCCCGAGAAGCAGACACCTTCAGCAGTACGACTGAAAACTACAGGACTGCCAAAACCAGATTCCAGTTTAAGCGCGGGAGCTGACCAGCATTCCCCAGACTTCCCACTCCAACAGATCATCCCCTAGTACTCTTGAGACCATTCACAGTGACCTCTGGCATTTAGTCCAAACGCCTAAGCTGTACAATGATTTCCATGCAGGCCAACTCGAGCACACAAAATTGAGTTTCCTTTGACTGCCAAAATCTGCCAAAAGGAAGCCTAACGAATGCCTGGAGTCCAGGCTGGACAGCAGTAACACTGATTACTGGGACCTCGACATCAGGAACAAACCACAAGAGAAACATCTGAAAACAATTCCAAAAACCAATCACGAGTGACTAAGGAACAAATTTGTATGGCAATAAAAATCCCTAGAATTTAAACCTCGATGCTGTCCATGTGCAGTAATTAAATAATTAGATTCCATTATTGTTATTACTACTCAAACTTTGAAAATTATCTTGCATGTTACTTTCAAATCAATTAGATCATGTTGATGGACATGGTAAAAAACAATTTTTTTCCAGAAAAACTTTGGTCGCGTTATTTTAAAAATAATTAAAGTTGCTATAAGGCATAGTTAAGGCAACAAAATAGTCTTCCTAAATTAAAAAAGAAGAAAAAAAAGAGCAACTTTAATAATGAACCATACTGGATGAATAATAAATACAGCTGAACAAATAATTTACAACACATCATTTACTGATCTAATTTAAAATTCTGTTTCTATTCATGGAATGTCTGTGCACAGCTTATAAGATCATTTAATGTACATTTTCATTATCTGAATTTAGTCAATGACATTTAAAGGTACTCTTAAATCTGAAGTTTGTCATAAGATTATGATTAGGAACAGGTATTTTTGCCAATTATTACTAGTCATTATTGTGCGAGCGCTAATTAGCCATCCCTCATATTTGCATTAATTTTATTTTTGGACAAACCACAGAGCATGCGACACAGCCCCGTTCCCTGACAGGACTGCTATTATTTCTAGAATCTGCATCCAGACATGAATCTTGTAAAACTAGAAAGTTCTATGAATAGCCTTTACGAAGGCTCACCTCCTCCCTAGAAAGCAGCTAAAAAGTCCAACAAAACGACTTGAAAATCTCAGAGGCGTCTGAGAAGTTGTGTTCTCCCTCAGTTACTCAGTCCCTTGCCGTGCCCGTGGCCGAGCTCCGCGGCCGAGCTCTGCTGGGTGGGCAGAGACCCTCACCGTGCCCGCTGCTCCCCCCCCCCCGGTACCGTACCCGTCCTCTCCCCCTTTATTTCACACGACGGCTCGTTCTGCGCTCCGTGGCTGGCTCTAACGCGCGGCGTTTGGCCACCGCCGTTCCCGTTCCTGAAGGCGGCAATTCACGGTGGCCCAGCGGCCTGCGGGTCTCCAGGGGGACGGCGCCTGGGGCTTCCCGCTGGGTGCAAACCCCCCCTTCCCAAACCCACAAATGTTCTCCCGCAAGCAGCCCGAGAGCGCTGCTGGCCTTAGCCCCTAAGCTCTGCACATACCGTAACGCAACATACGTACGCGAGATGGAAAGTTGCCAGTGCACCTGAATTGAATATCCTACCGGTTTTCATTTGGGAGAGGATATCATTTCAGAGAGAGGGCGTCGTTCTGCTTATGTTTTACCAAAAAAAGAACCATCTATGTCACCAAACATGCACCAGCAACTCAACCGCAGGTACCACAAAGCCGGAGCACATAACCCTACGGCATTGGGAATCCTCATTTTCTCCCAGAGCAATATCGTTGGTAACGTTAAGCGCTTCTACCGCTATCCGTAAAACCTTGCCAGGCTGTTAAAACCTGCCTCGAGTTCGATGGAATCCCACCCGCCCACTGGGGACTGCCGTTCCCACGGACGGGAGCTCCACTGGTGTCAGGACAGGCGCACGCTGAGCCGGGAGCCACCCCAAACCGCGGGGCGTCTGTAGGGCCCGCTCCTGGGACCTGCTGTCTCCAGCGTAAACAGGACAACGAAATACAGCAAAACCGTATGGTCTGCTAAACGCTGGCTTCTATAGATGTGATTACATCTATCATGCAGTTATACTCTTCTATATTAATATGTAATACAGATATACACACAACTAAAACATTCATACGGAACATCCACAACATAGAACATGTATCTATGTATTTATGCAGAACATAAGCGTATATATGCGTAAATACAGGCAAATTACAAAAGGAAAACCAAGTGCTCTGCTGAACATGCCTCCCAGAGAGAAGACGAGAGAAGGGATCTGTGAGGGAGGTTAATGGTATTATCTAAAGCACAGTGTGTCTCAGAAGACCAACAGAGGAATCCGTGGACAGTGAGCCCACTCCCTTGGATTCTCCTAGCGTTCATTACCTTTGCAGCTGAGACACAGTGTAAAATACTGTAACTCATTTTTCCTGGAGTTGGAAATGAACTAGAAGAACAAACAGAAGGGAAAAAAAGGAATGCAAATGAAAAATAATTTTTGACCCAAATAAGTGATAGAATTGGCTTATATAGCAGTTATCAGCAAGTCTTTAAAATTGCCAGAGAATTAGCCGCTTAGCTCTTCCTGAGTTTTAATAGGACTTAGGTGCATAATTATATTTAATCTCTGATAAACCTACATGCATCTGTGACATAATAAATTTTAAAACAGTGACCACTGTTAGAAAAGTAAGCCAAAAAAAAGTGAGGCTGTAACACCAAAGAGCTCCAGCACACCACTGAAGCTAATTGTTAAAGCCCCACGTGAATGTCTACATAATCATGGAACTGAAGTTTAGGATGATATGTGTGACTGTTAATGAGTTTATGAAGAACTGTGCTCATTTTTAAAAGGTAACATTAATTCAAGCTGTATATCATGTTTAAGTGGTGAACACATTCAAGTCAGCATCTGATCCCACCTTTACACAAGCCAAACACGAGCTTTGTTGTCAATGATTTCACCACCGAAAAATCAATGCAAGATCAGAATCTGACCTACTCGTAACAAACTGGGAGAGAGACAGTATTTTATCAATGGTCTGTAATTGCATCATACATGCTATTTCAGGGAAGAAATCATATTTTAATAGCACAGATAATAAGAATATGGAGGACAAAACAACCTCAGCTGATGCAATTTAAAAGATGATATAATTTAAAAGAGTACCTTGCACTGAAGGTTAGTTTAAAGGCAAAATGAGGATTCTTATATGCAAAACCTGAAAATTTCCTACCTGATTCTAGTTTCTATCACTGCTGTGTTAGGGTAGAGGTGATAAATGAGATGATATGAATTAGGGAATGTAGAGAATAAATATTATGCAGATATTTTTGCTAAACCTACTGCTTCACACAGCAGACACGCCATGATCCTAAAATAGCATTATGAAGTTGTGAAGACAAACTCAGAAAATTAAGGCTAGGCTTACAGTTGCTGATGCAGCCCTAATTCTGCCCTGTGTGCCTGCATTATGAGGAAGATTTTAATTACCCGATCACTCTCACTTTTCCATAGGACCTCTGTCACAGCTAGTGCATAACCTTCTCTAAAGAGAGAATAATTAATTTCCTTGGGGATTTCCCTGTGGTGGTCATAACAACAGTAGGTGAAGGCTTGATGAAAATTAGTTGTCTTCTCAACATCGCCATTTTTTAACACGTGAACAATTGCTGCATTTCCACAGCCTTGTTCCTGTAAACAGCTGCATTGTTCTGAGTGAAGCTAGCTAAGTATAGCCTGAGGCAGACATGCAGCGTGGAAAATTTTATTTCTTTAAAGTGTTGCAAAGTTATAAAACACTGAAAAGAGGGTCTGATAGGTGGAAGTGTCAGGAAACCTCCACAGTAGATACAACTAGCAATTTCCCCATAATATGCCCAGATTCTCAACCGGCATCAGTTAGCTTCTGTGTAATGATTTCAGTCTTACTTGTAAGATCTAAAATCTGTCTAAAAAGGCTGTATTTGAACAAAGATGGAAAAAAACAGAAGGTTAGGAGGCTAGATTACAACCAAGAGTCTAAACCAGAAAGAGATGCTGATGTGAGGACAATGGAAATCCAGGACCAGAAATCAGAAAAAGGACTTCTAAACTGCCTGGGCAAGAACTGGTAACTGGCTTGCAGCGGAGAACTGCAACTCTGAATAAAAGATGAGAAAGAATAGAGGAAGGACTCAGCTTGATGGGGAAATCACAGTATAAACAGATAGACTGGATAATCTTGCTGGAGACAGCCAGGAATGGAAAAGTCAGATTAAGAGATACGGAAGACTGAAGCTCAAAAGTCAGAAGACAGTCAGGTGAGACGCAGTGCCTGTTGTTCCAGGACAGTGGAAAAGTGTCCGGACAGAGGGCACTGGGCTTGAAGCAGAAAGACTAGAATCAGGGAAATCTGACTGTTTCAGGGAAAGGCTGGCACATGCTGTTCCCTTTACTGAGGTATCATCCATCGGACTGGAGCTTGAATGGATTGGATGGCGTACTGGGAGGGACTGGAAAGAGACAGGACTGGGACTACTGACCGACCGGAAGCTATAAATCAGAACGTATTGGTGAACCCAGACTGAAGGTCAAGGGAACAAGCCGAAGAAATTTAGGTGGCACTCACGACGATGCCTCCACAAAGCTGCTACTTGATTAGCCGGAACGCGCGCTGTGAGGCCAGAGGCAGCGGACACCATACGGCAAGCTTTGATAAAGGGCTGACCGTACCTGAACGCTGCCCTGGTAGAAGAGAGACTGAATCTAGAATGCTGATCCTGATCCGAATCACCAGACTCGGTGCCGGACGAGTCACCGACGGCGCCCTTTCCCAGAGTGCTCCTTCTGCCTCCTCCACCACCTCGAGACCTCACCGGCAGCCGCAGGCAGGAGCAGCTAGCGAGAGCTCCGTGTTCCACGTGGGGAGCGCCACAGAAAACTGAAACGCGAAAACTCGTCCCCTGGGTGTCTCAGACGTACGCGCGTCTCGCCTTACTCCCGCTTGATTTGTGCATTAGACACCCGTCAACGGCAACGTATGTCCACGGTCTTTACAATCAAGGGAAATCCAAATCATTGCGTGGCCACGTTAATTCTGACACTTCTAAATTCAGCATTCTTGAACTTACAGCAGCAATGCTGTTGTCCTAACTTAGCTTTTCATTTGTAATTCATTTATTTCAGCTTTGGTTCAAACCTAGGATGGATGTTTTTCCAGCACCAAAGGCCATTTATAGATGTCCGTAAAGGGTTTCATAATTAAAACTCGCCCTAAAATGGTTTGCAGACATCACATCACGAAGGATACGGAAGAGACTATATTCTGAAATATATGCTTTATCTATTTCCACTCTCAGCTCCCAATGGGTTTGATTCTTAACTATCTCCCTAAATACAGTGTAACTGTAACATACAGTGGGGATTTTTAATTAATAATGTTCCTAAATCTACACGTTAAATAAGCTGTGGTTTGGGGCCCTTTGTAATGATGGGCATTTTGAAGCTTGACCTGCACCAGCAACATTGATGCATTTAAAGTTTCTTCATCATGTGGAAAGGGAAACAGTTCTCCTGTTCTACAATATCTTTCAAAGATATATATAGAGATATATATAAGAAAATCAACATCAGGTTGATTCAAAGATCAAAATTCATATCACCTTACATAAGGCACTTAAGTGAAGTTCTTATTAGGAGACTAATCCTCCTCAATATACTATTAAAAATTAAAAAAAAAAAAAGGAAAAAAGGAAAAGGTGATGATTTGGTGATTTGAAAGATACAGTACAGATATCATCAAAGTATTTCTTGTTGCAGCAGTTACCAAGGATGATGACACAAGGGACATCGAGGCAGGTAACCAATAAGCCCCCCCCCCGGACAGAGAGTGGGAGCACAGCCCCACCTCTCATCCAGTACTCCATTCTTACAGGGTTTAGATACACACGGAGCAAAAAGCTCCGCTTTTTTTCAAATTAGGATTTTCCAGCGAATGAGTTACGAACATGTTCCTCTTTTCCAGTTGCGACAAATTCCAGAAACAGGTACAGACAGATAAGCTGCAGTTTTTTCTATAACAATACTTCTGTATTCTTTTTGCTCTGCTCCTTATTTTATCAGCGTAATGAGATCAGGAATGCAATAGAAAGTGATCAGAGTTTGCACAAACTTGTAAAACGGAGAGAACATTGACTGATTAGCACCAGGGAGTGAGACAAAGCAACTATTAGTTTGTCAATTATTTAGACACCTACAAATACGTGATTAGTTAGTCTTTAATTTATCATATTGTCCTTTAAAGATGGTTCTTGCTATGTGCTCTCTCTTCACTCTCTGCGGTCTCTGTTTTTCCCAAGAAAAGAAAGCAAACAAAATGATTGCTGGGTTTTTTAATGAATGAACTGAGAAGGTACATCACCAAGACTGTCACTCAGAAGGAATATTCAATTAATTAGCAAATAAAAGTGTATCTTTCTCGAGGACTAAGTAATTTAAAGGAGGTACCAATAATTTAGACACTACCCAGCTCTAGCTAACAGGCTTTATAATGAAGTTATGTGAGTATTTAAATACTTCCTACTAATTGTTCCCCACACACAGTAAAAACTGCCTGTTTCTTATTAGATTAAATGTCAGGATAACTGCCCTAATTAAATGAAATTAAGAGTTTCCTATCTAGCAATGTATGTATTGTAGCTGCTGCAAGAAGAGTAAGCAGAAACTCATGTAGAATTTTGACATTTAAGGCCTAATCTTGCAAAAATTCAGGAAAACCAATAGAAGTTATCTATTCTATTAGTTTCATTCAACAGATTGAAATCCACAGTCTACAAATATGAATGTTAATTTACATAGCTTACCACCTGAATTTACCTAAAAAGCTATGACATACAAACTGAACAATCCTTCAGATAGTACTTCTGAAATATAACATGTATGTTTTTCCTAGTCTCAGAATTAGTTTCTGCAGATGCTGCAGACTTGACGCTTTGCGAGCTCTATTCTAATCGTGTATACACGAGCACCAAAAATTAGCGACCGCATGAGGCAAGGAGGATTTTTCGACCAGCTGCTTGCATTTTGGCATACCTGCATGTCTGCGATTAGAATTAAGTGCCAGGTGTCTACGGCTGGGTTTTACAGCCCCGGACAGGAACAGCAGAGGAAAGAATGAGCTCCCAAACAGACACTGCTCTATCGCTCTAAAACAAGAGCGGGCTCGTGTGCTGGTTTTTCCCAGGACGACATGCCCTGACGCCTTCAGAAGGACATACTAAATACCCTTGGTGTATCCAAACTCAAGCGTGAGCAGCGGAAATGACCATTCGGTGGCTGACGGCCCCAGAACAGAGCGAGGTTCTTCAGTTGAGAATTTTTCCTTTTTGTACTGGCCTTTATCACAAAATCAGAGAACTAGAATTTAAAGAGATACCTTAGACACCACGTTTAATCTTCTCTCCCTGGGAGGGAAAGTAAATTCCCTTCCACTTCTTTTCTTCCCATCTGACGCCATCTTGTTCTCAGCCTCAGTTTAGAACATAACCAGCCCCTCCCCACCCCCACAGAACCACACAATACACGTCCTGCAGACTGGTCTCCCAAAAGAAATCTCACAAGCTTCTGTGAGGTACTTCTGTCAGCACCTTTTTTCCTGTTTTCTCTTTTAAGGGGAATATGTCCACACAGATAAGAAACACACAGTATCAAATCCCTCCGTGCAATTATCCCCCACGTTTGTGAGGACTTTAGAGACGAGAATACCACTGCTTGGAAGGAAATATCTTTTAGTACTTTTGTTATGCAACTTTTTGCCCTATGTTAGACATAAATCGTCTCTGAAATATCAAATGCCTTCTTGAGTGGAAGCGCAAGAGACAACCATAATGTGAATTACAAATGTTTTGCTATGATAAAGGTCAAATAAAAGTCTTCTCGCAAAGCTTATTTATGGGAGTCCTTTTCTATATTCCTCAGGGCAGAGCTCGGCTGCAGTAAGCGGCCCTGACTCCAGGAGCCCTGACACTTTACCCCAAACCGAGTAGCTGACCCTCAGCTTCTAACGCCAAGCTTTCCGTGACGGAAACAGAGACAACAATTATTTTGAGGAACAGAAGGGATTTGAGAGTTAAGAGTGTCTGCTGTGACATTTCCACACTGTTATATCGAATTTGCAATGGAAATAAAGCAGAGCAGCAGCTCTTCCTACCTTAGGCTCTATATCCACTAAATGTTACGTACCCCCTGCAAGCAGCAAAGACACCTTTTTGCTAACTGTCAAAAATTATTCAAAAGGGAGAAAAAAACCATCTGTCACTGCAGAGACTTGTTTTGGCTACTTCCATAAGCACTTCTCCCAGAGTCAGAGAGACCGTGGGACTGCCTTGTTAAACACGTTGCCCCCTTCCCGCATGCTCTCAGTTTTGCTAATCCCTCTGAGAACACACGTTCCTGAGGAGCAATCCCAGCCTAACACGCACGGATACACCAGGTAGAAGTAATTTTAGGAGAACTGGAAACTGGTGACGGGCACTTTGAGCATTTTGGCAAAACATATTTTATTATTTTCATCTACTAATACTGGACAGAAAATTATAATTAAGAAAAAATTATAAAGGAAAGGAGAAATTAAAGCTATTTTGTGACTTCTTTCATGTTCTGGCTCATTTTATATACTATTTAACCATTTACAATTGGGGAGGAGTACTAATGCTTGAATAGTTGTTTGATGATCTATGTCAAACGAATATGATTGTCTTACCTTAATTCTTCACATAAAAGATAGGACGTTAAAAATAGTATACACAACATTAAATGAAAACTATTTTCCTTTTCCTTGGAAGAAAATACATTTATGATCTAAAGCCATATTCAGCTCAGGAGAAGAATTTGTAGATAATGTGTCATCAGTTTATGCTTTTTAATGCAAAGTGGTAGGAATGAATAGACGTGATACAACATGTGATTTCACAGTGAAGGGGTTTGCACGGGGAAAACTTACAGAAGTCATTTTCCTGGATTTTTTCCTTATTTTTACTATTTCCAAATTACCTCTTTAGAGGATTACTGGTCCTACACACAGGATATTTTTCACCCGAGTGCAGAAGTCTGCAGAGTGAATGTCATTGTAACGACAGGATTAGGTAGCTCCATTTTTAGAATTATTAAAAAGTGCGAAGTCAGTCGAGACCGTACCGTCAGAGACAGGACTCAGTGCTGTGCTCCGGTCTATATCATGTTGTCCTTTAGCCTGAAAGGGCCCATGGAGCTTTTGTGATCACAGTTTCTATCAAAAAAGCAAATGACAAGGATAATATATTTGGCTGTAACTGAAGGACAGGAACGAAAAGTGAAGCATGGAGTTTCCTGATATTTTCAGGTTACTAAGGCTGGCTAACAACTTCATCAAATGAAATATTGATTTTTCTGATGACAACTCGAAGCAGAATCCTATTTGAATTCAGCTCAACCTAATTGCTATTTATCTGGCATTAAGGGAAAAAATAGCAAAAAAGTTTTCCAGTTTAATGTACCATAGCCCATGAAGCTATTTTTAAGCTTGACTGTGCATTGGGGATCCCTTGTGCAGAGACAGACAGCTGCCAAAAAAGATAATAAATATTTAATTGGCTACTTTCATTTACTGCTTTTTCTTCAGATTCCACAATAAGGAAAAAATAAATAATAACACAAATAGCTTTGGGCAGGGTACATAACTGAATAATATTCTCTAATAATGTTCTGCATATGTTATTGATGAAGGTATACACAGACTTGTTCTGGGAAATGGTGCATGAAATGTACAGTATACAATGAATGTTCCCAGGTTAACCCAGAAGGGGAAAACACCTTTTCTTTTTAGGATTTCTAATGTTTTGGAAGACTTCAAGCATCTTAACTTGGAGACACAGAAATATAATCAAATGCAAAGGCTGCATAATTAAACTGGCAATGTTGACATTGAACTTCCACTGTCATAAGTCATAACAGTTAATAAATATAATATGCCATACAGATAGATTATTTTGTATTTCAGGTCCAGAAGCCAAATTCTGTTTCTTACTACTTATGAAAAAGTCAAAAGATTTCAACTAATCCCTTAGTCATCCAATAACAAAATAACTGATGCTTGCAAACTGACTGATAATTAAACATAAACAGTAAGAGAAGCAGGGATAGTACATCACAAAATGGACTGTGTTAATTAATAAGTTTAGCTTTAGTAATTCATGCAAATATCTCAAAGCATATTCATTAGTGTTTTGCAGCACATTTTGCAAAATAAGCAATTTGTATGCAACTGTGATACAAATGTTCTTGAGGGCCAATACGGTTAAAATATACTCAGCATAATGATGGTTGAATCATATTTTTCCTCAGTCAGCAATAGCTGTGAAAACTCCTAAAAGCAAATTTACAATGATAGTTGGGGCTATAATCTCGAGTTATGGCATTTGTCAGGTTTACCTAAACTCACATTTTTTCCATTTTTTTTCCAAAAAGGAATGAATAAATTTTGATCAGCTGAGTTGGGCATGGTTCAGTGAGGGTGGGGAACAAAACAAAATAAAAACCAGCTCGCGAACTGAGTCCAGTAAGCACGAATCACAGACTCACAGAATTGCTTAGGCTGGCAGGGACTTCCTGAGATCATATAGTCCAGCCTAATAGTGAAATACTATTTCTACCCTGAAGAGTTGTTTTTAACTGAGGTCAGCACTGTAGGTGCTTCACACAGGCTGAATTGCATACTGCTACCTTCAGTTTAATATTAGGCCTTTTCCTGTTTTGTATAAGACTATGAAAAAAAGCAGCAAAAAAATGTCAGAAAAACTTTAATTAAAGACAAAGAGGGGGAATAACGATTCCATAAAAACGTGCAACTCATTTTTTAAGCCACTTTACCAAGAGTTGTAATACTAGATACAAAAGCAAATCAGGAAGGTGGAGAACAATTTTCTCTCTTGCAGAAGAGCTCCCAAGCGTTACTGTCTAGTGATCGACATTACAGAACAAGTCACACGCTCTTAAACGTCAGACTTGGCTGGATTTTTATCTGTTATAACTTCTTCATTTCTGTGGTGAAGACTGATTGAGAGGATTGCCCATGAGATTTTTCATTTACTTATTTTCATCATATAATGGCAAACTCACTTCACAGTTTCTGTGTTCTTTCAGAAGAAATATACCTATAACTGCCTGTCATCACTTCAAAAAGGAAGACGCTTTCCTTTTTTTCCTGAACTTCACAAAATTACTTCCTAGTTCTACACCCCAGAAAATTGTCCTTAAAATTCAGTAGGGTTCTTCATAAAAACTTTCTTCTTGCCTTAATCTCTCAGAAGATTTGGCCTTAGAAGATTTCCTGGGTTCCCACCCCCAATTTCTAAAATCATCCAGACATTGAGATTCAAGGAATAACAGTGTTCTTTGTCACTTACCACTGCCTGTCTACACGGAACTACTACTCGTTTTACAGTTATTTCTACTGAATCCCTGTTTGGAGGCACAACAACTGACAGCTACTGAAATGTTTCTTACAAGTCCCCCCCTCCCGGGGGGGGGGGGGGGGGGGGGGG
>JAVJGH010000044.1:20474331-20494945 GCA_035590175.1 Aviceda leuphotes
CTCTCCGAGGGGAGCCCTTCCCCGGGCTGCAGTCCTCCAGGCACAGACTGCTCCAGCGCAGGATTTACCACAGAGTCGCAGCCATCTTGGGGGCCTCTGCTCCCCCACTCCCCTCCCTGGGCTGGGGGGGTACAGCCTGCCATCTCATCCCCTCCTCCTTCCCTGACCTCAGCTCCTCTCCCATTTCACTCTTCTCCCCCAGTGCCGGTTCCCCTTCTCAAACCTGCTCCCCCAGGTGTTACCACTGTCACTGATGGGCTCGGCCTGGGCCAGGACGGGTCCCACCTGGAGCCGGGGAAGCTTCTAGAAGCTCCTCACAGGAGCCACACCTGCGGCCACTAACCCGACACGCAAACCCAAACCACCCTCCCTCCTCGCAGCCTTCAGGACAGCGGTACTGAAGAACGCTCTCCGAGAGCTCCCATTCCCACCAGGTGTTCCCAAGCCGGCTAGATGTGAGCAAGCAGCACTCCTACCCGACACGACACCAGATCCCGCACCCTGGAGAGTAAAACAATCTCTGCAGCACCAGAACCCATTAGAAAACCTAAGGACATGAGCTCCTTTAGTAATGATTTATTAGAGACAATAATGAAACATTTCTCATTGCCCTCAAAACCTTAACAACACTTTTTTTGGTCTTTTTTTTTTCTTAAGGCTAAAGGGAGATGCTGCACGAAGCACAGAAGTGACGTGCCGGGGACCTAAGTGAGACATGGCCCCCTTCTGCCAGGCAGAAAAGCTGGCTGCTGGGGTTCAAAGCAGATATAGCCTAACCAGACATGATGGGCAAAGGCCAAAGCAGAAACGGTGGCGCAGGGAAGGGAAAAGACCAACCCAAGCACCACATGTGGGACCAACAACCAGAACCGGCCCCATCTCCCGAGATCCCGCAGGGTGCTCTGTCAGTGGCGCGCCAGTAACTACCACCCACCTCAGCATCTCTTTAGCTGCCTGGAAAGTCTGTTTGGGTAGAATAAACCTAGGTTTGGTTGGTGTCAGTTTTTCTGGTGTTTTTTTTTTTTCTTTTTTTGGTGGAGAGGTAGCTTTTAGCATTTGCCTGGGGTTTTCCAGTGCTCAGCAGTTTGGTTAGAAACAAGGCACGAGCAGCAAGCCCAGACCTTCAGGGAAATTTCTAGGTCACATGCAAGTCTAATGTTTCCAGGAAAAATCAGACAAGGCTTTTTTTTTACCTATGTGAACTCACATGAATCAAGAAAACATTCAAGAACATTCATGTAAAAAGCTATGCAGAAACGAAATATTCAGTATGAGTAAGTTTATAGAAGCAGAATGCATCAAATGGACACTGTCTTGAGTTTAGGACAGCAGAGAGGAATTGCTGAGTACATTATGCCTGTGAAGGGCCCAGGTATGCATAGCAAAGTCAAATAAAAAGTCTACAAGCTCAGATAACTGCCCTATGAATGTCCATTTGGAGAAGCACTTGAAGAAAAACTAGCTACCCATTTCTACAACTGAATATATTGAGACATTGGCTCTTAAATTCAGTTTGCTTTCTAACAGTTGCATCTATCATGATGCCCTAAGGAAATATAAAACCATCTTTTAGTTGCACTGATCTCACACAGAGGAATCCTGGAAAGCAGCCTCAGGCAGCGACAAAAAATTTATCCTTCACAATAACCTGATCAGTAAGACATATCCAAGGAATGAGAGCAAACTAATTCTTACAAATTCCCCCTTTTTACAGCCCTTGCATAATAGTGCTAGTTTCAAAATACGTTAGACACAGTAATGTCTCTGTCCTTCCACAAAATGTCTGAAACTTTTAGGTGTGTTGTAAAATGAGCAAGTAAAGCAGTCAAAAATGTTACAAAACATCCATAATTCCAGTTGCTGCACAAAAAAATCAGTTCTAACAATGTGGTGGTAACATTGCATATCTCTCTGTATTCTCAAATAGAAGGAAATTTTCATTTGTAAAGTTAGATTCCCATCCCCTTTTCAAGGCAATTAATATTACAGAAGTGACAATGCAGTAGTCCTTGTTATTCATGCAGCAGGGCTGGTTAAAAGCTCTGTTTATTTTACCCCTGGCATAGTGTTCAATTCAGCTGTATATTTTTCTATGAACTGTATTTCAATCTCTAAGTTTAAAGATTAAGTCCCTGGATCCCTGTTTTCTCCTCTGAAGTCTGTATTTGAAATTCAACCTTAAATAAGTTCACACTTTCTGAAAGTGCGATCACATCTATTAATTCTGTTGCCGAGTCTTGCCATTCTTCGGCTCCATGGTCCGTCACAATTTGAGGGTCATGTTCTGCTCATATTTACACTGTGGTACGTCTGGAACAACTTGAAGCTCTAGAATAAGTATGTTGTAGATGACAAAGGAAGTTTTCTATTAGAATTGCTTTTAGAATAAATCTGTAGAGAGAATAAAGACTAAAACATGATGCTGAATTGGGGATCAATTTCACTGCTTTGGGCTGAAACCAGAGAAGTCCAACCAAACGTATAGTGCACCCACGTGCTGAGCTCCAGAGCCAGATTCTGGTCCCTGCCCCAGCCAGTGCCAGTCCTGCCTCTGAAGACACACACACCTTCCCACCATCCGGGCCAGGGAAAAGGAGGGGAACACCTGCCACCCTGCCCAAAACCACACGAGAGGTTCCAGTTTGAAATTACTTATCCTCACCAGACAACTGCATAGATCAACCCCTCTCCTTGTCAGCTTTTCCAGTTTAGCCAAACTTTCTGTGTCCCTGCTTAACTTGTTAAAGTCGCCTCAGCACTGATTTTTTCCCTCCGGCAGTGCCAGTGCCTCGTTTTTTTTCTGAGAACCGTGGTGCGTATTTCTGCTTTCACAGAGCTCACCTGCGGATCATTTTGTCCTCGGACTGAACACAACAGGGCTACACGACGAAGTCGCTTTCAGGCACCCAAGGACGCAGTCTCTTTGCAGAAGATAAGGCACGCGCCCAGCAAACCCCACGTTTCCAGCCAAAGAGGGTGTTACGACTAACATTTCCTCTGTCTCAGTCGGCACCTATTTCGTCCTCTCTAGGTACACCTGGGACGCTGCTGCCCCGGGACGCTCACTACGTACGAACGCGTATACGCGGGAGGCGAGAGGGGCGAGGCGTAACCGCCTCGTGGACTGCCCTTTGACGGTGCGGAGGGGATAAGCGAGCCCCTGCAGGGAGTTTTCCTCACCGCCCCTCTTTCTAACACTCCATCGGTCAGAGTTTGGCCCGTGTCAGGTCAACGACTCACACCCTTGCGCTCAGGCATACCGCCGTTTCGCGACTGCCTGACGAACGTGGTCTTCTCATCCCAAACATCAGCCGAACTACAGAAAGAGGTTTGCTTTAAAAAAAGTAGTACCTTTGCTGAACGTACCCAGAAAGAGGTTTCGCTTCCAGAACTGCTGGACTTAAGGCAAAATTTTTGTTTCTGTGAAGCAGCAGCTTCTCTTCAGTCACCTCCAAGCAGTTCTACGGTAAGAGGCTAGGAGAGCAAGAGGAGCACAGAAACTTGTGAGAAGGTACGAATAGTTCCAATATGCATCTAGAACAAACATAAGTGAATCCCCCTGGACACCTATTGCAGGGCATCCACAAATGAAAAACCTAAGATGGCTTTCAGCAATTACAGCTACTTACATTTTGTCACTATGAACTGCAAACACGATCCAGCTATAGAGCCCAATTTTCAGATAGATAGAACACAACATGTTCAAACAAACTGCAATTAAAAAAAAAAAAAAAGTTCTTTCCACAATTTATTTTTCAAAGCACTTTCCTGAAAAGATGAGTATCTCAGTGTGGAAATAGTATGTCATAACACTTTCATAAATTAAATTTACTATTCAAGAAAAACTAATCTTTCAATAACGAAACAGGCAAATCAAAGGTCCTTATACATATATTTACATTGGAACTGCTTGTCAGTGATTCATTTCTTTTTAGGAGCCATAATTCCTTCCCAAATGAAATATTGCCTCTATTATAAAAAAGTGCATATAGGCCATGGAGTTTATGTAGTATCATAGACATTCATCCAAGTAAGTTTGCATATATGAACTTCAACTTCGTCTCCACAGTTCAACCAAATTCCGTGCTGTCACTGACAAACCCTGTAACCTTTTATAATTTTATCTGCTATTTAAAGTCTCTGCATGTTACAGGGTTGACCTTGTCCTCATGTCACTTTTCTCTCAGTGACTAAAGAGTCATATTTTCTCTCAGTGCCACTTCTCTGTAATGCCATTTTCGGCAGGTAAAACACTGGCTAAGCGTAAGAGAGTCCCTAGAAAGTAGAAGCAATGGCACCGCTCCAAAGACTCAACCTCACATCATTTAACGCAGTTCTGGGTACAATCCCAAGAGCAGAATAGCAGCAATAGTAACAATGACATTTCAAAATACTTTACAGAGCCTTAGAAAGCAGACACACTGCTGAACTGTTTTGACCGATCTCTGGTATCGGCCCACTTCCCTCCTTGCATTTCAGTGGTTTAAGGATCCAGAAATAAACTCTAAAAAGGAAGAAAAAAGATAGGATTGCTGATTTTGTTTTCTACAAGGCCAAAATCTTAACTCTGAAGAAACTGAGTCTCTTTCCATCCTTTTCTACTCAGCTAACTCAATGTCATGAACACTAGGTTTTGGAAGGCTGTCCCTTAGCATCAAAAGTGATTTCACACAAGTAAAATGGAAACTTACAGTCTGGGCATTCATTTCTGATCATCACTTTTACTGGAGCCTACAGCTTTCTCCCAGAGATATTGATACACGTTAGAAATATTTCCTCTGTATTCTTTGTTATTTTATTAATATTAATATGGAAGATAATTTAAAACTAACTATGTAATGGAGTTTCTTTTAAGTGACTAGTAAAGGACACACAGAGGAGGGAGGCAATAGCAGACACTCCTTGAATATTCCTGCAGTGAAATTAAGCAATTGGGATGATTTTTTTTAATCATGGGGGTTTTTTTGGAACATGATAGGGAAGTTTATGACTAAAGGTAAATAAACTCTTTTGAAGGATTCTCAGGAAAGACTAAAACATGCTTGGCTAATATCCTATTTCCATCTCATATGATGGAAATCAGTCTTTTCTTTGAAAAATGCCCTATTCCTCGCATAATGGAAGCACTTGGCATAGGCAAAAGGGCATGATACTACAAGTGGGAAGAAAAAAAGTATAGAATTGTTAAAGATGACTTACAGATCACATGTAAGTCAAGGATCAACTCTGATCTTAAGTCCAAAAATCATTGTCTGCTTTCAGAGAATGCTAGGCCAGTTTGTACAACATTGTAGGTAGAGTGGGAAGAGTAATTCTGAAAAATGAAGATATACGTTACAGTATAACTTCTAGAAATAACCTATTCTGGTCAAATTATTGTCAATTTTTTGAGATTTAAGACTGAAAATCCTTTTTTCTTAATGTTTTCAGAGAAACTAGGTCCCCTGTTTTTAGACAGTATCACAATATTTTGTAATTAAATGTAGATGTGAGGGCACATATACACATACCTACAAAAGGGAATACATAAAAATCTTTATATTTTTGTTTTCCTTCTCTGAAACCCCTTCAGTATTCGACTGTCCACATTAATGCTTAACTGTTCACACTGATGTTTTTCTTGCGAGGAAAAAACCCCAACCAAACAAAAAAAATCATTTTTTTCACTGTTTCACTTTTGTGACAGCTTCTGCAACATGCTTTGTTTTTACTAGGCCCAAGTAAGTACAGGTTCGACACACTCACTCTCACAAAACAGTCATGTTGGTACCAAAAATGTCAGGTTACATCCACTACACAGTAACCTTAGAAAACTCTAAAAAAATAGATTTCTCTGCTAAGGAACTAATTCTACTCTCTGTCCTTTCTGACTACCTAAATCAAGGCAACTTTTGTCAAAAGCAACCTTTGCAGGAAGAACTTGAAAACTGAAATGGAAAAAATTCAAAGAGGAATAAGAAAGGCCCTCAAAACACTGTGGAAAACAAGCAGGAACATTGCAGGGAATAGGAAAGAAGCCAAGCAAACCGATCAGAAAAAAAATCTACACGGAAGAGCAGCCTGAAAAAAAATTAAATAGGAGGAGAATGTCATATTTCAGCAAGAGCAAAAATCAATTTTATATTCCTCTGATATACCAGCATTTAGAAAAAAATGTCATAGCTTTAAAAGTCGGAGCAGACATTTTTATTAAGAAGGGGTAGAAAGGGGGGTAATTGAATAGAAAGCCCAAAGAGTGAGAAATCTTTGACAAGGCTGAGACTCCAAAGTGAAAACTACTGGAAACAGGCAGGCAGAACTGTAAGGCACCCAGGCTTTGAATATAACACCTGCACAGCTTTACCCACAAGTACAGAGCAGAGCCAGGGAAGATATGCGTCTGCAGCAGGACAGCAATTTCAAAAGCTTTCTGCACCCAGTGATACTTGGTGGATTTCTCTGCTTGCTCTACATCCGACTAGTGAGAAAAAACTCTTGTGATATTGCTGAATTCACAGCAAAGTTAGTAAACCTCATTAAAGACAACCACTTTCCATGGGATTTATCAATATTTACGGCAATTCATGGCCATGAGTTGGCCAGGGTCCACTTCTAAACAAGGAAAGAGGAAATAAAAAGCGTTTTTTATCTGAGGAGACAAAGAATCTGAAAAAGCTGGCGTATTCAGTGTTAGTTTTCCATCAAACTGGCAAGAGAACAAGCTACAGTTCTCCATCTGGGAGAGGACTTCCATTTACTGGATAAAAAAGAAAGTAATTTTGCAAAGCTGCGGATTTCTCTGTTGAATGCTTGTGGTTCACAGGAGGAGAGAAATGGTTTGTAAAGTTAAAAAGGCACAAACCGCTTCTTTGTTTTGTGAGAAAATGAGCAGATCAGCAAATTAGTTGTTAAAAACAAATTAGAAGGCCTTTATATACATCATTGCTCACTACTTTAACACATACTTCTGCAAAAGGTAGAGCTGCAGCTGAACTTCCTTAGTGCTACCAGTTTGCTGGGTTTGACATGAACCAGTTAAGGAATAGGTTTCCTTTATCCTACTTGGCAGGAGTTTAAATGACATCAGCCTTCACCAGTAAAAACGTAATTGGGGAATGGATCAGTAACCTATTAAAAAAATCAGTTACAAATAACTATTAGTAGCCCTTCACTAACTTCAGCCTATCAGAAAACCAAAAAACAAACCAATCGACCAACCAATCAAAAAAGAGGCAGCACATCAGTTTTGAGTAAAAACTAATCTGGGTGAAGCATATACTTTAAATTAGGATTACAGACATACCTCAGTTTAGTCAACCAAGGTATTCTGCAGTACTTTACATATCATTACCACAATTATGTTTTGGGTTAAGTTCTTGTAAGAAGGTTTAACAGTTCAGATCATGGAAATCTTACCAGCATTCACTCTAAAACCAAAGTTCCAGAGCTTCAATTTTCTTTTAGCATGCAAGGGAAGTTATTGGAGGGGAAAAATTGATAAACAGAACTCGTTTTCCAAACAAACAACAGTTTGTAATTTCTCTCATGACAGTAACAGTGGTAGTAGGTTAGAAATTCTTGCACTGGTCACTGCAAGGTTCCTTTGCAGAAACAGAGGGATAAATAATTAATTTGGCTGGCAAGGATCTCTCGAAAGGATCTCCAGAAGTCCTTTCATCCAGCCCCTGCTCAAGTTAGCTCTAATTTAGAGCAGGATGCTCAGGACCTTGCCCAATCAAGGCTGAGTATCTCCAAGGATGGAGTTTCTACCCAAAGTGGGAGTTTCCACAGCCTCTCTGGGCAATCTTTTCCAGCTTTTGACTGTATTCATGGTTTAAAAATATAATTCCTACTACTTAATTGAGGTTTCCCAAATTCCAGCTTGTGTCCATTGCCTCCTCTCCTACCACAGTGCACCTGAGAAGTGTCTGGCTCCACCTTCTCTACACTAAGCAGTCAGAAAGCAGTAAGATTCCCCTTTCATCTTCCTTCCTCAAGACTCAACAAATTCAGTTCCCTTCAAGTGTCCTGTGCCCAAGTCCCCTGATCACACGTTGGCCTCCTGCCAGGCTTGCTCCAGGTTGCCAGTGTTTTCCTCGTACTGTTTTCCTTATGCTTTTCATTACTCTCATTAAAAACAAGAGAGCTCCTTGCACCAAATACCACAGGAGTATTTCAACAATAAATTACAAAGAACCCTAGCTTTATTAACAACCAAATAGCCTGGCATGATAAATGAATCTCTAAGGGAAGAAGAGAAGGAAAGAAAATCCTCAGTTAGTGGATTCCTAATTTCAGTTTTAGTTCTATGATTATCTGAGGCTGTAACAGAGCTGTGACATTTATATTGGCTGAGGACTTAACCCCAAGACAGATCTAACGTGAGTCAGAAGACTACTTTTCAAAGCCAGAAAAGAATCTGGTAGCCAAGCAACCAGTTCATTTTACACCACAGAAGAGGTCTGTGGCCTTTTGCAGGATGCCATCACAGCCCTGTTACATCTGCTTAAGTTCCTACTGAATACTGCGTATTTTTTCTAGAAACTGGACCAGCACAGTAAATTGAAAAATAGTTTTTCTTACATCTTGTTACAGAGATTCCAGTCTGAGTTGAAGCTCAAATACCGCTTGAACAGAAATTGTAAATGGACCTAACAAAAAACACAAACTATTTTTTCATTAAAGTTGCCGCTCAAAGATTTTAGTGAAACAAATATGATTTGATGGTGTTATTTTAAAATAGTCAATCGGTAACAAAAGGGAAGATGAAATTTTGACAAAGTAAAAATGAAATTATGTAGGTCATAACTTGTTTCCTTTAGAAAAAAAAAATAGGGCCATCCAGTGCTGTCAAGCATGTTAGCGCCACTTCTAGCTGTGGAAAATATTCTACGTGTCTCCCCGTAAGGTGCTTAAGGCCGCCCTGTCACGCTGTAGGTTCAGGAGACAGAATAACAGCAGAGTAACAAATACAAGCCAGTCCTGCAATTGTCCGGGTTGGGATGACAGGAAGTCCAGCAAATTAGTCCGGAAGTTACCTGCGTGAAATCGCTGCCCGGGCACAGGAAGACTTGCAGAGCCCCGGTTACCGGCAGGCAGGCCAGCAGGGCGCAGGGCCGGGGCGCTTCTCCGGAGCGGAGCCTGGGTCCAGCCAGCGGGCTCAGGGAACCCCAGGTTCCCCCGGCGGACCGTCCTCTCCCACGGCCGAGCCACCCAAGCGCGGTCTGGGCTTGCCAACCAGCCGCCCCACCCCTCCTCTGCCCCCACACCGTGCCGCTTCTCTCCTCGGCGGGCACCGAGCTCGGACTCCCCCTGGAGCGGTAGCCACCACCATAGGGGGCTGTGGACTGGGAAGAACCTCTAACGCCTACTCCGCAGCTCCTACAACAGTTGCTGGGGGTGGTGGAAGAGTGCAGAGAACGGACCACAAAGTGGCAAGATCCACTGGTTTTCCCTGAATATCACCTTCTATCAGAGACAAAATAGCAGACACGGTGGACCGCTGCTGACAAATCTTTCAAAACGCGAAGTGACGCGTTTTATTTTCTTGTTCCTAGCTCTCCTTGAAAGCTATCTAAAAAGTCCCATCAATATTTCTGTGACATTTAAGCAGCTCTTTACCCTGGGTACTATCCACTTTTCACTATTTGGAAACCACATTTTGGCACCTACATTTCAGCAACTTAAAGCCAACATTTTATTTTTGTAACAGAGGCTCGCTATTCCTCAGATCGTCCCAAAAGTCTTTTCCAGCTCCAGCTGAGCAACATGTGACAGAAACACACCCAAAATTCCTAATGGAGTCTCACCAGTTTCTTTACTACAGCCTACTCCACTAGAAACTCCTCACCTGATTCATACTAAAACTACGCTTAGCTTTTTCTTTACCATATCATTTTGGTTCCTCATTCATTCTGTCATTGCCCCATACTTTTTAAGTCTTCCTCCTCCTGCACTTATTTCTGTCCTTAAAGACTAATAACAGGGACAACACAACCTTGGGACTTTGCCCTAGTGAATATCATTATATTTCTATTACTGTCTCCTCTAGGTGACCCTATTCTCCTATATGATATTCTGATGTTCCTCTCTGCTGAGGAGCACTCTCAGAGCTTTGTGTTATAAATAATGCTCTCTTACTTTGTGCTCCAAGGTCCTTAATGAAATTAAATATTAAATTAAAACTCTCTTCAGATTCATCTCTTCCTTTTCAAATAATTGCCAAGATGCTTTTGAAGATTTCATCCAAGGATGTAAACAAGTATTGCTTTGGCACACAATCATTTTAAGAAGAACTACAAAAGATTGTGGTATTTTAGAGTAGCACCGTAAATGCTGTAGAAAAAAAATTACATTACTGGAAAGGCACTTTTAAAAGATGTCATTAAATTCCTTATCCAGTCTAGCACTATCACAGCCACTTTTAAACACAGGAATGAGGGGCATAGGGGCAGGTGTGAGTCAAAATACCTTGGAATTTGATGAGCAGACCTTCACATACACAAAAGGCCGGAGCAATGCTAAGGTGTCACCCATATATTCCCATGAGGAAATGAAAATTATTATGAATTCTTACCTCTGTAGGACTGGAAGGAGCCCTCAGGCTTTTTTCTGGCAGAGGTCTCATATTAGGAGACACAGAAACTTATTCAATCCCCAGATATTTCCCTCTGCATGAGCACCACCTTGAAGGGAGTTTGTCTATGGCATCAGATTCACCTCTAATGTCACTCCCAGAGATGCTGACATAGGAGAGCAATCGCTCCCCGACCGCTTCACCACCACGGCACCCTGCCCCGGTGTAACAGAGCACTGGGAGTGCTGGAAGTTTCCAGCTGCCAGCACTGCGTCGGCCTTGCGCGCCCCGCAGCCGCACCGGCACTGCACGAAGACGCCACAGCACTGCCTGCCTGCCGGGGGGGCGCGGGGGGGCGGCCGTGCCCTGAGCGCACCCCTGCCTCGCGCCCTGCGCCCCGGAATCCGGTCACCTGAAGTCAAAAGCAAGAAGGGAAACGAGGACGAACCCCGCACCGGGTTTATGAACAGGGAACGTTCTCTCTTCTCCTAATGCTACCAGCAGAACCCGCCGCACGCTCCCAGGCGGTCTCCCGGGCCGTGAGAGCTCCCTCCAGTGAGGCCAGTCACGGGCAGACGGGGGGGGGGGGGGTGCCCGGGGCCAGCCGAAAGGTTCCCCCCACACCTCACCTTCGACGGTGACGTGGTTTAGACGTTCTCTTTAACACAAAAATCTCAGTTCTTCACTTCCTGAGGATGACTTACTTATCCGCCGTCACCAGTGAACAAAAAAAGCCAACCCTGTCCTTACCAGACCCCCTCCCTAAAAAAAAAAAAAAGGGTGACAGGGCAATTAGGTGGTTGCTTGGACACACCAATTAAGGCATGAAATCCAGATTTTCTCTCAAGATGGTAGGCAGACATGGTTCTTTCTCCGCAGAGATATCACGGTATTTCTGACCAACTTTAATCTTAGTCATCATTCCATTCCATGTGCTCTGCAGAACAGCTTGTTAAAAGAAAAGTTAAAAATAACTGAACTCTGCATTATGTCCTTATCATCTATTAATACTGACTCTCTCATGAAAACGTTTCTTCCCATTGCAATCAGACTAAAAGAGAGATTGACGTGTCTCGCATTCCATTTAGTGTGCATAATCAGTATAGTATTAAATTGATAAATCATTCTATTAGGCACAGAAAAATTCTACGGTAGATTTTTGAAATATAAATACCTAGCATGAGGAAGAACAGGTTTTGAGGAGTTTTAAGCCATACAAATAGTGTTTGTATGCCTGCAAAATTTAATAAAAAATATGTTTGCAAGTGAAAACAACTGCTGGATCATCCTCCGTCTCCCACAACACAACAGACAGAAAAATGGACATATGATTCAGGAACAGTGTTTTTCCATCTCTCCCTCTTTTTTCCTGGTCTTGAAAAAACCATATGAAGGGACTATAATACTGATGACCATAGAAATCCACAGTTATAATTATGCAAGGACCGGAGACCAAGTAAATAACCAGTTGTTTAAACAGAAATAAAGATGAGTACAAGTGGCATCGCAAGAGCAAGGTAAGTGGAGGCAAGGGAACTGGTGAGAGGATGGCAACACTGGAGTCAAATATGCCGGACACTCAGTGGCTGCCTACCACCACAAAAAAAAAAGAGGTAAAAAAAAGGATGAGGTAAGCAGGAGGTGGGGCAATTCATAGCTAGCTATGAGGATTTAATCACGGATGTAGATAGAGCTTCAGAGGAAAATAAAAAAATAAATAAATAAATCACAAAGTAACAGATGTATTTTAAATTCACAGTAAAAGAAAAACTACCGAGGAAAAGGAAGAATTCAGACATAGGTATTGTGCAAACAGTCACCATTACAATTTTGAAAACATTCTTGTTTCTACTATCATTTCAGATGTGTCCATTACCTTTATATTTAGGCCGCAAGATAAGACACAAATTATGGAGCAAAACAGGAGGTAGGAATGAAAGTGAATAATATTGCCCTGCACTAAAAGATTAAAGTAATTCCGACAGAAATCACCATTTCAATATATTATCTCTCATAGTGCAAGATTTAGAAAACTACCAGGAAGCCATTTTGCAGCTGTCATCACTGACAAGTCAGAAAGAAATAAAACAGAAAAAAATACCACCCACTTTCACACAAACACATTTCAACTGAGTAAATTAAACTGCATTACATGTGATAGGAGGGTGTCCTCCAGCCTCCATTCTGTTTATGCATTTCAAGATAAAAATAACAGGTTTGCACTATCATTAATCTGAGAAGAAATCAGGCATAGCAACGGATTAGACATCTAAATTATATTGAAACCAATTACAGAGATGTGGTGGTGTGAGTCTGCAACATTAAGAGTGCAGGTAACATCTATTCATATCAAAAGGAAAGACGGGACAAATTTTTAAGGGTGTGGTTTTTTTAAGAAGAGAGAAATTTTAATTTTCTTCTCCAAACTCCTATGCCATGAGAGGATAAGAGATGACGATGGTGACGGCTGAAGTAAGAGTGCACTCTGTTTCCAGGGAGCCTGAAGCAGGAGGGACACAAGGGTTGGACCCCCGCCTGCACCCTCCTCTCGTTCCTCATGCCCTGCTGTAAAGCGCTAACGTCAGACGAGCCAGGGAGAGCTTTTGGGTGCCTGAATAAGGGGAGGGCAAACAGAGGCGGGTCAAAGCCGCCACGCGTCAGCCTGAACCTAAACCTCCCCGCGCCCACCCCTCACCTGCTGCGGGCAGGACTCCTGGAGCTCCGGGTAGGACGCAACTGTTCAGAGCCGCTGCTGGCTTCGGGTTCCTCGAGGGCGTCCCTGAAGGGCACCGCACCGTGCTGCTGGTGGCACCTCTCTTGCAGACGAAGTTTTAAGTGGAAGACAACAAAGCTGCTGAGTCAATTGCACTTCCCCAGTAAGTCCGTACGAGTTCTCTTGCGATTCCAGCTGGTCGTTAAACGAAGGATAAACCAGTCAAACATCTACAAAAATCACCGGCACCAACAGGAGCTGCAGCAACTTCACCTCTTCAGAACTGTCGCAGAGAAGGTAACCTATGGCCAGGTAGGTAGATTATAAAACCAGGCATCTGGAGAGGTTCAGCCTCTATTTCTGGGTCTTGCACTGACTCGCATCCTGACAGCAGGGGGGTCACATCGCCTCACTCCGGCCTGAGAACAGAGGAAGACTTATTTCCCCAGACTCCTACCATTCGCTGAAAACGAAGGGGCACCACAAATAAAATTTCTGAAGTACAAGAGTCCAGACGTTTCTGACAGAGTCAATTAGTCCAAAAGAGCACTGCTAGAGTAGGTATCCCTCTTATAATCACATCACTAGAAACATTATTGGAAAGAGAGTTTGGAGGTGAAATTAAATAGCATTTCTCAGTTAAAATAAGTGTATAAAACTGCCTAAACAGAATTTACATTATCAAGTTTAGTAAAAATTCTTTTTTTTTTTTCTTCTCTCCCTAACAATATTTGCTTTCCAAACTGCTCTCTCCCTTTTTTCTTTCTTGCTGTTGGCAAACAGCTTTAGGTTTTAGAGGTAGGGTCACTGCCTCATTGCAGTTACTTAAAAGAACTTCCTACTAGACGAACGTGAGGGGCTTTTTTTAAAAATAAACTAACATATGTGCAGTTGCCTGTTACTCACAGGCTTTTGTTCGTGTACTCAAACCTCTGGTCTTCCGGGGACAAAATCTGTCACTGTGTGCATTTCAAGTGTACAGATAGTGATAAACACAGAATATGACTCACCAATTAAGTAGAGCAGACATTATTCCCTTGAAAAGCATTGTTAGGCCAAACAGATGTGAGGAATCACTGGATGATCTTTAACCATTTTGGATTTTTTTTTTTTTTTTAAGTAAGGAAACAAGACATAACTGCTTTCTTACATTCCACATTAGGTTGAAAGTAAAACCATTAAGCAAGAAAACAGAATTCAGGGAACTGGAAAAAAAAAAAAAGTCAAAGGAAACACTGTTGCCTATAAACTCACTTTTACAGGAATGAATTTTATTCTGGTTTTGATTTTTTGTGTGTGCATGATGTCATAACAGTACTCAAGTTACATGATTTGCAGAGCAAAGACTTCCTGACTGATGTCTGGAAATGATGACTTATACTGAGGTCAGTCAAATATCTGATCTCCAAACACACTCAGATTTCAGAAGTTGAAGTTCAGATTCAGCTCCTACAAGGACTGAATTGATGGAACTCTTTGGTAGCACCTCCAATTCTGTTTCATGAGCCAATGTTAGGAATGAGATAGCTTTGATTATGTCCAAGAGAAAAGGAGCTGGACAAAGACACTTAAAGGAACTAGCCAGATAGAAATGGTCTGGCATAGTTAGCTAAAAATAAACCTAGTATTAATAAAAATGAAAATAAGCAGAAGATCCACACACATATTTTTAACATTTATTGAAATCCTCTGGCAACACTAACTCTCTTCTTTAATTTTAGTAATAGCCTGTCTTGACCGAAAGATGAAAGCACTTCTCTAAGAGACTGAAATGTTTCCCAGTTCTGTTCCAATTCAGAGAGCATCTATCTAACCTCTGCTGAACTCCCGCCTCTGCCGCACTGGCTGGAGATCAAGAGTGAAGCCCTGGTGTTCTGCGCTAAACCTTGAAGTTCAAAGATTTTCTGTGCTTTGCTGCTGTTTCCATAAAAACAAGAGAGGCTGATGTTTTCTCCCTTGGTGTCTACTCTGACAGGTGTGATCGCGCCACACACTCAAGGGGAGCAGAAAGGTAGCGAAGAGAAGCAAGCATGGCTGAGGCTCAGCTTGCAGGATCTGTAGTTTTGGGTCTCAAAAATCCAAATTTGTCTTTTTCCCTGAACTGGCAAAGACTGAAATACTCTCTGTGGGCTGTGATGTAAGCTTGTCTCCAAAGATAAGCATTAGCCCAGCAAAAATACGTTCAGTCCCTTTGACAAGGTCTTCCATGAAGAGCCTGTTGGCATGCTCCTTGGCTCTAGTGATACAGGATCTTTTTCAACACTAAGAGAACAATAGCAATAAATACTTTTTCAGTTAAATCTTAATTAGCACACTTAAAAGATGGCTGATGGAGAGCAACATAACTCATTTGTAGTGAGCACAGTCCTGTACTACTCGCCCTTCTAGTGGGTCAGTCTCCAGAGTCTCTCTACTCTGGAGCAATCACCTGCACAGTAGTAGTAGTAGCAACTTCAAAAGATCTCGGTGACGAGCAGGAACAGGGATGCATCTCTGAGCACCATTGAACCACGTCATTGAGCCTCGTAGCTTTGCCATCATTTGCAGAACGGAAAATTGAGCTTTAAACCTACCTCTGATACTTCATAATCACCACCTACATTTTCAGACAGCTACGCAGCTTCTTCTAGTATTCTGACTTTTACGTTGCTCCTATGCTGTTTGTGTGAGTTTGTTTTGTTTTAAATGTTCCTCTCTAGATGGGAACATCTTTGATGTCAGACTCTTCAACCGACCAAGTCTTTTCGTCTTGAAAATCAATAGCACTTTGTTAAGTGTTACTTAAGGACATCTTTGGACAGAGATCCAAGTTCTCTATAAGAAAGTTTCATTACGTACTGTTGGGAAGCTGGGACCATTTCCACTGGAGCTAAGAAGTCATGACAGTCAAACAACATGCTAGACCGAGTTGTGTTGGCTGTAAATATAACTCCTGATGAGTAGGAATTAAGGCAATAATAAGGGAGAAGCGGAAGTAAAGGGAATAAAAGGATTGTTGTGATTTCTGCTATGAAACACTGGAACTACTAAGTAAAAGGTCTGCTTAAACTTACTTTCTCCTCTTGCCTTTCATTTTTTCCCATCCTACACCCTCTGTCATCATCTTACCGAAGTTCTGTTTTAAACTTGATTTTAAAAGAGCCGTCAGGAAAGTTCTGCAAAGGGGAGATTTAGTTAAAAGGCTGGAGATATCTGTCTTTAGAAGCTATGTTTTCGGAGAGGTCCAGCCAGTCTGGTTGGCTGGGCTGGACGAGCACAACTTCACCTCCGCGTCAGTAACAACAGAAAAGCCCAGGTGAGAGCAGCGAGCTTCTGCCCCCACCAGGGACCCTGTCGTCGTCTGCCGCACTACGATCACCAGCCCCTTCTGCGGACCCTACAACAGAAAGCCAAAACTGAAGAAAGCAAAAGCCCCTACAGCAGCAGTGAAGCACCTCCCTACCAGCCTGACGGCAGGGCCCCGCTTTGCCGCGCTGTCAGCCGGCCCCGGCGTGCGGGAGCAAGGTCTGCTCCCGGAGCGAAGAGCCCCAGCGGCAGTCGTTCAGAGCTCCAACCAGGACTTCGTGCCGATGAGGGACCAAGCAAGCTGCGGCGTCCGGGTCAGACCTATCCCGCGTGTCATGGAGGCCAAGGCCGTTCCCTGAAATAAGCGAGAATTTGGAGGCATCCGCTCCGTAAGGTTACCGCGTTGCGCGGACAGCTCTGCCCTGTTGGTTACTGCGCCGTTCGGATGCACCGGAAAGCTTCGGCTTTGTGCCATGCCTCACCGAACACCCGAGAGGTGGCTAAGCGGCACCGGCGCGCAGTCTGTTACCTCTTACTGGTTAATTACAACGGCACGCCTAACACTTGGTTGTTCCCACTCAACTGCTATTTCTTTCTTTCCATACATTGCGACGTCTGGGGGTGTGATATACAACAACTTGATTTCATAAAGAGCGTGCACTGTTTATCATGTGAACTTCATGAACTACATACATCAGCACTGCTCGTAAGAGAAAACATAGCAGTGAAATGCTTTTTTAAACAACATCATTTCTTGCAGCTTCCCTACCTGACAGCTACTATTATTTTATAAGGGAGGTGGCTGGCAGATAGAAACTTACATATATATTATTTGTGACGGCAATAGGCTTCAGTCCTTTTCTCATTACTTTGTCATTCTCAGTTCACCTTGCCATTTCTCAAACAGCAGATTTTTCATCACACGACAAATCCATCCGAAGACACATAACTAGCGCACCAGGACAAGTCAATGCTCTGCCCCTGCAATTTCTCAGAGAAAAATGGCGGGTGAGTTTGTGAAAAGCAAGTCGTGATGACAGTGCCCCAACAGGTCCCTTTAAAAGTTAAATTAGAAGACAACGCCAAGCATCCACCCTTTGAAAATCCTACGCTGTGTAGGAGTCTACAAGGCCAGACTCTCTCGGCACAAGTACTCCTAGCTCCTAGTTTCGTAACGCCAACAGGTTTTTGTTCCCCCCACCCCCTGTTGACAAAAACAAAAAGAAGAGCTAGGCTGCCTGCAAGTTAGAGGACAGCTTTGGCCTGCTCTGTGAAATTTCTGACCAGCTGGCTATATGACCAGCAATCTCTTTCTGTAACTTTAAAGCAGACGTCATGTACGTATTTCATTAGGTCTTGGACCTTACCAGGCATTTCGTAAATGTAATTTAAAAATCAATATGGGCTTTGGAATGATAACACAATTAACATTAAATTGCTGAGTTATCCCTGTCTATTTTATACAAGATTGATCATTATAATTTTTTATGCTTAAATTAGATAGAGCAAATTACTTTTTATTATAATGGGCAATCCATATGCTTCATTCAACTTGCATCTCTAATAGCTGAATAATGCACCTGCTGTTTAGCTAAAACTAAAACCAAGTGTATTTTCTGCAATCCTTTCAAGTTTGTGTCTTTACTGTAGCTGTGTTGATAACAGTCTAGCAACCCTTATGATTTTCTTTTGTAAAAGAGATCCAAGGGCATTACGAAGAACTGTTTATTTTGAATGGCAAACCCAAATTTTAGTGAGATTAAAATACAAAACTGACAATGCTATATCCCGAGTTGTGAATTCCATGGAGAGCTGAAGTACCTGCCAATTGCATCTGTCACTAGTAAGACATGAAATAGTTTTTGGCTTAAATTCATTCGATTTTCTTTCAATACATTCATTTCTCTAAGGTCCCCAAACATCTCCATTTCCACAATTACACTTTCCGCTTGGAAATCTTGATTTTGGTGAATTTAAGAGTTCCGATGAGGACATCAGATGTTGCTGTGCTGCTGCTGCCAGACAATAGTCTCCATCCAAGCAGGCTGCCAGATATCCAGAAATTCCAAGAAATGTTTAAACAAATTGTACGTAGTATACATAAGAATCCAGCACTTATAGTCTAATTTGGTCCATGTACAGCTGGTCCATGGATATTCTAGATGAATCAATCATTTTTAATGCACCCACACCCGCAGGTAATCTCAGTATATTCACATAGCACAGATACATATGTTTGTATACGAGTAATCGTTCCCACTGCCCCACTTCATTTCACAGCCTACATCTCTGCTTTTGCCCTGCCTGGAAAAAAAGTAAGAGAAATTGAGACAAACCCAATAAAAATAAAAGAAAAAAAATAAAACTCCAAGCAGGAAAATACTCGCTTCCTGATGTGCAACTCTCTTTCCTTAAAACATTAAAACACTAAAAAGTAAATACATACATACTCTGTGTTGCTACCGATATCAGCAACAATGCCAATTTATATCAAATATCTATTGATATACTCAAACATAAGCTGTTTTCATTCCATCTCACTCCATGCTCTTTCAAAGATTGAAGGTAAATAAAAATGAATACACAGGTGCTGACCATTTATTTTAGTTTTCAGGTAGATTTTCCTTCCCCAGGGGTGGGGGGGCAGACTTTGAAAACCCTACAGTTTTCATCTCTCAGATGCAGCCATTTCTAATAATAGCACTTTTGAAGAAGTTCAGCAAAGGAACGATGTTTATGCTTCATGAAGCATGCATTCTCAGTCTCACAGCAGCTTTGGAAAAAAACAGCTGCATGATATTAACTAAAAAGGAAATAGGATGGAGTCTTCTCTTAGGACTAGGGAGAGTTGCCCAACATTTCCACAAAACAACCCTTTATCAAGCAAATACAGCATGACTAGTCTTAGAGTAAGTTTTCTGACAGTTTTTGAAGTGTCCCATAACTGTGATGAAAGAGAAGCAACTTAGAGAAGTCATCCCCCTTTTATTTTTATTAATAAAACTGGGTATCTGCTATCAAAGTAACCATCCAAATTGCATTAAAAAGCTTTCATGTGCAATCAGGTTTTGAATGTTAAACATCACAAAAAATTCCAGCAGTGGCAGTACAGAAGCTATGTACAAAATACAGAAAACATCAGCAGCTGCTGAAAGGATAAAGTAAGATCACAGGAATAGAGCATCACAACTGGACAATGACCCGAACCTAAGTGTTTGATAAGATAACATCTTAAGTTAATATTAATTGCAAGGAATAGGTTATTCAACAATTTTCCTTTTTGTATTTACCCAGTTTGTAGAAGTAGGGAAGAAGTTTACAGACATGTAAAATATTTCAAAACAGTAAATTATTAATGAATTATTGCCTTTATTTGACATTTTGATTTCTTTTCTCCCTTGAGATAATGGCAATGATTTCAAGAGATGATGAGATTTAGATCTAATCTCTATACCAAATAACCCATTATTCTTTTTAGCACAGGTGCATACTAGAGGTCAGAGTGAAAGATTGCATTTGGGCCAATGTTATTACTATGGGCCACTCACTTCTCACAGTGCTTATGGGATTCCAAGTTTACCGCCAGACCCAAGTTAGAAGAGATTAGATCCTAATTTAGAAGACACCGAACAACAACCAGTAGTCAAGTAATCCTGTTAATGTCTCTCAATAATAAATTTCCATTTTTATGAGATTTATTGCCCTGGGAGATTGACACATACATTGCTAAGTCATCAAATAACTAGTGTCATCCCCTCCTGCAGAGCTCTCATTAAGTCATTTCTCATTCCAGCCACTCAATCACAGCACTGGATTGACCGTGACCATCCGTGTCACCTCCTAACTACTCTTACTTCTTCCTCGTGATGCTGTCACGGCCCGTCCCTGATGACAAAACTGCTGCTCCCTTTAAGACCAGTATCCTACTCACCAGCAAAGCAGAGGGCTGTTGTGTCAGCATTAGGCATGGTGCCCCAACACGGACACACCGCCCGCACTGCTGCTTCCTCCAGAGCTTCTTTCTCCAACAGACTAATAGAACAGCCCATTTTCTCAACGGC
>JAVJGH010000044.1:20531972-20543183 GCA_035590175.1 Aviceda leuphotes
GTCTTTATTTTACAACGGTACCTACAGACATGGATTTCTCCTTGATTTTACTCACAGATCAGCTTGTTCATAGATGGTACAGTAAAGATCCATGGATTTAAAAAATAAATAAAAATTAAAATAAGTAAAAAAAACCCCAACCTATAAGCTTTAGCATCCAAACCAAGAGGTCCAGACATGTTCAGAACTGTAACAGTAGCAGCTAAGGAACTGGCATGCAAAAGGAAAACCTTTCCATAGGGAAAGGTTTCAAAGCAGCTACAAAAAAATAAAACGTCAATTAACTGTAAAATTTCAATGCTATTTTACAAAGTCAAATAACAGCATTTAAGAAAAAAAAAAAGTATGTGTTCCTCCTGACTTGTTCAGATTGCATACTTGGGGTGTTATATCTTTGCGTACTTCTTCACAACATACTCTCACACCCAACATCCACTCCGCATATTCCAACAACCCATTAGAAACAAACAGGACAAACATACAACAACAAACAAAACTATAAGTTTGTAAGACAAATGAATGCATTCTGACAGTACTTTCCAACAAAGAAGTCTCGGAGAGAGTCTTGGTTTGACTTTATTTTAAAGGAGGGCTTTGCATCTCTCAATTTCAAGATTTGTATTAAACTTGAGAGCTTTAATACTCCCAGACTGTTTTCTCAGGAACTCTGTCCCCAGCAATTCTAGTGATAACTTAATGACAATAAAGTTATCTTGAGCACTGCAAAAGAAAATGGAAACTCGTGGCCAATTTAAGAAAATAGAGTGTTATCAAATGCATATTTTAACTGCCTACAAAATAGCTTGAAGACCTCTGAATGCCAAGCAAGAAGCTAAGATTTACCATAAAAGACTGGTGTTTCATTCATACCATGCAGAATCTTATACAAACAGAAATATCCACTAGCAAAAAGCTCATTGTGTCCCATACTAATAGAACACTAACTTATTAAGCAGAGCAATTTAAATCAGAACTTTTAGGAGTGAGATGAAATATTAAATAAAGATTTAAATTCCCAGTCAGTATGTATGCTTTTTAACAAGGGAGTGGCTACAAAAGCATGGATTAGTAATAAAGAAATCAAAAAGAAAGAGAAGCAAGTAACGGCTGCTTGAAGACAAACTATATACTGTGGAAGTAGAAGATGAAATATATACATTGGGTTTCAAACTATATGTTTGTTTCAAACCTTGCAGCAACTTTAGTTACTGCAAAACATTTTAGTGTGTATCAGTGTAATATTTAGAAGTGTGATATTATGTAAACAAATTCTGTGGGGTATCATGTCTCTGAAAGCCCTTTGAGGGGAAAAAAAAAAAAGAGGTATAGCTTGCTTGTTTAGAGGAAGGCATGCTTATTCCAGGTACCACGCAATTTCTATCGTCTATGGAGACAGTTTCTCCTCTGACTGATATCTGATGTGATAATCTGCAAGTAGTTTCTCCCCCCCGAAACTGAGAGTCAATATGTAAAACAAGTAACAAAAACCTTTGCCTTCTTATAATCCCAATACAGTTTACAGTTTAGTCCACTCATTCATCCCTCCTAGCTGCAGTAACCTTCTTCACAGCACCAACCGAGAACTGTCATCTGTCATCCAGAGTGACAAACCATTCTTTAAACATATTTATTTATTAACAAGTAACATCATGCACATTTTTCAAAGCATGGTCACTCCATATATCTTACTCAGTTGAGTTCACACTTCTTTATCAATTACCCTTGTACTAGACATTGCATGACAAGTAGAAGATGAATGGAAGCAGTAAAGCCAAATGCTATAAGCTTGACACAGCACAATGCCCTGATGAATACATAGAGAAAGATAAAGACATTATTTACTTTGGAATTTAACAGTAACATTAGAGTAACATAGCAGAATAGCCATGCGCCCTGAATGCCCCTTTAATACAAGCCAGCCGTGGCATCCTTCTGGAGCTCAGTGGATTGCTTTCCAGAATAATTGATATTCCTTGTGAGTTCAAATACCTCTTACAGGGCTGCATTGCTACAGGATATACTTGAAGTGAAGCCTTTATAGTCTCAGACTGAAGTTTTTAAAAAGCACTGTTTTGTCAGAAATAAATTATAACATGAATTGAAAGTTTATTCCTAGGAGGTGACAGTACCTTTAAGACATTAGAAAGACATTAAACGACACTTTAGGAACACAGCTCTATTACAAAAAGGCTCCGAGTTGTCTTTTTTTAAATCATATTAAAACCTTATGCATTATATGGGTCAAACTGGGATCTTAGAATTCAGTTTTTTGCTATGCTATTACATAGTACTCACGGAAACACACATACAGGCATATTAATCCAGAAACTCTGCACTACGACCAAGTCAGTCACTGAGAATGCTTGCTCATATAGGGTGCTTGAATTCCCAAAGTATGGATTCATCCATCTTGGAAGGCAAGGCCGAGCCAAAGTATCACTTCTTGCCTTTAAGCACACACTTGTTTAACTGTTTTTCTGCAATCCTAAATTCTTAGTCTCAGTGGACTACCACAAGAAAAACAAATGTATTTAAGAGTAAGAAAAGCCCCAACAACTCCAAAGCATTTGCTCTTTCCTTGAATCTCTTTAGTCACTAGGAACATTGCCTTGGTAGTTACCAGTGTGACTATGCACCCTATAGTCTTTAAGTAAGTGATTTCTATACCTGCTATACAAAAGAATATGGTGGGAATGGGATTACTGATGAAGGAACACCAGTTTAAAACAAAAGAAGCCCTGAAATTAAGGCATTTAAGTCTTCTGGAGGGTTATCCCAGATGTAATAGAATGAACATGTCAGAATCCAACGTTCATAAGCTAAAATAATGGAAATAAAGAGAACTATTGATTCTGTTCAGAAAATAAGCACCTACGCTCATCTTCAACCCACACTCTTCAGTGGGAACACTGCCAGACACAGGGTGATAACATGAATTTGGTTTTGATAGGACAGAGTATTTGTGTTCTTTTGAGGATGCACTTACACAAAGGGTAGGAAAGAGGGGGAGAGGAGGCAAAGGGGAAGTCCAGGTGCAACTGGGTGTAGGGGAATAATCAAAATGACTAAAAAAATTTCTCTGCCAAGTCATCTGTTATTACACAATTAGCATATCTAGAAGTGAGCTTAAAATCTTTCCCACCTGTTTTAAATAAGCTCTTTAAGCCTGTCCAACTGTTTATAGCCTACCCAGGATGGCAAAATCTTCATGCACATGTAAAATTAGAGAGATGGCATCTTTCTCTGGTACAGTGAGGTCCAGCTGACCTTCAACAGTCTGGCGGCCACCTGACTGTTCCCCATTTCCAAGCCAGAACACGACACTGGGAGAGCCATGAGTTCCTATCTAGGTCTAGGTATCTTCCAGCGCCTCTGTCAGCATCTTCCACCACTCTCCCATCACCGAGTGCTGTTACTTAGAAACTTCAGGTTTAACACTCTGAACTCACAATTTTACCTAACACTGCAGGGTGTGGGGAGTTTTTCTAACAATTCCATAGACGAGCGCAATAAATTTATATTTTCATCCTATAAAAACCTCTTCCTACATCCCCAGCCTTTGCCTTTTCAGTAAAATTCAGAAAACTAATCAAAGTACTGAGAGAACAGTATTAAGATATGAGGCTTGAGTTAAAGATATATCAAGATAGTAAGAAAGTGAAACTATTTTGAAGTAAAGCCTCCGGTCTAACTCTCCAGCAGTGTTTCAGCACAGCTCACCTTTCCACAGAGTCAGTGGATCTTCACAGCAGCAACACATCAAGTTCACAGTACCAGAAGCCATTTAAATCGGCTACCTGCAGAAATTATAATGATGTCTTAAGCAAGAAGGCCCAGACAGCCTGTCAGCAAGACGTGAGCAGGGCAGGCTAGGGACTTGAATAAGCGCTAGCCTTCCCTTCCATTTCTTCCACTTTTAGAAGCTCAACAGCACTCCGGCACCTTTCAGCTTATACGTGAAAGACGGCAACGAAGTGATTGATTAGCGTTAGTATTACCCTGGGAAGCTATTTTAGGGTTCTCTCCCAAACAAGCATATTGTCATTCATCTGAAAGTCAAGAGCAAATGTTATTAGCATACTTTACAGGCACCATTTCCTTGCCGTTACAAGCTCTCCAAAACTTATAACACTATTCAGTTCGGATGCTGAGGAAGTCTGATATATAAGTGACTGTTAAAGCATATTTCCTCTCTTGTTATTCCAGACAACAACCCAAAACTTTGTGATACGAAGACCGATACATCACCTTTTCTGAACCATTTAACCTCTGCATCACAATATTGACACATAGCCTCCAAAATGGTTGTTAAAGCCTAATCTAACAAGAGAGAGAAAAAAAAAATAGTGACCTTGTTCTGAATTAAGCACAAATTTTTATTGAAATAAACATAGTTATGTAGCAATAATTTACTACATAACACTGCTTTTCTAAGCTTGTACTACACAAGGTGTAAGCACAGTATGCACCTTTTCGTGTGAATTTCCTTCTTAAGGGAACAAACCCTTTACCACATTCATTTTCATTTTACCAAAAGATTAATGTAGTCACATATTGCATGACAGACAATCTAAAATTAAAGACTTACAGTTACTAAACTGTCTTGTGTGATAAGAAAATCTCCACGGCAACAGGAAAAAACCCTTTTCAATATTACAGCTAGGCATTCAATTTAGCACTTCTTATAATTTGACAGCCATTTAAGCAACAATAAACCCTAAAGATATACGTACCTACTACATATGGGGGAGGCAGGTACCACACATGCTACAGAGCTTCACCTACACTCTACAAATCCCCCCATTTTGCTAGATGCTCAGTTGGTTTCATTTTATATTTGGCGTCCCAGTAAGCCTGAAAAACACTAAGTTCATAAACACTACGAAACTCTGTTCAATTTATAACAGGATAAAACCACTCTGTAATGCCGTGGGAGAACTTGAGTCACTGGTGTTTGCTCAAAATGCTCAAACAGCTCAGCTCTCATAGCCAGAGTTTCTGAAGGACAGAGCCAAATTATTTCTGCCCAGCTTCACATTTCATAAGAACTTTGTTTTATAGTCCCAATTTAAACATGATTATATTTGGTGTTTGGCTGGATTTGGCTCACTGAAAATTGAGTTTTGATTTAGCACAAGCATTTTAACTAAGCACAACACTAAATGCAACCTGTGGTTCAGATGCAGATGGATTAAGTGTGATACTGGATCAGCTAGTAATGTGGTGTCATCTTAATTTAACTTTCCATGTTGATACTTTCAACACATTCATTTCCCCATGCACACAAAATCATATACGCAGCTACTTTTAACTTTTTCTTGCCATCACAATCAATCCCGAACTTCAGCAGAAAAGCAAGCAACTTGTTCAGGAAAGATTACCATTTGCAAGCAGCACATACAGTACGTGTTCTTCAGTTGGCAGCTAGAAAGAAATAAATTATAGAATTTCCACTGAAAGTGGAAGACTACCTTCTAAGTTGCCTACTGTTTCATTTTTTAATAATCCTACTTAATGTTTGGGTTTGGTTGTTTTTGTTTTTTGTTTTTTTTTTTAAATGCTTATTACTTCTTAGAGGAATAACATTCCTTTTGCCCTGTTGTCGTAAGTATTGCATAGATACTTAAAATTATACCACTTCACCCTGCCAAATGGAAATGCTCTGAGTTGCGTTTACTGAGGTTACAAGCTACAGTAAGTATCTTACCACCTTAAGCTGACATTATAAGCACAGAAAGGAGAATTCCAGGCACTAGCGTCGAGATTAGTGTTCCCTAACCTTTGAGGCACCGAAGAGCCTCAGTCACGAGCCAATCTTGGCTTACGTTGGCTTTGCACTGAACAAAACAAACGGCATCCTTGTCCTAAAGGTCTCTCAACCTGCATTTCATCCTCATTCACAATGTCCTAAAAAGCAGTTGTCAAAAATTTACAACTGGCATTGTTACTTTTCAATCAGTTCATTTTTCATTCCCTCACGTTTCAACTAGAACCACAAAAATTAGCAGTTCCCTACATTGCAGCATAATTATCATGACTAAGACATGGGTTTGAAAGGTAAAGGGATCGAAGTTCCCTGCTTCACAAAGATAACTTTTAGAATTATTTGTTTCAAATATACAGTTAAAAGTAGGGTATGGAATCTTGACTCCTCAAACGCATTCATACATCTTCAACCCTCAACATGAACATAGCTATAATTAATCTTTCTATATTCAGAATTAATACCCTATGTTCTGTGTGTCTATTAAAGCTTGTCTTTAGTTTTATGTATTATACTTGCCTCCCTCTCAAAGTGGGGAGATTTATTATGCTCACTTGTTGAAAGACTTTCATTGTTCAGGCTATTAGCTTGATTCATCCTCAAGTTTTTAAAGGTCAGCTGCAAACCAACAAACAGCTTGACAAACAACCAACCTTTGTAGATGAATATCAAATTTACGTGATATTATATCATTCCCATACTCTTGTAATTTGCAGCAATCTAGTTCACGGCATGTCATTTAAAGATATGTAGGTCCTGAATTATTCATGGCTTCAAACCACCAATAAATTGTTCAGAACTATCCTCCTTCCCTGGATACCTGCTCCCATTCAAATAATTACAACTTCAAATAATCTATTCAGAATTTAAACTAATAATCAAGATCACATCTGAATTTGAGTGTTTATTTCTCACTTACATAATCTCCAATAAAGTAGTTCAACAAAAGGTAGTCAACCTAAGTTATCTGTATATTGACCATGTAGTGTAAGTTAGTTACACACTGATCATGTTTTATTTAGAGCTGGAAGAAATAAGAGGGCATTATGACAGCATTATAGTGGATCTAATTGTCTTTTACATGTGTGTGTGCACACACATACACACCCTAAAAGCAAAGTCACTTGTTTTCTGCCAAAACCCATTTAACATGACTGTTGGGCTCTTGGTACAACCGGTGATTAGCAGATCACATGAAGAAAACATTGTGTCAAAGACTCCGTGATAATTTTCAGCTTACATTTCACTAATCCTGAAGCTTAGTTTAGGAAGAAAGGGATGTGACAATGGTGAAAAAGTTGGTCCCATGCCAGGTCTGCATCTCTGATCCCAACATGAGTCATTTGCTCTACCTTGATTAGTCTACAATAACGAATTTTACCTTTTCAGGCATTTCAATAGGAAAGCAATAATCTTCATATATGTTGTCTGGGAAAAAAGCAACACAAAACAAGATTTTACTTCTTTGATATGTGAAGTGGCAGAAGTCATAAAATACATATATATGTGCTTGCTAGAAAGGCCCCAGGTAAGAGTAAATGGAAATTACTCATCTAAAGACACTTTTACCTCTTCCATGAGGGTGGAATCAGTTAACTGATATTCAGGATCTTTACAATTAACAGTTTATTGAGTTTTACTACTTTTTTTTGAAAATGAAGGGCCTTGCATCTGTACAGTGATTAGTATTTCTCATAGTACTTGCTTGTTGTTTTCAGAAGTCACTTGACTAGTTTCTCAGCACTGCTGAATGGATTATTGATCTCAGTTATTGTATGCTTGTGGCTGACACTGATCACTTTAGAATCTTTTGAAACTACTGTACTTCTTCAGTATAAGATTGATTTCTTTAGACATTGCAGTGTCAAAAAACAAAACAAAACAAACATGAAAAGGCCTGAAATATCCAAAAAGGTTCTACCAGCAACAACATCAGAATGGTTTTTGGAAGTCACGTAACAGAAATAAAATGCATGAGCAGCCCTGAACTCTATCCAATGAAGACTTTAAACACTAGAATAAGCCGCAGTGGCAAAGACATGGCAATATACGGCACCTTTTCAACTACCCTTAAAATTACCTTTATATAAAGCAACTCACTACTTCCAAAAGAAACATCACTAAGGAATTCCCTTGAAGCTTCATTAAACCCCTTGTACACATCACTGACCTTCCCGTAGGTTTGTAAGCGCTTGCAAGTGCTCTACCACATCCCCAAAGCCAGGCTGTGACGAAACAAAAGGAGAGGGGGTGGAGAAAGGAATACAGCACATTGATACTACTGTAGTTCATATGCTGTCATTCGTGGGGAAGCCTATTTTGTGCGAAGAAATTTATTTCCATCCCACCCTTGGGTCTCTCAGGAGCATGCAGATGACTTGAATTTATAAATTTACTAATGAACATTATCTCATGTCCCCCCTTTAAATTTTATGTTTGAATCCTATTAATTTTGAAGCAATCCTGGCACATACTTTCCACGCACGATAACTGCATAGCAGCTTTTATGGAAAGCAGGAACTTGTTCTTATTTGCACTAGGAATATTTCATAACATAAAAGGTAGTCTCAAAGTTCTTTAATTTCATCCATAGCAAGCATTACCTTCCAAAATTGATTAAGGTTATAGGAAATACTTGGCACTCTACCACTTTTTATCCCAGTACTCCAAATTGCTTCAGTTAATATTAATTAAAAATATAATAATGTAGTGTCATGGGGTTTTGATTTGTCAGTTTTCTAAATGTCAGAAAGAGACCAACTTACTCAACATTACCAAGTTAGCGCTGAACCCAATTATAGGCAAAGATTGCAGAGACACATTGCATCCCTGGTCTAGCTATCAGATTATGCCTTTAATATGTGGCAACAAGATGCTAAAGTTGAGCTGGGGCTTCTATAAGATGTCACTTGCCTTCAGTTTTCTTTCACCATAAACTCCAACCACAGAAGAGCTGACTGTCAAAAACAAAAATACAAGGGTACCAAAAAAAAAAAAAAAGCAGTGATGCCATTAAAGACATAAAGGTAAGGTACCTGTGATCCTATTTTCCTTCACATGCTATGCATCCCACCTGGAATATCTAACTCCAGCTTGAGAGGAAATCAGCATGTCATGGGAGACACAGCATGACCAAAGAGCCAGAAGAGTAAGAAGCACCTGAATTAGCCTTCAAGACAACATGTAACATTTTCAGAAATGAAAAGTTTGGGTTTGTGATATTATTTGGTTTATTCTCTTGCAGTAAGGACTCAAAAACAGAGAATAAGTGGACAAAAGGACAAATTTTCTAATAACCTCTTCAGGCAGGTCAGCTCCTTAAGGATACTCTTATTGTTTCTTTATTAGAGGAGAAACACCTTGAGTTGGCCTTTCAAACCTAGCAAACATTGGCAGGATACTCTTGGCTAGGAACTAAGGTTATTAATGATAAAAATGTATCCTGAGGCTCAGGCAAGTATGCGCATATATTTCAAGCCTACTGCTGTTACAGAAATTGGCAGCCCTGAGATCCAGCTGAATAAAAACCATCACTCTCCTCCAGTTCTTTCATTACTAGACTCTCCAGTTTCATTCCTTCAAGGCTTTTAAACCGTCTGTTCTCCACACAACATTTTGATATGCTCCTTTGACAGGGTACCCTAGAAAGGCAACGTTAGGACTGTAACTGCCACACATACCTCTCCCTTCTCCCTTTAAAAAAAAAAAAAAAATCTCCAAAGTGCAAAGTACACAACTTTAAGGAAAGATGTCGCCTTGGAGCTCTGTACAGAGAAAGAAGCCATGTCTGGAAAGCCCCACTATACTGTTGGTCTGCAAACTGCTGCCACACCACTGTCCTACCTGCAGTTCCAATTCCACATCCCACTTTTTTTTTTTTTTTTTCTTTTTTTCTCAACAGCAGTAGAACTAATAGAGAGAGCACTCCTGGCTCAGACACAAGCAAGTTATCATGATCTTAATGGGTTATGCTGCCAAGCTGAAGTAGCCATCTGCCTGCATGCTTTCAGCCCACTTCAATTATGAAATAACACAATTTAGCTTAATCTTCAACGCAAGAGCTAAATGTGAGATAACATGACTTAGCTCAAATCTGAAACTAAACTGCATTATCTCTCAATTTGACAGGCAAAGCATGCGCCCAACTAATGGATAGCAAAGGTTAGCTGAAGGGAGGAAACTTGTTAAGCCATTACAACTCAATCACGCTAATGAAAGGTTTGATCTAATGTGCTTTACAGCACATCTGCAGCCGCCGGTGCAGTTACGGATGCATTCGTGAACAGTTACTCCGGCTCAGATGAGGCACAGTAATTCACAGAGCTGTGCAGTTCACTCCTAATGCTTGACAGATCATATAGCATCCGTATATACAAACTAGCCAGATTTTGTCCTAGAATAAGTCAAACCTGAACAAACATGTACAACATTCAACCACAGACTGATCTCCTTTTTTGAGGAAGCTACTAACCTATGGTTAGGAGACTTATATCTAGCTTGCAGAAAATTTATTTAGTCTTCAAATCCAGGGAGCCTGTTTACAGAGCGAATAAAAATACAAGCTGCATCCAATTTTACTGTACTTAGTTCCAGAGTCACCCCCAGTGTTCAGTAAGATTGTGGTGGATCTCATCACATGCTGAGACCATAAAATAACTGGCTAGATCTCAAAGACATGGGTGACTATTCAATTTTTAAAAGAAAGCGGTACCTGTAAAAAATTACCATTTTTATTTTACACATATTCATACTTAATAAATTTGTGCCTCAGCACACAATGACGTGTAACACACTTTATTCTGTGCAAAATGATCCTTTAGGAGTTTTTAATCTGATTTTTAAAATACAACAAAAAAGGCAGCTCTTCAAGTATTAAGCTGCTGTGCCTGAGCAAAAATTATGTTACTTTCAAAAGGTTGTTATTTGCTCAGATATATTCTCTGTACTTACACACTTGAAACTTTCCAGCAATACTACATTTATCTTGTTGCAGTGAAAAAACACCACAACCTATTCTATCTTTCTGGTTGCTTAATTGTATGGCAAGACTGACTTTATTTTAAAATAAATAGTAGTATTCTTTACCAAGCTTAGCCTATGCTTCCTCTACTGACTTCAGCAGAGGTGCAACACAAATAACCCTGGTCCATTATGTCAAAGTGATTCCGAGCCAAATTATGATGAATTATCAGGCAATGAGAGTTAAAAAAGAGCCAAGGCTTCTGTCCAGAATGAATACTAATAAGGCTAAAACACACCAACACAAATTACTACACTTCCACAAAACTCCACTGATTGAGGATCCAGATACCACATAAAATAGTGCATCTGTGTACTAATACCCTTCCATAAGAACATGTAGACACCACTTACAACAGTAGCATTATCTTCACAATTTTCCCCAATTTTTATTTTAAAAAAAAGTGTAAACCCCCCCCCCCCCCCCC
>JAVJGH010000044.1:20543283-20559314 GCA_035590175.1 Aviceda leuphotes
AATTTTCCCCAATTTTTATTTTAAAAAAAATTGTAAACCCCCCCCCCCCCCAACAACAGACCCCAAACTTAAATGTATACGGATAACCAAGAACACTCCCTCTTCCACCAAGGGGTGTTTGCTGTAATCAATTGTTTTCATTCTTTTTTTGAAGTAAAGATACATGCAACTGTATGAACCTTGTAATGCCACTTATTCTAATCTGCTGTCTCTTGCACCAAAATACATTTCATAAGCATGAAATATTCAGATTCCTAAATTTTTTTTTCTGTTCAGGGTGCCTCAGCACAAGATATTCTGCCATTCCTCTTCCTTCTGCCATGTACAATGAACCTGCAACTTTATTCCATTGTTTTCTCTTTCACCTTCCAATTGTAACTTAAATGGTATAGTGCAAATCTCTCAGCAAAAGCTCTGCTTTTCTTGTGTTTTCCTATGTGTTTTCTTTCTGCATAAAATTTACAAGTTCTGGAGTCAGTGCTCATTAAGCACTCCTAACAATTAGAGCATAACAAATGAAAACTGTACAAAGAAAGATGCCGTTATAGAGTAATTATTCAGTATTAGTAGTACGTGTGAAATTATAAGACGACTTTTGTGTTATTTATTCTTTTATTTATACAACATAACAGGGAACTTGTATGCTATATTGTTCCACATCATAAAATTTAAAGTTATAGCCCCCATTTCTCATATTAATCGCCCAATTAGGAGCTCACAGGCTGGCTCAGTATTACCTGATCTACAAGGAAGAGCAGACCACTTAATATTGGGTTCAGCACTGGAAACGCCACTTGGGCAACTGCACGGGCAAGGATAGCTGCTTTGCTTTCAGAAAGAAAGCAGCCCCCAAAGAGGACAGAAGTACATCATGCAATTTCAGGATCTTTTTCAGCTAACAGGGAACACACCCAGGGACATTTTTTTCTCCCCAGCATTAATTGTAAAATATTATAAGTGTGACAGTATGTAGTACAGCTAGACTTTTCCAGTTAATTGATTAAAACTCTACCATTTGTCTACATGACTACCTTCTTTTTGCCTAATAATGTGAAACATTTTACAATGTAGTACTCTTCCCAAAGCTGAAAGCTTAGTCTAAGTAATGAGCAGCATTCATCACAGTCCAGCAGGGACAGTCAAGTTTCAGCGAATGGAACCAATTTAAGTTTGTTTAATGAGTATTTCTGGTGAACATGAGTGATTTTCTTCTTAGGTAGAAGATCACCGGGTATGAGCATCCACTACATATACATGTCACTAAGAGAGGCCTTTTGCTGACAGGCTTCCTCAGTTAACTCAAGGGAGGTGAAAAAAAGCAGCCTTAAATTTAGCTGTTGCACACCAACTGCATTTGCATAATTCACAATTTTAATATACAACATTTGGCCAAATTAAGTTCCATCTTGTCAAAAATCGTTTTGGTTTACGAAAGTATGGCTGACCTTGGGATAAGTAGAGCAGCTGCATTTCTTATTGAATGCTCCAGCCAGAATGGATGTCCTGGCCGGAGCAGCACCAGCTTGGGATTCAAGAAAGTCATTAAAATAGACCACATCTCACATAGTTTACAAACATCCAACCTCCATCCCATCTTTGTAATGGCAGTCTACTTTTTCCCTCTTAGATAGTCCACAAGTTTTATGGAATTTACCAGTAAATTTGCCTCTTCTTGCTTCTGTTTCTACACATAGCCATGTGTTTGCTCCCAAAGAAGCTTTACACAGTATTTGCAGTAACTGAAGCTTAAAAGCACATATGAACAGGAGGGAGGTGGGGTAACCCTCTTAAACACATCCCAGACAAGGATCATCTTTATCCCTTAAATGGTTAACACTCACTATTTTACAACACATTACAGTAGCTTTCAGAAAAGTTCCTTCTATCCCAAAACAAAACCTTCAATGTATGCTCATGTATATGTATATGTACCTTTGCAGGCACTACGAAGATTTTCAGAAATCAACCTCTTAAACCTATATCCACAGGGAGCAGAACATGTGGATTGATCTTTCCAGATATTTGATTACCCAAATTCTTCAGTGAGAGCTGCTGGATACTTTCCTCCACTAAACTGTGGAATAAGTCAGCCATCGTCAACACCTGAATACAAATTAAAGTCAGGGTTTGAAGGCAGTCATAACGCTTACATACAAAGGTCTCTTAAATCCTGGAGGGTTGAGTGGACATTAAGAAAGAAACCATCTCACACACAGTTAAGACTAATGAAACAAAGCAGAGGCTGCTAAAGGACAGAACATACATTCCAAAAGATAGAATATAAACTACAGTACTTGTATATGTTTCTATAAGGCACAAGGAATCACAGTAAGAGCCAAAGTATTTTTCACAAGAGGCAAAACTTGGTGCAAAGTTGACGTAGGAGTGCTACGTAAGTAAAATGTGGTAACATGGATTCACCAATACCATCCACAAAAAGGAAGTTTGCAGCAAATCTAGAAACTAATCCTCATGCTCTTAAAAATAGAAACAATATCTCTCAGCTCCCAAACATTTTTAAAGGGACTAAAAACACTTGAACACACCAAAGACTAGTTCTACTTTGTCCAAAAGTCAGAACTCAAGCCAAATTTACTGCACTGCTGTGTTACACTACATGTTATCTCTTAATTTTTCTATATTGCCCCTTAAAAATCTTCCAGTCCCTTGTAGTTGAGGAAGCTTTCTACTAAAGATACAAAGTTCTTTAAACAGTTAACACATGTATTGGTTTTCAGCTACAAGACCCACAACATTATTCTTTCAGAATGCCTTTTTGATTAAATCCCTCATGCCAAATAAGTCACATTAGTAAGATGGTTCTACAAAATGATCAACAACATACCTAATGATGACATTTAAAGTTGATTTCACTTGAAAACAGTTGTCACATATTTATTGTCTACAGACGATTTCCACACCAGGTGTCTTCGCTTTTCAGTGTAATTTTCAGCTTCAATGTAATTACTTTCCCCTTACTGCTAATAACAATAAGCTACCAAATTCGAACTTAATCTAAAGGGTATCTTCTACTGGATTTAGAAAATAACACATAACACTTAAGGCCTTGTAAAATAATACAGCAGCTTATTTTTTCAAGTTTATAGCTGTTTGCTGGATAGGACACCAATATTTAGGACGTTTACAGTGGAGGAGATTTACAGAGGAAGGACAAAATTTACTTCTTCCGTTACATGAAGTAAACTGATGAACCAAATTTTAGTTTCAACCTTTAATTCATGCTGGTGGTTTATCCATTCTATAAGATAGCCTACAAAAGAAGAAAGTTTAAATATATACACGCACCAGTCAGCCTTTTAGCAGGGCTAAAGAGAACTAGGACTGTTCCAAAAAGCACAGCAAGTTAACAGCATGGATTTAAAGGGTGAGATTCTCCCAGTCTAGCCATAACTGGCTTTCTGAAAATTGACTGTAGAATATGATACACCTTGTCTGATGCTTTGCAAATATTACACAAAAGCCATGCATTTTACACATCCAGCTTTTCACCAGTTCTTCTGCAGCAGGACACCTATGCTAAGTTCCTGGAAACAATCAAAAGGCTTTAAAATAAATTTAAAAAATTAAAAGCTAGATTTCACTAAATTACGCTAGAATAAATAGCTTTGCAAAATAATCTAAGCAACTAAGGTAGACAGCAATAATAAGGTTTTATATGCAAGTCTTCCCCTACAAAAAGGCTGCTTCTCTCTGAATACAGCCTTCACAAGAAATTCTTATAGAGTGAGATTCACAACTTCACCCACATTGCATACTGTTTTAAATATGAAAGCCTGTCCTTCCCTGCCACAGGTGTTTCATATAAAGCAAGAGTTAACTACCTAGAGATAGCACAAATTGCTCAGTTCTCAGGGGAAGAAGTCTGTATTTGCCTTCCCAGCACCACCAGTGGAGCTGAATACTTTGAGTATTTCTATTGATCTCAGCAAGACTGACTTTCCTTCATTTACTCAGAGTAATTAAGCCTTTTCCTTTAGGAAGGTAGTGTCTGAATGTAGATAGTGAGGTGCTGGTATTTTGAGCACATACTATAATTAAAGTGCCTCAAAGCATACAGGTAAGTATTACAGCATTTCAGCCTACCTGAATTTTGTAGCTACCCACAAGCTGTAGGCTCAGGGAGCCGTGTTCAGCCCGAACCAGCTCCACGGCAAAACCCACCTCTCCCTTTACCGTGTGGTGGTCTCACAGGTCAGTGAGTTAACACATCAAGCGGAGACAAAGCTATTCGTTTTTGCAGATGCACAAGTACAAAGGCGCAGGACCCCTATAACATAAGTCAGGCCCGGGCAGGTGCCCCACCGGGAGCTGAAATGGGGCCCCCAGTCTCGCAGGTGAAATGGGCATCCCAGGTGAGGGCCATTAATGCTCTCAAAGCACTGATCTTTAGCAGCTTATCTATCAATCAAGTAGGGGTTTTTTTCACCAGAGAGTTTTTATAAAGCATACTTTTGTGTTTCCTTTTCACAAAATTATTTTCCTTAATTCATAATTTCCTATTGTGGTTCAAGGAGAAAAAGGAGTTGCTGCTTAAGTAAAAAAAATGTGCCTAAGCATACTACATCTTTATCATCTCCAGAATGATAGAAACCTTATTGCCTTCCAGAAAACCCCCGTAAGTAACACAGAAATTAAATTCACCACAGCAGTTATAATGTAATGACACAGTGTAATAAATTTCAGATGCTACACAAAGCAGCTCTGGTCATTAGAATCATTTTTCATAGCTTTAATTGCATTTTTTCATTTAGTCCAGGTCATCAGCATATCTATGCACCTTTTTCTCAAATGAGCTGCTTCTACTGAAAATAGACAGCTCAGAGTTGAGGCTGAACTTTTTTCACCTTTTGGATGGATCAGCTGCTTCTCCCTGCACGCCTCAGTCCCTGCAGACACCCGCCTGTCCCTCAGTAGGCATTTCCAAATGAAATAAGAGAGAAATAAAAGAGAACCATGAAATCAAAGGTTGATGAGCCTTTTGGTTAGCCTGAGAACTATTACTGACCTTCCTCTTCTGTTGGTTCCTGCTCAATCAGGGTTAGTGCTGTACAGCTGGTGAATAATGACTCCTTTATGAATAATAACCTTGCTGTTCTTCACAACAACTCTTAGTACAAAGTTACTTGAGCTTTGAAAGTGTTGTTGTTTCTCTTTCCTCTATTACAACATAATAGTCAAGTGATGCAACGTGCAATTTAAAAGGAAGGTTTCTTTTTGATTAGGTAGTTGAAATCAAAATGGTATTTGGTTTACAATATAATTGCTGGATGAGAGAGGTTATTCCACCCATTTTCCTATAAGAGATGAACATGCTCTTACAGCTTATGTATTACATTTTAATCATGTGTATTTTCAAACAAAGAAGAAAAGAACAAGCAGCAGGTAAGAGGTGAATGTGTAGTCAGTAATACTGTGAAAGTGCAGTCTCTGTATATATCATATTAAAATTATTGCATGAGGATGGTGTGCTATTGTAAATCTAGGTTCTGCACAGTCTCTATATCTTGATTTATTTTACCCTCCTTTAAACGTGGCAGATATTCACCCTAGAAGGGGGACTACAAGCAAGAAAAGGGGACAACTGTCATGACTGTGTCATGGTTTTAGCTTATTTTGGTGGTTTTTTCAAGAGTAATTCAGAGTTTCTAGCTATTTTTGCATGAACTAGAGGTACTAATAAGTGTTGTTCCCATACAGAAATCCCTACTCTGAGTGAACTGTAGGCATGTTTCATTTTGGTACAAACGAATTCTACATTTTTAAAGAATGAACACTTGAAATAGAGGTGTCCTCCAAAATGGGGAACCTTAAAAATATACCAGCGGTAAAATAAATTTAGGATCAAAATGTAGGGTTATTTACTTTTGAGGTGAATGTAATTACAGCCAAACCAGAGAATTAGATATAAAAATCTCTATACAGCTTTCAGAACCAAGGTAATTTTGGCATATTTTTTAGCTGAAAAAAATACCATATGCTATGAGACCGTGCTCCAAAGCACATTTACGCTTGGGTGAAATTATTCATAGTAGTATGTAGGTCACCATAATAGCCAACATAACAGCTAGGTTACCAGCATAGAAGCTCAGCATCACCCAAACCAACACATTTAGAAAAAGCATTGCAGTGAGCTATATGTAAAGTAAGGACATTTCCATGCGATCTGCATAATTGTCATGCTTTGCATTAGTCTTCACCTATACAACTGTGTTCCTGTCTCATGCATATGTTTGATACAGGGGCCTCCTACAAAACATCAATAAAAAGTAATTGCTCAATAAAACATAATTGTTCCTGTTCTTCAGCACAAGGCTTTGCTTACAGAGACAGTTACAAGCAAAACAGTATGCTAGAACTGCTCGGAAAGGCAAAGATCTTGTGTGTGGTACACATAAAAAAAAACCCATCATTTTATATTTATTATCCCTGAGTATAAAATCGGGCATTCACATTTGAAATGCATCTTTGTAAGGATACATGTGGCTCTGACGCCTTCATAAGCACAAACAGAGGGTGCCAAAAGGCACTGGTCGTTGTTGCTTCTGACTTGAAAAGGAGTCTACGTCAGGTTTATAAATGTTGAGGAATTCTCTCCCGTGCCAGCCAGGTTTCCCTTCCTCTATAGCAGTGTTCCTACTGTAATAATAACGTAATGAGGCAATAATGCTTCCCCTAGTCTTCCGAGATAGAAAAGCACTCTTTTCATTCGCTACCTATAGTTTGTTACAACACCAAAGAAATACTCTGGGAAAGATTTCGTAATCCTCGTGCGATCCATGCCAGCCTGGGTTATCCTCACCCTGACAGTACCGGAATGAAAAGAGAGCAGAGCCCTCACGTTGTTCCCTTTGGAGGAGCGACCTCAACGAGACCTCGTGCTCCCAGCCCTCGCTGACCCTATGAACCGGGTGCTTATTCGGGCCACCAGGACCCTTCACTAGCCCAGCGTTTTAGAAACGCAGTACGACCAGAACGGCCCCACCCTGCGGAGAGCGTCCCACGCGGGAAGCGTGCTTCTCGGCCGGCGGCTCTTCCACCTTTGGTGCACCAACCTTAATTCTGAGTAACTTCAGAATTTTCTTTTATGGAACATTGCAGCACAGCTTAACATAGGCACGTGCTCACATAGTCTGTCTTCAGCAATATAAATCTCTTTCCTCCTCTAAGAGGTGGCTGTGTTTTCTGCAACGTCAAAACTCTGTGATTTCCCAGAGAGCCCATCAAAGACCAAACTAGGTGGTCTCATGAAAAGCTGTCAGTATCTGGCTTTGTTAATGAGACTGCTATCCTTCCTGCATCCTCCCTGAAACGCGACTTTACCTCTTTTCAGTCTTTTGATACAGTTTTAAGATGTTTCAGAAAGATAATTCTTTATAATTCCAAATGGTTTTATTGCAGTGTCACAGACAGTCCAGGTTCATAAATTCCTTCTATCAGAATATTAAAAAAACAGCTTTCCTCCTTTCAAAACAGCAGTAGAAACAAAACAACAAAAGAGTGAATTAATTCCTACTGCAAAAGACAAACATAAGTCTTCCTTTTCCCACCAGAATTTTGAACACATTAGTTTGCTATTCACCCAGGAATCCCCTCCGGTTATACACCCTCCATCCTATTCTTTCAGCTAGAAATGATGAAACATTTGTAATAAATACATCCCCAAAAGGCAGTTTATTGCTGTTAGAATAATTGGAAATCTACATTTCATCACTCATTGACATGTTTCTTATTATCTGTCATAGAATTCAGAAAGTTACATATTTATGACCAAACCTGTCGGTGCTCTCCAGATTTATATACCAAACACAATCTCCTCCAATTTACAGCTTCAGTCAACACATTTAATACAGTGCATACATTTCCAATTATTCTTCCACTGTAGCAAGGCAAATACCAGCTAACATGCAAATTAGCTGCTAAACATACAGCCCGACCCTGCACCCAGAGCTTTCGTTAGATCACTCTAGAGAGGAATTTATAGATCAAGTTAGCCAACTAGTAATTGACTTATTTTAATTTTTTATAGGTTAATTTTGCCAAAACCAGGAACACATCTGTTTCAGCTAATTCAAGGTAATTCACTTAAATTATTATTCAGTCTGAAATGACTCAGCAGTTTCAAGGAGTGTTCCTTATGTACGCTGCCTGTGGGACTAATCCCATAATCAACATCAGAAAACTCAGCAATTTAACAAGCGAACTGTTAAGGCATTCCTGATTTTTGAAGGTCTGGTCTTAGACTTAACCAAAACCTATTGTGAGTGGAGGGAGGCATTCTTTCCAATCCTCACTGTATCAAAACATGAATATTAGAATATTTTCTGTAGAACACATATGACAGTACATCTATCAATATACCAATTAACATGACCACTTAAGAGAACTTTTGTGTTAAATATTAAGATGTGTATCACCCAGATAGCTGAACTGCTCCACAATTGTCCCTGGCTTTCCTCACCCAGAGTGATATTTTATCACTTACGTCTATTATATTCTAAAAGCATGGTTTCCTGAAAAATACCTGAAGAGTAATCCTATTCACTTCAATATCAGTTGGTAGTATTGGCAGTATGACTACAAATGTGGGGGCAAAGTAGGGAGAACAGAAGAAGCACTGAAGTTACCTGGAGATTTCAGTTTATTGTATCACAATTCAATTACGCCTTGCTTAGATTTAAACCATTTTTATAACAGCAAAATAAATAATTAAAAGTTAATAAGACGAAGGGAATACAAGACCCCAAGTGGCAACCAAGCAACCAGGAAAGACTCCTACTCTCAAGGCAAAAGTGGATTTTTCTGCTTCAGAAAGAAACAAACAAAAAAAAACCTTACAAGTGTGTTTTTTCCAGTTATTCCTTTTCTCAGTGATCTCTTCTCCAATAGACCCAATATTTTCACATTTCTTTTGAACGAGAACTTAACCAGATGTTAATTTCAGCAGCCTGAAGACATGTTCTTAACATACAAGAGGTACTCATTAACACCATTAAAACCTGAAAGATGCTTTATTTGCCAGCTATTTCAAGATACGTTTCTGTTGATAGATTGTAATTATCCTCATGTAAGAGTCAAAGCACATCAAACTTACACAACCACCTCACACTTAAACCTTCTTCCAATTCATACAGTTCCCTTCAAAGAACTTGGCTATATTGCATGGCAAATTCTTCATAAATCTAGCTGAATCATTTTTAGCATTTGTATGATAATCTGCCTACTTAGGAATATTTTGTCTCTCCTGTTTCACTGACAATGAAAATGATATTTTGAGGTAGCTACAAAACCTAACTTCCAGTTAAAAGAGTAGCAACCCGTGAGTCAACACAGTTGTGTATTATTCCCAATTCTTTCAGCGACCTTCCCTGCAAACTAGGGCAAGTCACATCAAGTCTCTCTTTTCTTTTGTTTGCTCTCTTGATTCACCCTTCTGGAAGCTCCTCGAAGAACAGACTTTCCATGTACCTACCAGCGCCCCAAGGAGGCCTCACTCTCACTAAGGTCTTCTGGGTCTTTCATGCTAGATTCTACATATTAAATAATTAGTAGGAAATACTATTTGTTTGTGGTTTACAAATACACGTGGGTGAAGTGTTAACTTCTCTTTCTCCAAAACAGCCAGGAGTTTCAGAATCTAATTTTGCAGGACTGCTACAGACAAACAGAGTACCCACCGTGGAGGAAAGATACTCAAACCAAGCAGTTAATGTCACTGCCCTAAAGAAGAGGTCCCTGTGTGAAAATTAGAGATACAGAGAAATGAAAAAAGTGAACTTGCTTACAACTCTTCTTCCTGTCCTTGAGAGCATAAGTATTACATAGGAAAGACCCAATCCGAGATTCTGTTTTTATTCTGGCACTGGAAAAGGAATCTAGCTTTATTTTTTTGTCACAATGCAGTGGAGTTAATTAGTTTCCAAAAAAAAAGGAATGCAACCATTCCTGTTTCAGAAGACGTGTACTGCTGTATGAATGCTTTGATCTCAGTTATGGAATATGCTGACTGTTCTCTGAAATTGTAACAACTTCAATTTATCCTTTACTCAACCCTCAGACTACAATTTCCAAGGAAATTCTCAGCTCATCTCCATTAAGGCAAACCATGTTGCTCTGTTTTTTCCCATTTATTTGTCTTACCCAGGCTGAATATAATTTAAGGCATCTCTTGAGATAGTAGTTGTGGGGGAGAAGAAAAACAGGCAGAGAAGTAAGAGAAGAAATGAGACAGAAATCTTGGTAAATTAACTCTGTCCACAGGAAAGCTCTGAAAACAGTTATATTCTCATCTAGGCTGGGAAGGGAATATTACTTCTTGTATACAACACAATAAAGCAGTAAAATTTTAAAATGCACTTGGCAACTCAGTACCAAATTTTCTGTTATCAGTTACAATTCACGGAGCTGAACGGTTTGCCTAAGGGACATATCAAGGTTTTCTGTACCATCATTTGAGGTATTTCTTCCATTATGTATGGGAGACCTGGTTCAGAAATAGCCTCAGAATCTTCTCTAATTCTTAGGCTCACAATAAGCAAACCCTTACAGATATGTTTAATTAATGGGTTCAAGAACATTGAGTCTAGATGAATATAACAAAAAGAAACTACTGAAAGCAAGCTGTAAAGACAACTGTGTTACGATAATTTAACCGTAGTAAAAAGCTGGAAATCTTGGGTGTTTTCTAAACAAAAGGCGGCACCTGAAGCCATTTTCAGTCAACAGCTCAAGCATCAAAACTGAGTGGCAATTTAAAACAGCATCACTTCCTCCACTGATAGAAGTTCAGTGGATCAAGCTTTAAAAAAGCCAGCTTCTCCCAGAGAAAATAAATGGTATTCAGCTGACATCTGATGTATGGAAAATTAGTAAAAAAATACAAATGGGCAGCCCTAAAACATTTTAAAATGTTTCAACAGAAGCATTTCTGTTAACAAATGAGCCGTGATACGAAACGGAGGACATTTCACAGATCCCCACCTGCAGCCCGGGGAGAGAGGAGCCCACGCCGGAGCGGGTGGGTGCCCGAAGGAGGCTGGGACCCCCTGGGAAGCCCACGCTGGAACGGTCTGTGCCTGAAGGACTGCAGCCCGGGGGAGGGACCCATGTGGGAGCAGTTCGTGGAGAACTGCAGCCCGTGGGAAGGACCCACACTGGAGCAGTTTGTGGAGGGCTGTCTCCCGTGGGAGGGACCCCACGCCGGAGCAGGGGACGTGTGAGGAGGAGTCCTCCCCCTGAGGAGGATGAAGCGGCAGAGGCAGCGTGTGATGGACTGACCCCAAGCCCCATTCCCCGTCCCCCTGTGCCGCTGGGGGAGGAGGTAGAGAGAACTGGGAGTGAAGCTGTGCCCGGGAAGAAGTGAGGGGAAGCTGTTTTAAGATTTGGTTTTATCTCTCATTACCCTGCTCCGGTTTGATTGGTAATAAATGACACTAACTTCCCTGAGTTGGGCCAGTTTTGCCCATGACGGTAACTGGTGAGTGATCTCTCCCTGTCCTTATCTCGACCCACCAGCCTTTAATTCTATTTTCTCTCCCCTGCCCAGCTGAGGAGGGCAGTGACAGAGCGGCTCTGGTGGGCACCTGGCATTCAGCCATGGTAAACCCACCACAGCTTTACATTAAAGTAGTTGTGAGAGAGAAAATGTAAATTGGAAGCTGCATTTATATTTTCTCCCTTCAAAAATAATGAGCAGATGATCAATAAACTAAAAAATTACATACACAGAGGAAACATTTTTTACATTTTGTTTATAAACTTTTAAAACTAACTACTGCAATGTATGAATTGATTCCAAGACCTTAGGAGGATTCTGCAAGTGTTAGCCATGTATATCAATAATGAGTAAATCCAGAAGTGTAATAAAACAAACAAGAAGGCAGCAATAAATAGGCAATCATACAACCCAATAATTTTCACCCAGGTCACCTAACCTTTCAAACACCAACTCTTCTGCTGAACAGTTTTCAGGATTATTTTAAACACAGAGATAACAATGCTTTTATGTATGCTGATAGACTTTAAAATTTTTTTCTGGATTACAGTATTATAGTAATAAACTAGTTTATTAAGTGAGTATGCTCTCTTCAGGTGGTTCACCTCATCTGCATTTTAATCTTCTGTTTAGTTGTTCTATTAAGACAGTAAATATATTTTCCAGGATTCTACATTAGAAGATAATGTCAGAATATTTAATTTACTAAATAAAACCAATAAAATATAAAAGGTAGAACAGTTAAACTAGAAGTTACTGACACTGCTTTGGTTAAACTAAGGAAATAAAAGTCTTTGAAGAATAGCAATAATTTTAATACCTAGCTCTTGCATAGTCCTTTCAACCAGCAGGTCACAAAGCACTACACAAAGAAGTCAGCATCATTACCTTTGCTTTTCAGACGAACAAAGTGGCTCAGAAAGAGAAAAGTAACTTCCTAAAGTTGGCCCACACATTGACCTGGGTACACGAAGGAATATCTTGATTCCAAGTACTGTATTAAACTAAAGAGGCTATGCTGCTTTACCAAAGCTATGTACGAGGAATAGCAAACAGAAGCAGCTATAATTACTGGTATGCTTTCAGATTCAGCTTGTCATACTACGAGCTTTGATTCATTTCATTGTCCATAATAAAAACAATAATCTTAAGGTTTTTCACTGAAGACAGTATGAGGATACTGCCTGCTCAATGGAAAGCTTACTTCACACAGAACTACACAAAGACAGTCAGGCTGACAAGTCGAGGATGTCATTAAGTAACTCACTTTATTCTGGACAGGTTGTGCTGTGAAACATAAGGTACTGTAATCACGGAGATCAGTGAGGCTGGCAATTACAGTAAGAAAACACTGCCATAGGCTGGCCACAGAAAAGCTAGTAGCTATTCTCAGAGCTACATGGAAACTATCAAGAATCCTGTAGGCATTATGTAAAGTTCACAATTGCAGGGAATCCCTTCTTATTATAATGACTTTTATTAAAGAAAATGGACAATCTGTGTGCAAGATATTGAATTCAATTCAAGTGACTACTCGGAACAACAAGGGCTTTGCTTGCATCATGCCTATGCTTTCATTTTGGGAAGCTTAGTCCTTATTTGCTACAGGGATTTGTTACACTTGAGGCTGTGATCAAGTCTCCATTCAAGTTCTCCTTGTCAGCTCTATCATATTTATTTACACACACAATATCAAATAAATGAATATAACACATTATTTACAAAATACATACCAGTAGCTTTTTTTCTGTTCTGTTTTTAAATTTCTGTATTTGGCGGAAATTTTGTGTCAAATATCATCTGGGAGTATTTTTTAACAGCTTTAGAAATGCCAACTTGATGTCATCAACTTTGCAAATGACAACACAGATGAGATGACTTTCTTTGGTCTTATGACACCAAAATGGAAAGATATTACATAGAAATGTTCCAGAGACTGGTAGACATGCTTTTTTTTTTTTCTTTTAAAACAGCAAGAGAGGCAGAAATGTCACCAAAGCCTACTGAATCCTATGGAAGAAAAAGCCAAAACTTTCTGGAAGAAAGGATAAAATTATGGTTGTTTTATTCCAGACTTTCCATAGTTCCATATCAGTGAAACTGTTGAGAGAAGGAAGAAGCAGCTAATGTGTAATTGTGATTTCAGCCAACATGCAGTATAAAAAATATGACTGAGCCCTTTAGACAAGGCAAATCTTCTCTAGGAGCCTTTAGGCAGAGGGACCATTAGCCTGAATCCTTCTGACAGACGCGTTAAATCAGGCTGCTCATGGAGAACAGCTGCTGAATCTGAAAGGGAAGCCAGGGCTTGTCTCTCACGTTCTGTAGCACAGGCTGGGTACCATTCCCAACTGCTTCCAAAAGTCTTCCGCACCATAACCATAAGGTTAAGGCTCTTTGAGAGCCATCAGTAACACATCTCCTAAGAACAGCTCTCCACCACATTTTGGGAAGGGGTTGTAAATGACAAAGTCAAACGTACAAATTCTCTCCTTGCCCAAGATGCAGACCTCTCCTCTTGCTGTGCCTGCACTTCTACCTCCTTAACCACAGACTACCTGCTGCTTCCAGAAAATTCAGTATTACAGCAGCACTAGCTGATCGGAGGGGAAACGATTTTCACGTGGTGACTCTACCCACAGATGAGTAACAACGCATGGCCTGTGTTTTTCTGTCATCCAATCAACTTTTACCTTAAAGGAGATCAATAGGACACTTCTCAGTCATCACAGCAACAAACACCAACCCGCTAAACAAACAGGGGTCCAGGGCGATGCTCCCTGGTCATCACATCACATGAGACAACTGCAGCAGTTGTTGCTTTCTTGCCATTAATAAGGAAATTGTAAGAGTTTAAGGAACCTCCAGTGAAAGAACTGCTTTTTCCAGTGACTTGACAATTTAATCATGCAACACAATATAGACACGTTACGGCAAATTCATGTACCAGAGCAAAGGCATATAATCTGTTTCAATTATCTTTGCGTGGATACAGAAGGAAAATAAAAGCAAATGTAAAAGAGGAAGAGTGGATACATAAAATCAGAGGTAATGGTTATTTTAGGGAAAAGATAATAGAGAAATTGTCTATATTGGCAGAAATCTTAGCCCACTTACTAGTGAATATGAGCTTACTAGCTCACATTCTTCTATCGCTGATACTTATCATATACAATTCTACATGTTATGTTGTGATAAAAACCACAATAACTAAACCACCTAGTACTATATCACACATTGAACACACTCCATTTAGGAAAACAGTGTCTGGCATATTAATTGCAATGTAATTTATGCAGTATTGCTGCATTTAATGTTATACTTTAAGAACGGGAGAGGAGAACCAAGCCCTATAGAAAACCCCACCATTTCAGCTACATGCTGCTGTTTAGGAGGTGACTGTCATCCTCGCGTTTAGGGGTTGTGTCTCCTGCCGCAGAGGTACTGGGAAATGCCCAGCTCTCTGAGCCACGGGCCCTAACTGGAACCCAGGGCAGCTGTATACACAGCCGCAGTTCAACCACAGCGTGCGCCTTGGTCGAGTTCCGAAATACGGCATGACACCTTCACTGATCAGCAGGTAACCTAATGATTCATTTCATATTATAAGGCCACTTTAATTAATAATGCATTATCTCATTTAAATACTGATTATTATATTGATCTTTGGAAAAGTAATTTTCCCTCATATTTCATGCATTAATTCTTCACATGCAAAGCATTTCGCTAATATTGACATAATTTTTCTGACTAGGATTTTCAAAGATATCTATGGTTGCTAAGTGCCTGGTCTCCTTTAGCCAATTGTGAAGCACTCAGTTAAAATCTTTGACAAGCCAAGCCCAGATCATCATGTAAAATTAACTGAAACTCCCAGAAAACGTATTTGAAGTTATCATCCACCAGCTGCTGCAGCAGAATACTTGTATCTGACAATGCCATTATCACTTTGTTTCGTGTGAAAACAAATTTTTATTTACATTACTTTAGCCCATTACATTATGACAAATCTCTGGCTCTTACCAAAAAGCCCCTTCATGACAAAACTATATCTTCAGTTATTGCTGAAGAAATAGTGTGAGATTCCTCTTGGGATCCCTTTTTAAGCAGCCATAACAAACTAGAGAATTATTGCTCATTTTCATTCTTGACTTTCTTTGTGGCCTCAGGGAATACATTTGTTCATAATCATCTGTCGTTAATAGGGTATTAGTGCTTCATTTTCTTAAATGTACATACTGTGTCTCTGCTCTCACAGTGTCTTCCTGCACAGTACTATGCAGTTGTAACATACAGCTACCATAACACAGAAATAAATAATCTTCCTGTTTAGCAATGACATGCAAAATCAAATTCAACTAAGCCTTAAGGCAGCCTTTGACTTCCTGGCATGATTTTTCATCAGCAAATTGTTGTGCATGTATTTTTGGCACTCAATAAATGTCAATTTTAAGTCATAATTTTATTATTTTAGTTGAATATATGCCACCTCCAAAATGGATGTAACCCTGACCAGGGG
>JAVJGH010000044.1:20587114-20601139 GCA_035590175.1 Aviceda leuphotes
CGATCTACATTCATTCATATACATCCCCTCTTGCATGCTCTGAATCTTACCTCCATTCTTGCATAGCAATAAAGCTTAACCAGAGAAGTTCAACCACAGATGAGGATCTCCAGCCTGATGGCACTGAGGTCTTCTCCATTGAAAATGACACAGAACAGGCATTGTAACAGGTGATGCAGTGTAGAATTGATACTTAAAAAAATAACACCTGCAACCCTAGGAGGCAAGAGGAAATTAAAATTGCACTGGCATTTCTTAGTTTCTGTATTTCTGTTGTTGTTTACTATTACTTATAAGAAAACTATTACCATTTTTGGACTGCCAAACCCTTATCAATCCTCAGGTTATATTTCAGCATACTTGAAGCTGAGAGAGAAGTAAATTTACCAAGACTCACTGAGAGAATGATGAGAAATCCATTTGGTAATTCCACGGTTGGTGAGGAGGGAAGGAGGGTCAAGTATTTGATTGAAAAAAAGGCAGTAGCAGCAATACAGCATTCATTGCATCCTTCACATCCACATCAGCTTCCCAGGGTATTTTTAAGGTTACCTTTTTACCAGTACCATGGAGAAACACATACTTTGTACATCTCCAATTACAGATTCCCTAAACCACAGTTTCTTTGCCTTGCAGCTGGGTGGTTTTGTGATGTGTTTTGGGTTTGGGTTCCCCCCCCCCTTTTTTTTTGCCTTGCAAATTAGCAAGCTATCAGCCAGCTGTGAAAATTGCTTCTGGAATTCACTAGACACAGGTATTTAGTCTAAAAAACTTCTTGATCACCAGCATGCACAGAGCCCGCTAGCAGGAGGCAAGCGCTGCTCTGACAAACGGGAAGCCTGGCAGTCAAGCGACAGCCAGGTTGTGCCCGGGAACAGGGGCCCTGGGGAACAGCCAGCGAAGGCAACGGCCCAACACGGACCGTTCGGCTGGCAGCCAGGAGAAGAGCAACTGCCTTCCCATCCCACCCCCTGCTCTGTGAAGGTCTGCTCATGCAAAAGGGTCAGCGGGACAGAAACAAGTATTAGGTGTCAATTATATGGTACAGGCAAGCATTGAAAAGCAGAAAATGGGGTCAATTGTTTTGGAGGAAGAATCCAGGTTTTGCCTTTTTTTCCTTGAAGTTAAAACAATGAGAAGGTTAACACTGAATCAAAGACAGTATTTCATATCATACATGGAGACTGTCAGTTTTCTTGCAACAAAAGCATGGGTGTATTAAAAAACCCAATCAATATTTCATTAACAACATATAGCAAGTTATTTTAAATCCAACATTTATTTCTTTCTGGACCTAACTTAGAGAAAGCTCATCAACAACTCTGTACAAGAGCATGCTATCTATGAGAACCGTGGGTTGTGCAGGTTCGTGTGGCTTGAACAAAACTCCTGCACACCATCATTTGGAGCAACGGCTTTGGGGTTTCTACTGAGAACTGGTTTGGGTTTTTGTATTGTTTTGTGTTGTTTGGGGTTTTATTTTTTAAAAAAAGTACTTTTTAAAACAGAACTACTTAATCTTTGCTGCTATCAAGTAATGAGAACTTTTCAACTACATAATAGGATAGTAATGCAGCCTTCAAATTAAGCAGCTACAAGGTAAAACTGCTTGCTACAAAAAAACCGTTAGGCTTTTCCTACAAAAAAAGTGACGTAAAAACTCACAGAAAACAAAAGGGAGAGTATTATTTTTAAGTTCTACCTGGGGTGTGCGCCTGCTGACCCTGGAGCAGGCAGCAGGGTCCCCCCCTGCCGTGGTCGGGGAGCTGGTCTCTCAGCCCCGCAGAGCAGAGGGGCAGGGTGGGGGGTCCCCTCACCTTGCCGCCATTTTATAAGTTAGGATGACTGTGTAATCATTATTATCCTCTAGCCTTTGGGGAATCCTTTTGTTACAAAACAATTATCCGAGAGAACTGCAAGTTGAGGAGGCACATGCACCAATAGCAGCAGAAATGTAAGCACGCACCTACTAAGCTTCCACCGTCCTGAGGAGAGAGGACATTAGAGAGGCATATCTCTAATTACCTTGCAGCCACCCCTCCGCGGCACCTCGCAGATCTGCAGGCTCCCCTCAGCCCGTGCCACCACGGTGTTTGCGCCTACCAGATAGCTACCACAGCCACGCTCCCGGAGAGCAAAAACACCACCAGAAGAACTCTCCAGCTAGCGCAGGGCTGTGCCCGAGAACATTTCCTCTTTTATGGCGTGCAACCAGCTGATACTCATCAGGGCCATGGGGCACTAATGAGCCCAGATGGCCCCGAACAGCCCCACCTGGGGCCCCCCCTCCCCCTGGGCGCAGGAGCTGTGTTTCACCTCTGCTAGGAACCCCACTTTTGGCCCGAGCCGTGTTGGAGGGTTGCTGGGTTCTGCCCCAGCCCCAGTCCCTGCCTGGCTGCGGGGCACCTTGGCGCTGGGCTGGACTGGGCTTGCTGCCCGTGCCCTGTAGCCCTGCCTGGCGACTGCCGGGCCTGGCCTTGACCTGCCGCTTGATTTCCAGGCTTCACCTCACGGCGCCTTCGCCGCCGTGGTGTTTTCTTATAACCAGGGCCCACGGTTCAACCCGGCTGCCGCTTCCAGGCCCGCCCCTTGCTGGGAGCGGTGGGCCAGCCCCAGCTGGCGAGGCCCGTGCCCTGCCGGCTCCGAGGCGGCCCTCAGCTCCCGGCTCGCCTCCCCGTACGCGGCGGCCAAACTCTTGCCGCTTTCTGGTAGCGGCCCGCTACGCAAACCCTGGGTTTGCTGCTGCGGCGCGTCGCTTCCAGGTGTGGCGCAGCAGCGTCGGTCCGCGCGTTACTGGAGCTTAACTGGGAGCCAGCTGTGCTATTATAACGGGAAGGTGGCCTTGTTATTACTTGGTCGGGGGAAGCTTGAGGGGAGGACTATCTGTTTATTCCCCTCCTTCATTTCTTCATGCAACGCGGTGTAGTAAGACAAATTTTACTGAGAGTGTGTCCTTGTGTGTGTATATATATATATATACACATACACGTGTGTGTATATGTATGTGTACACATCCCGCATGTGGGGTTAAAAAACACCATGATTTCCATGACCTTAAATAACTTGCAATTTCAAATTCTAATGGTTGAGATCAGCTCATGCATTTATGCTTCTCTGCTGAGCTAAATAGGAGTGCATTAATAGTTGTAGAAAATAAAATTTTGTATATCAAGGAACAGTGAGTGTGTAGGGAACAATTCCTATAGGAACAGTTGAGACTCTTGTCAGTTACCAGTTATTGCTAGCTGGGTCTAGAATGCCAGGAGGAAAAATAAAAATTCATCTTGGTATCAGACCTCAGACAGGAAAAATACTGAAATAGTATCACAGCAATTCCCAGAAAATACTCTACTAGCCTCAGGTGTGTAAACATATGCCACGGCAGTAATGCAGTATGCTCAGTGCCTTACTAACAGTGGTTCCTTCTACTAGTACTTCTAACACATCTTGATTTTTAAAAAGGGACTTAAAAGTGTTCAGCAGCATGCTGAATCTGCCCTGGCAACAAAATACTTTTGTGTCCAAAGTACTCAGTTGCCAAGAAAGATAAATTATAATCATATGGTCGTATGTGATACGACCACATGTTAATTCTGTAATTTAATACACACTGTGCTGCATCAACAGTTGAACAAAAGTTTCAACTTATATCAATACATAGCCTTCAGTTGTTTGTAACATATGGCAACAGATTTCTCATACTGGGCAGCCAGCCCTTTCCTGGTTTGTCCAAATCTTGTCCCAAGACTGCCAACCAGAGCTTTTCTGCACAGTCTCTGCATGGCTCCACAACATCTGCTTGGGCTAGCTTCGTTAGCAGCAGAAGTTAGTCCTGTGCCATTTTATTTAATTCTCCGAAGGAAGTGGTTAGCATTTCTTCTAGACCAGACGGAGCCTAACATGACATAATATCCCTCACATTTAAACTTCATCCATTTGATAGACTCCAGTGTAATGACCAAATGTGAGGCCCATTGTTATTTCTTCTGTGTCTGTTACTGCTTCGGCATGACTCGCTGTACCAGCTGGAGAGGGAGCTGGTTAATGGGGTCCAAAACGTTCCTCACTTCTCTGCACCAAACTGCAGGAATCCTCCCACACCCCCATTTATTTACCCGGGTAAGTGAACAACACAGCTGTAGTGTTCAGCAGGGCTCCTCAGGGGCAGGTAAGCTTACCCGAGCAGATAGAGGTGAAGAATCAGGGCCACACTGAGCTTGCTTAGGATGAGGTGGGTTAAAACTCTGCTTTAGCCTTCGTCTTCAGTCCTGCAGCACCATACTCAGTCCCCTTGCATACTTAGTCCTAATGCTGTTAGAGGCTAACTCAGTCACAGAGGGACATTTTAGCTGGACCATGCTTGTCTTTTGCCTCTGACAGTCATTGCAGTTGATGGAAACGTGGCACGGGCTCTGGTTTCTGGCCATCTCCCTGTGCCCAGGTGGATTCTCGGGCAAACAGAATTGTTAATCTTGGATTTTCACAGGCTGAAATATTTCTTCCTGCCTATTATTAAACACTCCCTGTAACTGCAATTATATAAAATAGATGCACAAATTCTGCCCCCAGGTGTTGAATCTGAAAAAACACCTACCATTTCCAGTGCAAGCATTCGCCACGTGCATCAGACTAGGTGAGAGCAGGATGTGTCCATTTAACTTTCACTGCTGACGGGTGCCATCCTACACTCTGCTTAGTGGGTGGGAGTGTGGGAGTCCAGGGTGCTCTTAGCCTTGCCAAGTTTTTGGACCAACTTTCACAACCTCTGTCCAGCTGAGCCCACCGAACCAAGTTTGGACCTGTCTTGCATTTTATGCATCTCAGTGAAAGTGAGAGAATTTTCTTAGACCACAGGGAACATCAGAGCAGGCTTTTGCCCTGTGAAATAAAAAATTCACATTGAAGTGAAAGAGGCTGACTATACTGCTTCAGATTAATAGAAGTCATCTTAGCCTCCAAATGATTCAAGCTAAAATTTTGGAGGTGAAAGGCTTATCATTCAGATACCAGAAAATGTCATATAGCCATAACTACACCAATGGCATTCTTCCATTTTTAAAATTAATCTGATACTTTTTATGGATTTCTGAATGTTGCCCTAGTATTCATGTCTCAGGGCACAGTTTCTGTGGGCAGGCAGAAATGCAGTACCTCATTTGTCCAAAGTGGCCTTCTTTGCGCTACTTTGGAGGTTACTCAGTGACTCACCTTTGATAAATGAATACCAGGAAGCTCTTGCAATACCATTCTGTTCCAGAAATGTCAGCTGCAATTTTCTATGGAGTCAACGATCCTAAATGATATTGCACCTTCTGCCTGGTAAATAATTGATACGTGTCTGATAAAGCAAATGGAGCAGGAAGATTTCTGTTGCGTGACTCTTCAGGCTGCTGTATATTTTCTCAGGTTTTGGAAACACTGAACCAATTAAAAAATATATATTTACTACAAGCTCAAGCAAGTCAACATTCCTCACACGAAAGAAAATTAATTATACTCTCAGAATGAAGCAATTCAGAGGGTTAATTTGCCATTGTGAGCCTTATGATTCTGAAAAGCCAGTAGAGCACAACAATTTTAACAGGAGATATAATTTTTCCTAACATTTATCTAGGCTTTGTTTGCATTATACACAAATAAAATAAATGTTGGAAGAATTAACCCGCAGCTAATCTGAGTTCTGAACTGTGTTATATACTGTATGCTTAATCCAGTAACAACAATGAAATTGTTCCCTTAGTTTCTCAGTACTTTTACTATAATACTGAGATACTCATTTGCCCTCGCAGTGTAAGGAGGCATGAACAAGGGTTAGGGGATATCCCTCTGTAGAAGATCTTCCTGTTGCTGTATCTACAATAGAAGTATTAAACACTTTTGAGTGCCACAGCCAGAGCCCACATACAGTTTCACCACCCGTTCACTTATTTTCTGTCTTTAAGATGTATTGTGGAATTTAAACTCAACACAGGAAATCTCCAGGGTTGTAATGTCAGCAGTTAAATCGAGGAGAATTACATTTACATTAAAAAATAGCATAGAATTAAACAGGAGTATACGATGAACTGTTGCCGGATTAAAATGCAGGGATGGGCAATTCGAAACATACGCTGGCTTGTCTGGAACCCAGTTTCTGTTGGTCTTGAATCTTTCAGCACTTTCTTTAACAGACTTACGAGAAATAAACAGGTATGTTGCTCAGACTGAGTAGAAAATAGTTATGTGCCATTCCAGCATTTCCCAGAATGTCACTTGCTGTGTGCATTAGCTACCAGGTGCACCTGAGGGATCTCCCTCAGACCAAGACTTCTTAATTCCCATACTTCTGTGACTTCTGCACAGGACTGCTGTGCCTCTGCTCTAGTACTCCAGCCCTGCAGGTATATACACTTCTTTATCTAAAAGAATGTATTCTGAGGCATATAGGTGGTGATCTCATCTCAAACCATGGTAGCTATGAAAAGCCTTTGTAATTTCCATCATCAATTCAAAACACCTCATTTAAAACAATTATTAAACCACAGGTAATGGAATTTTCAGGTGAACTTTATGTATTAATATAAAGTGCTGAATCCCTCACGAAATAAGAGAAAATGCTGTACCAATTCAGTTCTTATTTACACCACTGAAAATGTGGTAATCGAAGTAAGTGCTGCGATGACAACTTAGAAAAATCATCCAATTTAATTACAAAAAACAATATGATCCAAAGATTTTTGTTTGCTTATATGAAGTCTATGCTTTGTCAGATGTTTATATGTTATCCATTACTATACGAGTTATGTCTGTTGCAATCAATAATCCACACAGATTATGTTATCAATGAAAATCAGTAAAATTTGCTTACGGTTTTTTTATGTGGGGTCAGGTTCTCAGCAATGTAATAAAAAGCATGTTCATAAGCGATCTTCTGAGCATCATCAGTTTCAAAATCCACCTTAGATACATGTCCATGCTAATAGCACCTAAGTGCACAAGCAGTCATTAAAAAGGGGGAGTCATGTTAAAATTATCTCTCAAATTTGGACAAATGTTTCAATAAAAATGTTTTCTGCCATTCCCTAATCTCTAGACATCCACATACTTAGAAGTGGTAAAAACACTAGATGCTAGGCATTGTGCTGTATAATCTGTTTCTGTATTGAGCTAATTTGAGCTTATAGTAAGGGGGTTTTGTTCATTTTTGAAAGCCAAGGTACTTATGTTATTTCACAGAACCCATCCTTCTGAACAGTTACCATGCAGTCTATTCTGAAATGGCTAACATTACATAAATTCAAAGATCACGAGTTCCATCCTCATCCTTTTGTATTTTTTTTCAGGCAGGTTTAAAAAAAAAATCCTAAAATAGTTAAGCCAATAATAGCTTTATATCTTTGCCAAAAGTGCTAAACTGTCCTTTTCCCTGCATAGGTAAGAAAAGACGTGGTCTTGCTGCTGGTGATACTTGCTCTGTGCAAAAGAGGCTGAAATAATGTCCTAAATGCAAATAAGAGTACAGATGACTTGGGCCTTTTGGAAATAACTCTCTCTGTATGGATTCACTTCAGGAATAAAAGCCTGTAGGACTGATTGAAAGTCAGCCACAGGCACAGAGGAACCACTGCAGATTTTGTGCACAAGCGGCTTGAAGGCTCTAATAAATGTCAGCTGCCGATAGCAGGCAGGGAGAATTAGCCAGCACTACCCCCAAACCTTTTTTATTCCAGCTCCTGAAGACATTAAATTTAGTTTAAAAACACCTTATTCCTGTTGTAGGTGAGGATTTTGAAACCGAGGATGAAATCACTGTTTAATAAAGTGATCATGAAAGTGAGGTAAAAAGAGAATGGTAACAATCATTTTAAGAAAACTTTTACCAGTGGTTGGGGGTGGGTATTTGCACTGCTTAAATGCAGCCAGCAAATTATGTACTTTGGCTCTTCTAATGGAGGTACTTCTAACGGAGAAAAGGGTTTTTTTTAAAAGGACTTTGCTTGAACCTAATTGTCTGACTCACCACTTTAGAGAGAGCACTTTGTCTCAAGAGCTTTTTTGTAGAAACATTAATTCATCTTAAAGTTAATATTTAGTATAAAGTCATATCTTTTTAACTTTCCATAGCTAACCACTTGCTAGCCTGTTTCTGTTCACAGTGTAGGCACAGTTAAAATCTATCTGTACAATTTCACAGTGTGAGCATATACACCCATGGGACCCTCACATTTCTGCCCGACTGGGAGTCATGCTGAAAGACTGCCAAATACCAGTGGCCACACATAGGTACCATATAATAACCACTGCTTAAAAAAAGGGTTCTGGTCCAGCTAAAATACGTTTCAGCAATCCAAATAGCCCACTACAGGGAAAATAAGAACCAGAATCCAACATGAGACTTGTGCTTAGAAGGAGACGCCTGCGAGAGGACACATGGTGTCATTTTTGTGTGGCTGACTTTAGATAGATAAGGTTTCCTGCTTCTCTGAGTCAAGCTTGATCAAGAAGATTTTAATACTTCTCATGATCAAATTCAGTTTGGGATCTTAAATAAAGGGCTGAGAACATCGTCAGTTCATCCCTGATGTGGGTGACTGGTGCAGAGTGTCCTACCTGTTTGTACTGATGTCTTCCTTGTGGGTGGAAACTGGAAGTCGGGCATCTGTTTAGCTGAATTTAGACAAATACCTGTTTGATATAACCATGTTGTGTGCTGAGCACTGTATCATCTGGATACCCTAATACCTGCAGATATTAAATTCACTATATTCCTTCAGATTTTGGCATGGTAGATGATGACAGTTAAAAGCACATCAGCCAGCGTTACAACCCCATACAAGTTTATAGTACGAGCCCTCTTATTTTCTGGTTCCTGATGAGTGCAGGGCGACAGAACAGAATAGTAGTGTCTGCTAGTAGCTGTGCAGTTTTTAACCTACTAAAACCAATCCAGTAGCTCAGCTCCTATACTGACATCATAAAACCCACGTCAAATTCAACATTACTTAACAGTCTTAAGTACAGATAAGAAAGGAGTGAGCACAGGGGTTTAACCACCTTTTTGCAAAGACATTACTACTAACAGTTTACACTGTCAAACAGTGGGTTTAGAAGTGACTTTGAATGTCTGTTTACATTATTATTAATAATATATTCATTATACAAGCATGGAAATTAGAGCTTTTCCTCTAAGAGTCAGTTGAGCTTCAGAGCAAACTGTGTACACAAGAACAGTTACAAAGCACAACATTCAGGCTGATTTAGCTCCTGTAGCAAATAAAAACTTGATTTAGTAAAAGGGTTTCAGTGGAGCAAAGCCTCATCCTTGAATGGGCAGCAAAATCTGGCAATTTTTCCAGAATAATTAATGGGGCTTGTAAGCAGTACTACTGAACAGGAGGAAAAAATGAAGGAGATTGAAAGCTAGCTGTTAAAGAATGCAGCCTCTTCTGAATTCCTAGCAAGGCAGGCCTTTCTGATTGTGTATCTCCTTACTCTGATGGAATTGCTGCAGACTGCTGAAGATCAAGGAGTAAAAAAAAAAACCCAAAAAACACCAGCAGAAGTCAGAACGCAATTATGCATTTCAGCCAGGATTTGCAGTTCTGCTGTCCCTAGGGAGAATATGGAAACTGTCAAATTTCCCCATGCTAATGACCACATTCAGAAGCTGATTTAGGAAGGGAAGACAAACAAAGTGCCTGAACAGTATTAACACTGTTGGGGTACAGAAATAAGTGATACTAATTTGCCAGAGTATGAAACCTGTTGTTTCATCATCAAAAGACAATAGAGCAAATGAAACTATGGTAATGAAAGTATGACAGCAATGTAGATCCAAACCTGCTGTTAATATTCAGGGCAGACTCCAAAATCACAAGGAAAATTGCTGAATTTCTCTGGGAAGAGAAGCAAGACCTTAGGCAATGGAAATTCAAAATTCAAAATGGATTAAAAGGGATCTCTAAAGTTAAGAGGAGAGTAACCTGAGAGCTTAGCTGCAGATTAAAACTCAGAAGTTGTTTGGAGGATGAAAGCAATCCAATGCTTCCTAAAGTGAAGCAGCCCCTCACAGACTATTTTAAATCAATGTTACAGAGCACAGTCAAAAGCTTCCAATTCAGGAAACTAAAGCAAAGATGATGGATTTCTTGAAGTATTAATTTTGTCTTTAAGGAAAGGTTCTATTGTACCAGGTAGGCAGTATTTGCAGTAAAATACTGCACTGAATTGTTTCAAAGTCAGCCTATACAGTGCCTCTAGCAACCGGTAGCGTTATTTTTTTGTGGTCTGTAGCTCTGAGTGGCCACCGGTATATTCAAAACCCCCAGCCACAAAAGCAAGCAGTGCTTGCACCTTTCTGAAAGGGCACATCTCCCGTTCTTGAACAGGAAAAATACCTTTGGACAAAACCACAAAGAGCCTCACAGGGGCATTATATGTTTCACCCCGCAACAGCCATTAAGCTTTGAGCAGCAACGCGGCCGCTGGCGGCTCTCTGACAGCCAGCCAGCAGCTGAGAGGCGAGGATGTCTCCTGGGAAAGGGATGGCAGCTCCCGGATTGAGGAGTGCCCTGCTGGGATTTATCGTCAGTAAGGGACTAGCAGGGTGCTGCCAGATCGTGGCTCTGAGAAGCAGTAAAAAGGAGGACTGCAAGAAGGGGATGTGAATATCCCATTTTCTGCCTGTTAGGCAAAATAGGAGAGCTTTCCTTTTTGCTGTGAAACTCGGCTGGTAGCTCGGGGCATTCGGGAGATATTCTATCCGCTAGGAGTTGCCTTAGCGGAACAGGTAACAGCTGAAGAGCAGAAGCGACGGCAGCTGCCGATCACCGTGCTGCTTCTGCAGTGTTTGCAGAGCAGGACACATTTTGTGGTGTGAGAACATCAGGGGGTGATAGCAGCATAGGAGCAGGATCCCTGATAAACTGTATAGGAGGTATATGGCCTTTTTGGCTAACCACCGTATCTTTGTAGAGTAGAGGACTGAGCTGGTGTTATTGAGGGAGTACTGGTTGCATTCTTGCACGCAAGACTTTTTAGCCTGTGTGTTACTATTGCCTTTTGAGAGAGGGAGGTTGGGGGGGGCGAAGTGAGAGAAATACTCAAGGAGAGTCACGAAAGCTCTAAATAATAAAGCCACTACCCACCTAACGTAGCTAGTTGGCTGACTAGTAACAACTAGATAAACTGACGGCAGGCAGAGGCCAGCCCGAAACTGTTAGCTTGTTAGCTGCAGACTGAGAGAACAGTTTAACTAGCAAAATGACAACACCGAGAAGTCCAGACCCTGAAAGCGAGGGCAGTACTCCTCTCTTCCTCCTCTTCTAACTGAGCACCTGCCTGTTTAGCAATTGCTTTTTTAAAACACCATCGTTATCATCAGAACCTTGAGCACAGGCCACTGATGAAGATAAAATATTGGAGATTTGATCTTCTCTGGCAGTCCTCTGTCAGGGAAGATTCCGCTCCCTATCCATTTCTCATGAACAGTAATTTTGCTTAAAATTCAACACACACATATCAAAGCTTTATTAAAATGTTTCTGGCTGAGGAGTGCATCAAAAAGCTGCGAAATCTAAGGCTGACAAAAGGAGAAGATCCATATATGAGCCGGTGACAGTAATTGTCAGGTTTAACAAGGATGAAGGGTTACATATTGTATTCCCCATCTCTATTTTCCAAAGAAAGTAACAATCTATGTGGGTTTTGTTGTATACTTCTGAAGAAATAGGCTTGTTTTTATAACTCAGTGATCATGACATTTATTTATTTTTACCATAAGTTCTTAAGAGAGTTCTCAGAACCATTTTTATCCCTGACAAGCTATAGCAATATAAATTAAATGCCTCTGATGTATGGTGTTCTGTGGTTATAACAAGGATGAGTTGTTCTTGTATAATTTCAGTTTCACATTACAGATTTTGTCACCAGTATGATGTACCCATATTTGGATACATGGATTAGTTTAGGAAAGACAACAGTAAACATCAGAGCGTTTGCTTTCTGATATTCTTGTATTTGTTTTCTCTCAGGACTACCATCTTCCTGAAATTTACCCATAGGAAAGTAGACTAAATGCAGTAATATTCTGAAAAAATGTGTTACGTGGGAGAGAGGTTTGCTTGTGATGTATCAAATACTAAAATAATGAAGCTACCTTCCTAAACCAAGACTGTGCCTCTATATTTCAATGCAAAACCAACCCCCGTTCATTAGACTGACACGTCGAGTGCAAAACTGCTTCAAAGCAGGGAACTTGTGATGCTTGAGTTGTAGTTTTTCTTTTTTTACTTTCAAGGCAGAAATAGGTTTCCCCGCCCTTTACCGATGCTGAATAGCACCGAACACCGTGCGTGGGCCCGCGGGTCCCTGGCCTGTTGCTTGCCGTGGGGTTCCCTGGGCTCGCTGTGCGGTACGAGAGCACAGAGCGGCCGGCGGTACGAACGGCACGCCACCCGTACCGCCAGCCCAGCCGGCGCGGCGCGGGCTTTCCCCCCGCTCACCCCTGGCAGCGGGTCCCAGCAGGCGGAGGGGCTGCCGCCTCCCACGGGCTCAAATTCTGGATGTCTTTGTTCCGGCGGTAGGTTGGTGGCACGGACACAGTCACTTCTGTAACCAGGAAAGACTCCTCGTTTTAAATATTTCTTCCCTTTCTTTCTTTCTTTCTTTCCTTTCCTGGGAACACTTTGCCACCTGAGAAGCAAACTTCGGTGAGCCGCCTAGCTGCAGCCCCGGAGGAGTGAAACACCAGGTAGGCCGGCCAGTTCCTTAGCCAGCTGCTTCATCCGCTGGTCTTCTGCCTGACTTGGTATACTTATTGTGTCTGCTGTTCCTTGGCCTTCACCTTCTACGTTTGCAGGTTTTAACAATGACAATACTAATCTTAATTAAATTCTCCTTTTTTAAGCCAGGTCCAAATCTGTTCATATGGATGTTCTCCCTATGCATCCATTACAAATCGAAGTAATCCATTCTTAAAGTGTCAGTCACATTTACAAACGTCTGATACAGGCATTTCTTCTAAGTGCGTTGACTTTAACGTAAGGCAACACAGCACTGTGCTGAGTGACTTTGAAAAATCCCAATAATATCAATTTCCGCTTCTCCCAAGAAATTGAAACATGTCAGTTCACAAACATTTCCTCATACGCATTTTGAATATTCACTGTCAGTGCACACATCTGTAAGTCAAGAACTGGTTAGAGGCCAGTGTTTCAGACTGTCTGAGAATTTGACAAGTCTAGTATTAATTACAATCTTGACATCCTTGGACACCCAGAAAAAGGAAGGTGTGGTTGACTGGCAAAGCAAGAAATATTGACCATAGAAAACCACACAATTCACAGATTTTTACATCATGACTTCAATAAAAATAGATCAACCATAAAGTAAACAATGCCAAGCTAGCTGGAGAAAAAATAAGCATTTATTAACATTACTGTAGTTGTTACGTGACCATAATGTAGAACTGCAGGAAGAATTCACTTCTGACACTGAAAAAGAACTTTACTGGAACAAAGATACCTCATCCTATCCTTTCTTTAACTCCAGTAGCTTGAACGCTTTGTACTTAATCCAAAACCAGTTTGAGGAAATAGGATCAACTCTCCCTGAAAGGAATTAAGACCGGGCTCTAAATTAACAGCAATAAAATAATGATTACACAAATTTAGCTCATTTTCTAGGATATATATTGCAAATGGCATTTGGTGTTTTGTCTCCTAGGTGTATGTTTTTCAAGTATATGAACCTATTAAATATAAGCACAGAATTTAGTATATTTTTATACTTTAAACCTATAAAGTAATGCCAAATTATATTAATTTCATTATTCACTTTACACAACATCTTTTTCAAGCATCAGAATCAGAATACATGGGGATTATATTATAGGATTAATTTATCAGTGTATAACCAGTTTTGTATGTTTAAGTCCGTAGATTTTTTTCTCTTTATTTCACTGAGTTATACCAGCATTAAACTGATATAACGTACCAGTGGATGTGGCTCAGAGATTATACACAGTTTATTGTGACCTTATGCTAG
>JAVJGH010000044.1:20601239-20618071 GCA_035590175.1 Aviceda leuphotes
TAATGCCAAATTATATTAATTTCATTATTCACTTTACACAACATCTTTTTCAAGCATCAGAATCAAAATACATGTGGATTATATTATAGGATCAACTTATCAGTGTATAACCAGTTTTGTATGTTTAAGTCCGTAGATTTTTTCTCTTTATTTCACTGAGTTATACCAGCATTAAACTGATATAATGTACCAGTGGATGTGGCTCAGAGATTATACACAGTTTATTGTGACCTTATGCTAGATAAAAATAAGGGAATTAAAACATTTCTGTTCAGAAGAAAACAACTCAACTCTTGAGAAAATGAAACTCAGCAACTTTACTTTTGTAGGAAAGCATTTGTTCCTTTCAAAAATGTCAAAAAGTAAATTACACTTAATTAATCAAACTCTGAGTGATTCCCAATTAGTTTCCTACAGTTCTTCTATGACAGCTCTTTCCATTATTACAGAGTGTGAAAACAATAAGCAAAAGAGAATGACAATACATACTAACCAGGAGAAATTCAAATGTTACAACTTCATAAAACACTCTTTCTCTTCCTCAAGCTCTGAATGCTTACTTACGTAAAAGTCCAAAATTAGCTTTGTGCACACAACCCAAGTAACATGTACTCAGAATGCCTCTGGTGGCTTCCACCAGCGAAGGGGCTGTCCCAGGCAGTGGCACAGAGCTCTCCCTTGCACCGCTGACATACTGTAGGATGGGGAAGATAAAATACTTTTCATTTTAACTGAAGTTTTAATTTAAATGTGTTCTAATTTCCCTAAGCAAAAATACCTCCAGGATGGAATTCTGTTCTTGTTCATGTTCATCCTGCTTTTAGTCACTCAAACAGTGTTGTTAAAGCAAGTGGAATTACAGAAATCACCCACAATGTTTTCCTTTCTATCCTGTAGGGAATTGAGACACTTAATCTGAGATAACAAAACCAGCCAGGAAGTAAAAATATAGCTCATAAAAGTCAGTACTTCCACAAATGATAGCTAAGCTGAAAAAAAATAGAGATTTGCAATATGGGGCCCATTCTTCCTACTGCATAAATGGAACTTTTAGTTATTCTTTGTAGAATGTCAGGTCTGTCACTGTAGGAGAAACATTTCCAGAAAGGATCACTATAATTTCTTTCTCTGTGTCAGATGTTACTGGTGTCTCCCACGCGTGAAGATCACTGATGCACTCATTTTCAATTGCATCTCCCAGACTTTGAGACTTCTCTGCAGATATTTCTGCAATTGCTTCAGCAAATGATGAGCAGAAATCAGTTTATTTGTTTTAAACAGTATAGTGTGCTATTATAATTTTGTGCATTTACTTTTTATTTTTCTAAAAGCAAAGCCAAAGTAATTCTCAGCAGTTCTGACTTGTTTCTCTCTGCTTTTATTCTTTTAGAAAAAGAAACTAAAAATGATTCTATCTTGAGTGTAGCCTATCTGCAGAGTATTTCTGATTCTCAGTGCTTAGTCATTGACTTCTTAACCTTTAGCTGATTTTAACAGAAGCATCCTTTGCACTATTGTTCTCGTTCTTGTGTTGGAACAGTTAATTACTATATGGACTGCATATGTGCTTGCAACCATAATCTCATCTAAAAGTAGCATCTGGAAATTCAGCTTGCTTTCTTATTTTGTTCCTTTTACAGGAAACCTTTTATATCACACCCATATGTGCAGGCAACTTTCAAATCTCTGTCATTGACAGCTGCTAAGTCTAGGAGGAGGCTGCTGAAAACAAGTGCATCGTAAGACATGCACAACTTTCTTACTAACCACAGCTTCTTGCTGAACAGTGTCTCCTCATGGTGCAGAATAGAAAAACATGGAAAATTAATTGGGAGAAAATGGACAGGAGAAGGCATATGGGGGAACCTCATGGTTACGAGAGAAAATATTTCACAAATGATGAAGAGCTGGTAAAATTTCTGGAAAGTTTCTCAGGATTGCTAATAACACAGTGTCGTGGTTTAACCCCAGCCAGCAACTAAGCACCACGCACACAGTAGTAGTTATTTGCTGCTTTTCTCTGTATTGCTATCATCACTCAGGGATAAGTATCAAAGCAATAGTAATCAGAGTGGTCTAAAACTTTCAGCACTGGAATTTTCTAAAATTATCAACTCACCTTAGGATGGGACGACTTAGGTAGTTCTCCCCAAAGAACAAAAGTGCTATACAGTCACACTATGAACAGGCAGGCATAGAGGCAACAGCAGCAGCACCTCCCTCTTGAAAGCTGAGGAGCACCTTGCAAACTCTGTGTCAGGACCCCCTTTCAGATCAGAAAGAGAGCAGTTAAGGTGAGAGGCAGAAATATGAGTGAGTTGAGCCTACAAAAATGATCTGAAATGTCCAGTGAAAAAAAGAGTGATTTATAAAATACTAGCCTTTGACCATTGTAAGATCCACATTCAATAAGAATACCATTCAGTCTCCAAACTAAAAAAGATCCAAGGGGATGATGGCTGCATTTTGCTGCAAAATTTGTTTGCATTCCAGTGCAATGATTGCTGGAAGGCTGAGGCAGTTCTGTACATTGGGTTTTCCTGCTTGCAAATGTTAAGAAGACCATATCTGACAAACATAGGCTCAAACTGGTAATAAGAATTGCAATCATTCTTAAGGGAGAACGTCTGTCAAGAACCAGGATCTCTGCGAAATTTGGGTCAGCAACTATTTACGTTTTTGCACTGGAGGTGTTAGGAGCAAAGCGTGATTGGGCAGTAGCGAGATCAATCTTTTCAAGGGTTGCGACCTGGGAGGAAAGTAACTTTTTTTCCTTTTTTCCCAAGTAACAAACGATAGGACGAGAGGAAATGGCCTCAAGTTGTGCCAGGGGAGGTTTAGATTGGATATTAGGAAAAAATTTTGCGCTGGAAGGGTTATCAAGCATTGGAACAGGCTGTCCAGGGAAGTGGTTGAGTCGCCATCCCTGGTGGTATTTAAAGGACACGTAGACGTGGTGCTTAGGGCCATGGTTTAGTGGTGGACTTGGCAGTGCCAGGTTTACAGTTGGACTCAATGACCTTAAAGGTCTTTTCCACCCTGAATGATTCTGTGCTGGATGCTGCTGCTGCTGCTGCACTCAGGTGAGTGAGTTGGAAGCTCTCAGGCAGGAGAGGGAATAGAGCGACCTGAAGTTTCACCTTACGGTGCCAGGCCTGACACTGAGGTATTCGGTCATCTAACGGGCAAAATCACAGCAACAGCCTGGAGATGAAGTCAAGAAGTAGTAAGGGTTTGTGTTTAATTGTTAACCAATAATGAGGGCAACTGTCTTCCGATACCTGTCTACTGGATATAAATGTTTCATCTCTGGGAGACTGAATAAGACTGGGCTTCTTTCAAACCCAGATATTCATGGTAGTATTCTCTATGAAAATCTTTACCCCAAGGTAGCCTGGTGGTATTTATGTTTGGCATCTTAAGCATACGAGTCTTCTGTTTCGTACTTTGTAACACAGCTCGCCAAGGATGTTTAAACTGCATCTCAGTGTTCACAACATTTGGTCACCCCAAGCAGCCACAGTCCTTCACAGCTGGCAGAAAATCTCTGCTTTCCCCAAGGAGCTCACGGAGCTGAAGGTGTCACAGCGCAGCCATTTGGGCCACCTGGAGTCCAGAAAGGTGGTGCTCAACCTGCAGCCATCTTAAATTGCACTGTAAGTTGATATCGTCACAAGGCCCCTTTAGCCTGATATTCCTTCTCCCTGCTCCCTCCCACTGGCCCCAGGAAGTGGGGAAACTCCTTTCATAAAGTATCTTTATAATATGAAGCTCTTAAAAAGGTCTTTTTGACTGATGGGCTCAGCCCTATTAATAAGAACCTAAATTGTTTAAAAAACCTAATCCTGAGAACTCTTTTTAAGTGTAGTTTTTTAGCAAACACAGTGTAAAGCAAGACTTTACCCCTATGTTCTGCAAAGACAATGATGGACCTTTATGCAGCAGTGTCTGTCGGAAAGCAGGCTGATTTGGGCAAGCATGATGTTGTGGCCTTCCCATCTGCCACCGGGCAAGGATGTGCTGAGAAGTGATTTTTCGGTAAACAAGCTGACAACTTCAGGAACGATTTCATTCTCTGAGATCTATAACCACTGAACAGATCCAACACAATTCCTCCAAACAAGCAGAGAAAGGTTTAGGAAGCAGAAAATACTACTAAACTCCTGGTGCCGCTGGAATTCCTAGAAGCCGTCACAGGAAGAGCAGTGAGCAGGAAAGGGGTGCTGTGAACACCACCAGTGTGACGAGCTCCTGGAGCAATTTTGGGGTGGTCCGAAGCCAGCAGCTGTGTGTCGTTTTCAGGGCTGAGCACGTAAGATTTAGCTGAGTTTGCATTTTCACATTTTGAATCCCTTTCATGGCAACGCTAGGCTTGAAAATGTAAAGCGGTCCTGACCACTCAAGGTTTAGCTTATATTTGACCTACTTATCAAAGTTATTCTGAATCCCTACTAGCCATATATCCTTGAAAGTCATAGCATTAAGCATGGAAAGAATATTTGAAATAATTTTCATCAGATCTAGAACTGCCATGTAGAACATGTAGTACTCAAATATGAGGCCACTGTACTGTGACAAACAGAGTATGCAAGGGGCCTTTTCATAAGTCTGGAGTCTAAAAATATCCCTCTCCAAAAATGAAAGCTTTGGGTAGAAATGAAACTATTGGATATTTCTGACATACCAACCAAGCACTAGATGATGCAAAGGAGAAAGAAGAGAGAAAAGGGAAAGATAAAAGATTTGGAAAAATATGCTAGTCTGTGCTTAGCAGATAATAATGTCAGAAAGACTTTTAAAAGAAATGTTAAAAAAGTGAGTTTATTTTTGTTCTGTCCCTCTTTTAGGAAGCACCTAATTCTTTCAATTAATTGGTTTGAATGACAGTTGTAGACGACTAATGAGCTACAGATGTCCAACTCGAAGCTACAGTCAGGAAAACATGGCTTATTTATCAGTCCTTTACAAGGGGAAAAAAAAAAACCTAAAAACTCCTTATCTGTTCTTTTTCTTTTAGTTCCTTCTAACTTTGCAAAAATCTTTAGCTCCATCTTCAGAGCAGTAATGTGTATGCACCTTCAAACCAGAGAGGTAGGAATCTGTTAAGTACATCACAATGCACTGGAAAGTACCACAGCACGAACGCTTTGAAATGCAGTTGAAAACAAGAGAATTTAAACCAAGTATGAGGCAGAAAACTTTGAAGTACACCACTTCCCACGGACTGCTCCTGATTCTGGCAGTTACTTGCGCTCAGTTGGTTTGAGGAATTCTCCTATGGTGTAAACACACACGTGTGTGTGAATGCTTCTCTGGGCAAGGCTGTGTTTTACCAACGCGCACATAAAAGATGAATGAAAAACCCTTGGCTGGGTCCGAGCGGAAGGAGTAGGGAGTGCAGTGAAAAGTAGCGATGTCTTTAACCCCGTAAGCTACTGGGTACTGAGCGGAGTGGCTTGGAGCCGCAGATGGAAGTTGACACTCGGCTGTGGATAGCGGAGGCTGAACGCTCGGGAGCCTACTGCCTTTGGAAATAGGAAAGCCGTCACCTGGCAGAGCTAATGGGCCTGTCGTCGGCTGCGTGACAGCTGGGCTGCGGAGTAGTAGGGCTGAGGGAGTCAGAGCAGCACAGGATAAACTAATGCTCAGCTGAGATTGTGGTTGCTTTAAATGTCAGTACTTTAAAGGCATTTCATCACTCGGCTCTAAGTGCTGGGTCTGCTTTTGGCAGTGGCTTCTTTTTTTTTTTTCCCTCCCATCCTGTCGGTGCAGCTTCTGTCTGAGATCAGGTGGGGCTACAACTTGTGCTGCTGAGAACATTGCGTCTCCCTGGATTGCCACTGAACGTGAGCAACTTTGTTTGGTTTATTACTATTTCAATTATTCAGACTGTAGTGTTTTTAGAACATACTTCGAGCAAATAACTCTTGCAGCTCAGTAACCCGTCCGGGATCTAGTTTTACTGTAACCACAGGGGTGTTGAAGAACAGACTTAAGTCCTTATGGGCTTGATGTAAACATGCACATTCAGTTTAATATGCTTCAAGTCCAACTTTAATAAAACAGACTTCCTCTTCTCAAATTCAGCAAAGTATTGCACTCTGTAATTAAAAAGACACTGATGCTAAAAGCCAAGAACACTAATGCTTGCGTTGTTTTTTTAATAAAGGCTAATTAAAGCAAATTTAAGTTTTAATAATAGCTAGGAGAATAGTACTTAAGACAATTCAAATTAAGCTGGACACATTATGTTCAAGACAAGTGTCCCAAAGCAACCTTAAATAATTGCCAATTGTCCTCCTCTCTGCAAAATGTGATCCTTTCAGACTTAGGAAGATACATGTTGCCCTGGAGTTTGCTTTTGATCTCTGCATCTCTCCCTCAAAGTCAGGCTGTAAAAAGAATAGCTGTAATGCCTGTGAACTTGCTTTTGCTCCCATTGATTCAGGGCTGTGCAAAGAATGTTTGGACTGGTTCAATCAAACGTTAAAAACTCTTAAAACCATAACCAGCTTGTGAGCTACCTATTAAAATCCACCCCTGACATGCCTGTTGCTACCGATCTCTTTCTTGCTGGGTCACAAACAGCATGTTCAGCTCAGCTGGTGCTTTCGTCTTTACTGTCAAATGCAAGTCTGCCTAGCAGTGGAAGGACAGATAAAGTAGTCAAACCTCACTAATACCAAATAAATAGTTAAAATAGAAAGTGGAGGAGGAACGTGTGTGATGTGTCAAGACAGGAACAGCTCTGGTAGCTCCAGTTCTGCTCTCTGTAGGTCCAGGATGGTACCAAATGCTGTAGGGACTACATTAACTCAGTCCTGAAAGTGGGCAATACCCCACCAGGAAAAAAAGGCAGCAAGCACTTGTGTGGGAGTTCTCAACTTCTTACCTAAAAGACTAATGTTTTCTGAAAAAATGCCAAGTAATCTCCTCTGCCAGTAATTCAGGGAACTGAAAGGTCATCTTGCAGAGGCTTGGAGGTTACTTTTCACAGCCCTGAGGGACAAAGTTTTGATAAGAAATACAGCTGCTCTCCCAGTCCTACACTGACCTGAAGAAAAAGCACAATCTCTTAGGAAAACACAAATTCATATGACACAAGAGCTGGTAATACTGGGAAGCTGTAAGGTAGTCTTCAGAAAATTCCCTGCCCTGAGCCTGAAATCAAACCATCAGGACTGTCCTGGCCAGCAGAGAGAGCATTTCCCAGGATCTACCCATTCTCCTCTCCTGCCAAGATTCTCTACACTGTACTCATTCGAGTGTGTGTATAGTAATATTGGCCCTTCAGAAATACCCAGAAACCTGAAATAAAGCAACTCTTGCCATGTGTAAAATGTGGTAAAGGAAATAAGGATGATTGAAACAACAGTCAGCTAGGCAAATTATTTGTTCTCTGTGCTACTAGGTGTGATAGTTTAATATTAACTGGGCTTATTTTGTAGCTGGGTTTATTTTGTAGTCTCATGTAATGCTTTTTTTAATAAGGGTCTTTCAGTCATTGTTTCTACTTCTATTTATTCTTAATGCTAGAAGAAGGTTGGTGTTCTCTACTTCTTAATTCTGGTTTTAATCAGTCAGCTGCCAATCTAATTGTGTCAGCAAAATGATGTCAAGTGAGGGGGGTGTACAAGTCAGATCTTGCAACTTGATGGCTAATGGTCATTAATAGATACACTTACAGATGTATTAATAACACCGTGATCTAGTCCATGTGCAGTGCACTACAACTGCCTGCTCATACGCTTCCACGAGCTGCTACTAGAATCTCATGTCAGGAATATCACGTGGATGACTGAAATAAGGCAGTTATTTTATATAACTGGATATAATAATTTTAACATTTTCCTGACTAGTAGGTTTTGAGTGGGAGGAATACTCAATAAATATTCTACACACTCAAGAATGTACAACATGCAGGTCAAACTGCTAAAGAAAATGTTTGTCTGTGACAAATGCTGCTAAATACAGCATGCAAATTCAGGTCCAACCTGGACCATCTTTTCTCCTAAATAACAAATTAAAATTAGGGACTGGAAAATTCATGGTATCACCCTTCCATATACTGTGCAATGAACCAGCCTGCAAACTCACTTCTATAAAGATGTTTTTATATGGCTTCAAATTTCCACTACTGCAGTAGCCTATCTCCTCTAGCACCTAAGATGCATAAAGACTCAGGGGAAGTCACTAAAAAAGGGAAAGCGGTGTCGTCTCACTGGATTTCATTGCATGTGAGCTGCTGGAGAGCTGCAGAGTCTCTGTCAGTGCAGACGTGTAGAATTTGGAAAGTAGCTCCAACATCTCTGGTTCCACTGTCACAGCCTGCACTGAAGATCCAGCTGGGCACAACGGCTTGACGAGGCAGTTTTGGGGGAGCGCAGACAATGCTTGTTAGCATTAGAAAATACCAAAATAGCAATGTACAAATGTTTGCATTCTTCAACCCCTTGATACTCCAGGAAAAAAGTAAAGTAAAATCTAACCGTTCAGTGGGCTATTTCTGTTTTGTACCACCCCAAGTTCATTTTTATTTGCATATCAGCGAGCATTTGCCCTCTGTCAGTTTGAGTACTTCAAACAGGAGGTGCAAATCCCTGTCCTCAGCCACCGACAGAGGAAAGAGAAATCAAGAGATGTGAACCAACCTGAGCAAAGTCATGCTGGAATTTACTGGAATAAAAGGAATGGAATATTGGTTTACTAGGAGAGGGTTTCTCTATTTAGCCAGGCATGTTGCCTTTCATTAAAAATACTTTTAGGAAGTACATCCCAATACAATTGTTCAAGGTGACTGTGGGAAGGTGCTGCGTTTAAATGATGCATCTAGCTCATAATATGTTGTCCATACTAATTACAAAAGAGTGGCATTATTTGCTATCAATATATGAGAAAAAACTGGTTTTACATCTGCAGTTCTAGAATTCATTTTCCTGAGTGGAGTGGTAAGCATTCTGTGGGTTAAATTAGAAAAATTATAAATTAATAGAAGCTAGAAAATGTGTAGCTTTACCTATGCTGCTTTTCTACATGATATCATGATGTGTATGTATAGAAGAGTTTTGTTGCTTTTTACCCCCGTAGTAAGAACATGAAAACAGGAAGTTTTACTGGGGTTCTTAGAACCCCATTGTTCTGCTGAGAAGCAGAGCTTGCAGCAAGTGCATAATTGCTCCTTACCCTGTTGAATTTATCTTTTGAGATTTCACAAAGCTTAGCTTGCTTGCAAATATGGAATTCCTTTTGTCGTTTCCCCTTGTTCTTGCATTGTACCATGCATCATTCCATTAGTCCACAGCTTAGTGCTCATTGAACTATCATCATTCTTTTTGTGCTTAATAATGTTTACTAAGGTTTTAACAGCATTCCTGCACACAATAACTGTAGCTAACAGATGAAAAACACAGCCATTTCAGTGCAAAACAATTAGCTTGCGTATCCTTGAGACATTGCTTGTGTTATAAAATGCAAGTTAAGAAGGAAGAAGCTATGCATGTTAATTGGAAATAAACAAAAAATACGTTACTAGCATGTATTCTGATGTAGCAAAATGCAGTACTTAAACACTGCAATTAATAGGTTCATTTCATAGAGAGTATTTAAGTGCTTTATAGTCTTGCTTCAGAAGTCTGCATAAGTCACTCTGATCATCACACATAATTCAGGGTAATCCTGTAGTACTCAAGAGACTGACTGAAAATTATGTGCCTCTTCTTCTTCTTCGTTGTACCCAAGCCTCCCAGAACATCCCTGTTCTCTGAATCCACAAGCAGTCTTCCAGTGAGGCCAGCAGTATCCCGTGCCGGGCACTGGGCATACCTGGCACCACCAGGAGTCGCCCAGTACCAAGCTTTCTTCGGAGCCCAGTAGAAAACCCTTCCGGGCGAGTCAAAACTCTCTTCTGCAGAAATACAGAACAAATCTAGGAGGCAAAAAGCCATTTATGCGGCCAGAGCTTCTTGCTTGTGAACCCAGGAGAGGTTGGCAGAGACCAACTGCTGCCGCCTGCTGCTGGTTCCTTTTCAGCCACCGTAAGCGCTGCGACAGCAGGGCAGCGAGTCTGCTCCAGTCCAACCTGTAACGGGGCGAAAAGGGCAGCCTGGAGGAACTGGGGCAGGTTAGATACACTGGCCGAATAGCCGAGAGCTCTGACTATTTTTCCACCTGTAGGCATCGCATGGTTTTGAACGAAATCCTCTCCTGTTGGTGGCATTGTAATGCAAACTGTCCCCACCTGGCTGCCAGGAGTGGAACGGCGAGCCGCAGCAGCGGAACTGCTGGCAGGTGGGTTTCCGTGATCCAGAGGATGCCCTGCCCTGCGAGGGGGAATTTGGTGGCCCTGGGCGAAGCTGAAGCGACCTGGCTCCCAGGCTGGCAGCTCTCTCGGGGGCAGCAGCAAAGTCCCGCAGCTCCCAGTCCTGGGGGTGGCCTGGAGCCTGGCACCCAGCTTGGAAAGGCAGGTTTTTATTTAGTTGTGCTTCTGAAGGCTCCACATGCTTACTGCAAAGCAAGCATTCTTTTGATCTGGAAAAGACCAGAATAAGCATGAAGAATACTGGTTTTGTCTACACAAAATGACCTGAAAGCATATGCTTGTCCACACATTTTTAAGCATTATTTCAAACCCAAATATTTCTAAGGTCAGCACCATCGGAAGAAGCTCAGATGCATGTCTGCTGTATGTAAAACAAGATGCAGATGTAAGACATTCTGTGACTGCTTATGTGTGTTTTCTGTACTCTTTTAGGCAAACGAGCAAGACTGGACAGTAGTGCAAACTCAATAGCATTTAAGAAAGCACCTTGGGGACAAACTGCCCACTAGCAACATACAATGTGCAGCTACTTCAGGGAGCTGAGTCTCTTATCTGCAGTCTTTACGTCAAAAGGCAGGGCCTGTTCCTCTGTTGCTGCTTTGTTTCATTTTCTCAGATACAAAATTCTATTTAAATGGTGGTATTTCTCCCACCTGTGTTTTGTTTGACCATAATCAAAAGGAATACATGGAGGCTGCTGTCTGTGATAAGAGCATCTTGGAGCCTCTTGGCTTTCTCAGATCAAAATTACCTCCGGGGAATCCCGGGGAGGTTCAAGGTGTAGCATCAAGCACTGCTGTTGTTCTTATGCTCCATCCCTAAGCATGACAAATTCTGCCACAACTGACTTCTCCTCACTTCCTATCTAGGGGGAATTAAAAAAAATAAGGGTTTATTTTAAGCAAAAAACCCATGCCTCTTCTTTCTACTGTGGAAGAAGGGTAATTCATCCCCTATGTACAAAAAAGTGGTAGTGCAACTTTCAGCCAGGAAAGTCTCCATTAGTCAACTCAATAGCATGTCAGGAATTGTATCTTTATTCAAAGAGCAGATGGAGTGTGAAGAAATTCTTGTTGCTGGTTTTAGTAAGGGGTTTTGTTGGCTGTCACTGTTGGCCTGAGTGTAAAACAAAAACCTTATCCAAGATCTCATGAATATGGAGATTTTTAAATTAGGACAAAGTGATTAACCTTTAATGTTGTTTGAATGTACACCGGAGCTTTTTGTTTTCGGCTTGGACCACAAGCACAAAAAGCAGGGACAGAGACTTCTTCTGTTTGCTGGCTATCTTACTGGAGTAAGGCATCGCCATCCTCTGCTGTCAGCCACTTTTCTTGCCTTGGATGAGCCACTTGAATCTTCAGTACCCGTGTTTGTAAGACAGAGACAAGTCTGCATCACTTTGTAAGTAAATCTTTCTGAGCACTAAATAAATACTCAAGACTCACTGGTTAATCTGTGAAACATCCTAAGGCCTGCTCACGTGATACTTTCACCTCAGCTGAGTATTAATAAATATCAGAAATTCTGAGAAAATATAATCCTTGGAGATTTCCGTGGAAACAGGTCATCACATGCCCAAATGACCTCTAGAGTAGTTCAACTAAGCCACTGAGACATCTCAGGTTTCTCACTGGTAATCCTATTATGGTAAAGGTAGAATAGTTCATGCCCTCAACCTGCAGGTTCAAAGGTGTCTGCTCCCTTTGGAGCTGGAAACAGCACTTTCTGGAGAGGAGGAATACACATGCGAGCTGTTAGAAGGTTGTGGTGGACCTCATTCCTTATTTTTCCTTTCTTCTTTCAGCAGTTCTTGCTGATAATGTTGTGATAAGGATTTTTTCATTTTGGTTCACGTTACAAATTTATATAATGATCCCTATCATGAGAGGAGCAGCAGAACAGGATAGAGTGTTGACATTAGGCTAGCCTACATCATGAAAGGTGAAGGTCTCTGGACAACCGCAGATGGGAGAATTAACTGGAGAAGATCAGACGTCAGCTCCTTCTGTTAGAGTCCTATCACAATGCCTGGTCACAGAATCAGTCACTGAGGTTGGACATCACCTCTGGAGATTGTCTAATCCAACCCCTCTGCTCAGAGTAAGGGCACCCAGAGCAGGCTGCTCAGGGCTGTGTCCAGTTGGGTTTTGAACGTCTTGAAGGATGGAGAACAGGTTGTTCCAGTGTTCAACCACCCACACAGTACAGTGTGGTTGAGGCTTTTTCCTTATGTTTGAGTGGAATTTTCATAATTCGTTTTGTGCTTATTGTGTCTCTTGTCCTGTCACAGGGCACCGCTGAGAAGAGTCTGGATCCATCTTCTTTTACCCCTCTCCTCATTGGGTCCCAGCGCCTCCTCACATGGCACATGTTCAGTGCCTTAATCATCTTTGTGGCCCTTTGCCAACTTGCTCCAGTACATCCATATTTCCTTGCACTGGACCTAGACTCCAGATGTGTCTCACCGGTGCCGAGTAGAAGGGGAAAATCACCTCCCCTGACCTACTGGCAACTCTTTCCCTGTTACGGGCCAGGATACCATCGAGCTGCTTTACCTCAGGGGTGAATTGCTGGCTCAGGTTCAACTCCGTGTCCACCAGGACGCCCAGGCCCTCTTCTGCCAAGCTGCTTTCCCGTCAGTCGGCCCAAGCCTGCGCTGCTGCCTGAGGCTGTGCCTCCCGCGTTACGGAACTTGGCATTTTCTTTTGCTGGACCTTGTGAGGCTTCTGTCAGCCCATTTCCGCAGACTGAACGGCAACACGACCGTGCAGCGTATCAGCCGCCGCTCCCCGCTTCCTACCGCCCGCAGACCTGCCGAAGGCGCGCTCTGCCCCATCATTCGGGTAGTCGGCGACGCCATCAAGCGGTGCCGGCCCCAGCAGCAGCCCCTGGGGTACACCATTACAGACCAACGTCCAGCCGGAGGTCGTGCCACTGGTGACAGTCCTCCTCCCAGCCCACCTAGCCTGCTTGTCTCAGCGTGTCTGTGAAGAAGTTTTGAGAGACAGTGTCTTACTACCTTTGAGATACACAACATCCACTTGCTACTTTATTATTTCAGTATACTAAATTTGAAATACAAGAATATATGAGATGCCATAGGGGAAAATGTAACAAAATATCTTAAATTGAGATGCATGACCTGTCTTAGATTTGCACACTCCAACACAGACCGTGTTTTAGGACAGTCCAACTAGGTTTACTGGCATGCAACAAATTTGCCTGATTACAACAGATGAAAAATATTGCTTAGGCAATTGAAAGTGAGGGCTGTCAAGGTCGTGGTCCTGGTTATGGGATGCTTTTCAATGGCTCTCTCTTGATGTGCTAAGTTGCTATAGTGATTATCCATCTGCTTTTACAGCAACTTCATAAACATCAAGGAAAGCTAATCCATTTGCCTGTAATATTCATTCTGAATATTAAACTGTTATATGAAAGAGGGTGATACTTGACACTTCTAGTTCATTAAAGGTTTCCCTGGACAGATCTGAAATTATATTACAGGGCATGTTGGGCTCTAGACAAAAGTTTTTCAAATCTGTTAAGCAAAGTAAGGAAATTACACATGTAAATGAGAACCGCAACTTGTGCTGATAAATCTTATCCAGAATTTCCAAATGAAATTGTATGTCTGTAGTATATATAGAGCCAAAGGAAATACCACAGTGTAGTGTCTGTTCTTTGCAGGATGTGGGTACTATCGTAATACAGTATCAATGCACAATTTGAGGTTCGTGTCTCTGTGTTAATTTAATTAAAGAGCCCTGCCTATTAGGACCTGCCATCTATTAACCACATAAAGGGTATAGTCACCTGGAAGATCCTGTAATTCAGGCAGTAGCACAAAGGTCTTAGGGGACAGGGATCCTTTTTTCCCTTACCTTGTTGTGTTTTAGTTCCCTTTCTTTGTAACCTAAAGCATAGACAATAAAATAAAAACTTTCTCAAGCTCATGCAGAGAACTTCAATCAACAGATATCCATACATTTTGCAAGTAAATACCTCTCCATTGTTGCAACATAGTAAGGTGGATCCTAGAATGACGTATAATTACATAGCATGTATGTATGTTTGTGTAGGCAGTCATGAAGATATAAAAATATTTAGTTTGTTCCTTTTAGAACATTGGCAGGGTTGCGTTTAGTTCCTACTAGTTATACATTTTAACTTGAAATTACTCTGCATAGGGCTTTGGAAATAATAGCTAAGATTTTCAGATAACTCTCAGAAAAATAAGTCGTGCTGTGATAGATAATTTCAATCACAAAGAGACTTTCTGGTTTGTGTGTGTGGCTTCTCGCGCAGCAGGATAAAGTTGAAAAATTGGAGATCCTGAACACCCCTGTGATGCAATGAATAAATAATAGTGCCTGATCCAAAACCAATTAAAAGCAACTCAGCTTTAAGTCATGCTTAAGCACAAACGATAAATTGGGAACAGATCATGGCATCTTGCAAGACATCCAGCTGTTAGATCTTGAGAAATATATTTCTTCCTAGCTAGGCATTTCATGGCTTATAGTTTCACTCCAAGCTCTTTAAGAAAGTTGACAAGGGACCTCTCAAAAAGTAAATAACCTCTCCCAGTCCCTAAAATGAAAGGAGGGAAAAGGAACCAGAAACACTTTTTGGCAAGTTGTCAACAGCAGCTTGATACTTTGCAGCCTACTCTGAGGAATGTAAAACTACCGAAAGTGTTTAAAACTGTACGTCTTCCCTTGATGCAGGAAGGCATCCACACTGGGACTGTGTAAAGTAGGATGATTTTAATTTATTAGAACACTTAAAATACTTAAGAGATGACAATCCTTTCTCACAACTAAAGAACTTTTAAAGATTTAAACCACTCGGGTAATTTGAATTTGTACATCACAGAGCAAGAACCCCATCAGAAATAGGATTGTATAATGCAAGGACATGTATACATAAGAGCAAATCTAAAAAGTGGTTCCATTTGGGGGAAAACTGTGTAACCTAAGGGAACTAACCAGTCATATTCACCTTTTTCTTTAATCAGTACTGAAAAGAAAAGTAGAAAAGAGAGAGAAGTGTCTGAGCTTCTCACTTACCCAATCAATCCCTCCATTTGTTGGGTTTTTTTTTAAAAAAAGGGGAGTGAGGCTGTACCCAGAGAGTGGGCTCGCAAGAAATAAATAAGATGCTGTGAATGAGTGTGGTGTTTGCATGCTAGGGAGTAGGCAACTGGCATAAAGGACAGCAGAATACTCGGACAAGGATCCTAAGCACGAGATTGTGGATTTGCTTACGATAGATGGTCTAAGGGCTGATAAAGCCAGTCATTTGTGGCCATCTAACAAGTACAGCTAAGTGTCCATGTCCTAACGGGAGCAGAGAGAAGAGGCTTAGAGCAGATAGGAAGAAAAGAGAATAACAGAAGATGGGCTCTTCGTAGCCCTCTAGCTTGCATGGCATCTGGAAAAGCATCTGGAGGCCCAGTGGGGAGAATATTTAGAAATAAGTGCAAAGACGTTAGCGACCTGAGACCAAGTGTCAGCGCCGAGTTTTGTGACGCCTACCCCTGCCTGCTTGGGGATGATGGCAACCCGCTCCTACGCTGAGGCGTACAGTTGGCACAGGATGAACGTTTTTATTCGCTATGAGTTTGCTAGCCAGAGAGCACTTGCTTCAGCGCCGGAGTTGGTATTGGTAAAGGCAGTGCTGTCATACGAGCAGAGCACTGAACAAAGCACCAGGATAACAGGCCGAAGATCGGGTGGGTGAGCTGCGGTTTACCTGGGCAGGGACTTTCGCGTTTTCTTCAGAACAAAATTGGGTAAATGTAACAATTTAACAATGGGGCTCAATGGAGCACCTAAGCTCTGTTCAGGCAGGCGATGGACAGGGACAGTTAATGGGACATAACTGGGCAGGAGGCTTCCTCGTAACACCTCTCTTCTCCAGAGCTTCACTACGGAAGAACACCCATCCCGTTATTCTAGAAATAGGTATTTACTTACCCACCCCATTATTCAGAAATGTCAAGCAGGGACTAAGAGACAGTGGCTTCCTTCTCCTCACTTAGGAAGAAAGATAGAGATTAAATTAACCTATCTCAGCTCAGAAAGTCTAACTAATTTTCTGGGTTTGGCTATCTTTGCAGAGTGAAGAAGTCTCCTAAGACAAGTAGGAAATAAATCAAAATAGTCTGTCTGGGTTCACATTGGAAATGTGAGTGGTACAAAGGCAAAATTCCCCAGACATAGATCAGAAAACGTGGTTTGTTTTTTTCCCATCTATGTGATGGAAGCAGGTTTTTATGCCTCAGTGCTTTGTTGTAGGTTGTTATCCTCCTGAGCTGCACTATAGGCACAGCTGTCACCAGTAAACAGTCTGACCCCCAGTCTCACAACTGGATGAGTACCATTAAACTCTTACCTTTCACACAGTTTGCAAGCACATTGTATTTTATGTTCATTAAAATATCAGGTGTTTGCAGGTACCTGGCTTCCAAAGGCTACTTGAATTTACAAACGTGTGCACTCTAGTT
>JAVJGH010000044.1:20629679-20639934 GCA_035590175.1 Aviceda leuphotes
CCCCCCCCCCTTTTGTTTTTTCCCCAAGAATAAGCACAGAGTTTGAATTTTGGATGGTTATCTACGGACCATTAACAGAACAACACCTGCATTCAGAGGCTCACGTTAAGTGCAGTGCCTTTTCAATGAGTATATGGATAGTGCTTTTATTTAGTTGCTGTGACAAAAGTTGTAGCAATAAAGACTGATTGATTGAAGACACTGATGATACTGGAACAGGACTTCAGCTAGCATAAATCGAAGCAGCTGAACTGAGGACCTAGTCCATTATTTCAGAAAGCCTTTGTTCATTTTCTGTACTTTTGGTCTACTGCCAAATACACTAAGATTGCACTGATAACTGTATAAATTCAGCTGAACAGCAACACAATACCAAAGCACAGCAGGTGACACGCAAGACCAGGAGGCAAGCAAGAATATCTATAGAGTTCATATGTGTGTTTGCCCAATATGAATTTATCCATTAAATAATAGCTGTAGTTGCTCTCAGGATGTTACACGATTGCCAGCAGATGAAGATGTGCCCAGGGCAAAGGGGAAGCGAAGCATCCGTAACCCATCTGCACCACACCGTATTTTACGCTGCTGTTCACGTTCCTCTGGCTTCGATACTCTGTAAGTGCTTATTAAAGGGACTAGGAGTCTGTTTTGAGAAAACTACTACTTTTCAGTTTCTGCACATCATGTTTGAGTATACAACTGAAAGTATTAAAACATAACAGATTGTATGGATAACATTAACTTCATTGTGGTATTTCATGGCAGTATTGGAAGTTCAGCCTATCAGGAATAACACATTGATGATAACACAAACATCTTAACTGCAGTACTGTTCTAAATAGACGTTATTGTTGTACAAAGTTGAAAATGCTTACATACCAAAGAGATTTTCATATCTTTGAAATTAATAGAGCCTAGATATCCAAAGGTTCTCTAAAATATTCAGCTTTGTTTTCACATACATGTTTATGACCCATACATTTACTAGGAGAAATATTTGTTCCTCAAGTATGAATGTGAATGGTTATGTAAATTATTCCTTGAATATTATATTTTCACAAGTAGAGGCAAGCAAGCATTTCCATACTAATAGTAAATTCTCTGGACAATATAGCTCAGGTATTCTAAAAGTATTTGTGACTTTACACTGAATTCGTTGAACGTTTTCAGCTCAGAATAGATACCCTGCCATAGAAAACCGACTGAGAAGGAAATGTGTGCCAACCCCAGAGCGCCTCGGCGATTGTGCTCAACGGGGGAGGAGCGGCGAGGGGTGCAGAAGGAACTGGAAGGCTCAGCTCAAACTTCCTCTATGACATTCGGCATATTTTTCCAACAATGCCATAAAATACATCACAGAAGTACGTGATTAGGATAAGCAATTAAACCTTGTTAAAAGAGCAAGCACTTTCTGAGTAACTGGAGAGAAGTGGGCTCCAGTGCACCTTTAAATGCTGGTATTAAGCTCTGCAACGTCAAGACCTGAGGTAGGGAAAGAGGATGCAGGGGGTTGAGTTTGACTTTGGATATTCATGCTGAGAGACAGCAGAGTAAATTACTGCACCGAGTTGCAGAGTATTTCACTTGTTGCCTGTATATATTGTTGCGGTGTATGTCTGCCCAGGCTAATTCTGTGTTCCCTCTTTTCTTCCTTGCTGCTTCAAACAAGAAAAAAAATTGAGTATAATTGCTTTGCCAAGCGATTAAGAGGAGCAGATCTGCTGTCCTTTATAAACTGTTTTGTAGATCAGTGTTACATGCAGTCAGGATCCCAGTAAATAGAGGGTAATCATTTTCACTACACCTGCAATTAGAGGCAAAAAAATACCGTATCTGCAGCAATTCAAAACTTATTAGTAAGTAACCATGCTCCTGAAAGTCTTTTTTTTAGCTTAAATATTTGTACATATGTGCATATATTTGCAGAAATAAATACATATAAGCCAGGATGAAGTAACTTTCCTGTAAGTCCTGTCAGTGTTGTTATAGCAGCACAGGATGTATTTATGATTCAGTTCCAGCAAGGCTAAACTACAAAACGCCCACTTCGACTACTAGTTTATTACAATTGCAAACCCCTTATTGCAAACCACAGGCCTGACCCTCCTGTTACGCCAGCATTATCCACCTGATTCTCACTGAGGCATTGAATTCAACTGCAATATAAATATCTAGTAAAAGTAATTGTAGAAGCTCTGTGAGAAAAAGTTACCATCAGTACAAATACGTTTGACTAAATTCTTCATATAATTCTGTAACTAGTGAAGAATTTTACTGGCAGGCAGTTTAAAGTCCTGTGAAGAGACACAGTTCAGCTCCAGCTTGGCCTTTCATGCCTGCGAGATTTCAAGCGAACTGCAGACTATCAGCAGCAGAATCGAATCCTGAAGCTGGTTAATCAGGTATCAGCGTATTCCAACAGAGTGTTAACAAAGCAGGGACTAAAATATGCAAACCAACACTAGAAAGGAGAGGTTTCAGCATACTTATGTTCTGCAAATGCTGAACAGCACTCGGAAAGTAATTGCGGATCTCGGACATAATCCACATGTCTTGTTCTAGTATTAGAAATGAATTGTGGTGAGCCTTTATCTCAGGAACAGACTGGTGAGGATTGCCTTGCAAAAAAATGAAAGACTTATCACCTGTTGCAGTTGTCTTATGCTTGTTTGGCAGCTGCTAATCCTTTATACAAATTTCAAGTGAAAGGAATTTAGCAGCCAGAGAGGGTCTGTGCAGCTGAGCCGGGTGGAATTGTTTATTGAAGACACTCCAGAAGGTTTCCAGCTGTTTCTACCACCTGCTCCGGTCTGATGCCTGGTGCAGAAACATGGAAACAGCTGAGTCCAGATGCCCATTCTGGGATTCAGTTCATTGTGGATCAGCACAAAGCCTCTTGGATATAGGAGGAATAAGTGCTCAGTGTAAGGTGGCTGCCAGTGACTCACTTGTGTCCTTCAGGTGGCACGTTCCGATGTTTGTGCAGGGAACGGTGAATGTAAATCTTAGCTGCTGTTACCGGAACGTTCAGTACGTTGGCCGACTTTAAAGTGGTCTCAGCACTGCAGATGGATATCCTCCTGGTGCGGTCTGGAAGGTAAATTTTGTTCCTCGATGTGATGAGAACAGGTATGTAAATGGCACATAACCTCTTCAAGGGCTTAGGTAAATAAATGGTCCTGCTGTACAGATCTGCGGAATGGACAAAGAACCAAGGAGCGTCCCCACCTCCTTAGGGCTGGTTACAAAGCCATGAGTCCAGAGCGAGATTCTTGCTGATCTGAAAAGTATCGGGAGCAGCTGAACTTAAAAGGGCCTTCCTGGGTGCAGAGAAGGCCTTTCTCTATAAATTAAAATAACTGAAGGTGACTCCTGTTTAGTGTAAGGGAAAGTGGCAGCATCTTTAGTTCAGCTGTCTAGATTGTCTGATTCTTCTCTATGAAATAAAGTCCTTTAGTGAAACTTTTAATTAGAATGGCTGTTGGTCTGGGCTAGATCACGACCAGGTTGTTGCGAAAGACAATCACAATTGCTTAATCTGAGGAGAATTATTAAATTAAAATGTCAACACCTGAAGCTTCTTGGGAAGAGAATAATACTAACCTAAAATACAGGGGTTTAGAAATGTGGAAAAGAGAGCAATACAAAGATTATCACCTGGTAGAAATTGTTTTTCATAAGGTCATAGCAGGCATATACCATATTAAAAACAAAACCAGAAAGCGACCCCTGCACTCATCTTCCCTGCCAGCAGCTTCTGTCGTTGCTACCGCCATTAGAGTGTGGCAAAAGGGGTCCTTTTTCTTAGGGATGAAGGAAACTGGGGACTGTTTCCCCCTCAGATCTAGTCTCTCCCATTTGGCAATTTCTTTCTCTGGGTTTGTTATTTTGCTTGTAACCTTGCTTTTCACTCTCCATTATTAGCTGTCTGCTGAAGTTTCCTTTTTTCTATCATCTGTCTTCCCTATTTCACTGCTTAGTATTTTCGCACACTCCTGTTCACTCAGCATCTTTCTCTTTGATCTTACGGTTTTCTTTTGCTTTCTGATCTCAGCCTTCTCTCCAGTGCAAACTAATCCTTTCATTACATAACCACTCCCCAATTTATGCATCTCGTTTCCTAGTCTCTCTCATTTCCTTCTGTCTCCTACATTGTTTTTTTAATGTTTTCTCCTCATTGTAACTTACCTTTTCCCCAGTTTTCTCCCTTTTGCTCAGAGCTCTTTATACTCAGCTCATTGACTTTAACCTTAGCTTGGGAAGGGGTTGCCCAAAACTTACTAATTTTTACTTGCAAGTAGAAGTTTCTCTGTTAATAGCTTGTTTTATTTAAGAACAAGATGCAACAACATTTGAAGTCTTCAGTAATGAAAATATCCTAGTAGGTATAATAATTTTATTAAATAGCACGCTGTCTTCCTGCTTCTTTAGATACTTAAAAATCACTTTGCAACTCTTTCCACACAGTACACATGCAGAAAGCAATTGGGCAAAAATAGCGGACATTAACTTTGGAGATGCACTAAGCACAGCAGGTAGTATATATGATTCAAATTCAAACCACCACTTCCCAGAAGCAAAGTCTGGAGGGGTTTTGGTTTCTGCAGTAGACAGAGGGAGTATCAACGGAATGCTCATTAAAATAAACCTTAAGGACTGATCCTTATATCTTTATTGGGATGAGTAGACAAAATGAAGTTGGGACTCAGGACTATTATGCTTACAAGGAGGAAAAAAATCCTTAAACAAAACCTAAGGAAAAACAAATCTAGATTAATGAAACAAACTAATTATTAGTTAGCTGTATTACAGTCTCTGAAAGATGGAAAGTTGACCTTTGCAAATGTGTATGTATGGTAGATAGAAGTCCTTAAAAGGTGTTTTGAGGGAAATGGGTTGCTTCCCTTTTCAGTATGCAGAAGTGCAGTATGTGTTAATTCTATATTGTTTTTAACATTTTTGATGTCTCTTTGGGAAAAGGTACATAGCTCATTTGTAACAGAACACAAAAGAAGTACACTATCGATTGGTCTTGCTGGCTGCACACTCTCTTTTTGCTACGTTAATTACAGCCACCTTCCTTTTCCACCTGCTCATGAAGGTCAAAAGTTAAATTCCTGTCCAAAGCTTGTGAGCAGTAAACAGAGCCCATTTGACAGCCAAACAGTAATTTTCTGCGAAGGTCAAATGCGAGTCCCTCGTACCAGCAGGCGTGACCGCAGCGCACCAAAGCTGCTCCCAGGAGCCACGGAATTTTTGGCAGGAGTACAGTGACTCCACAGAGTCGCACGTTCAGTGGTGCCGTTCTGAATCTGCCGGTGGCCTCCAGGACACAGAAGCTACCGAGTCGCCCAAATTTGGTTTTTTCCTGTATGACAAAACCACGCGCGTTTTACTGCATTTCCTGTCCCTTAGTCTCACGGAATGTCTCTATTAGCAAATTTAAAAGCAGCTGCCACTGAAAAAGTGTGTTCCCTGTGAAAGTAATGGTGGAAGTGTTAATGAGACAGTAAGGACAGGCTGGAGCAGAGGTGCAGGCTGGTGTTTTGCAGAGGTGCACATGCCGTTCTGATGGGATTTCTGCAAAGCACTTCTAGGCTTTTCCATGGGTCTGTGAGCTCCTCCTGCCCCCAGCCACAGGGAGAATGCTGTTGTTCGTGATGCTACTTCAAGCAACCAAAGATTGTCTGCTAGCCTGGGCTGGAATAGAATGGGAGAAAGGGAGGGTTGCCTTAAAGCTGCTCGGTATCCAGGGAGTTAAAAAAAGTGTTGACTATCAGTCTTTGAAAATTTTCCTGCTTACAAGCCTTTTGTAGTTCCTCTATTATATGTGAAGAGTTCCTGGTTTCAGTCTCCGGCTTTGCAGACAGCTTTCACACCAAAAAAAGAAAAAAAAAAATCCCAATTGACTTCAATTGGTTGCAGTCTCAAGAAAAGGCCAAGGATTAAAGGTGGAAAAAACAGAAGTAACCTTCTGCTTGCAGAGGTGCCCTGGCTAGCTGTGGGAGGAAGAATGGTAGAGAGGCACTGGGAGAAAGTTCGCTCAGCCTTACCCACAGCTGCAGAAACCGCCGTCCCAAAGCAAAAGTCTAAAGGACTTCCACGTGCAGGGATTTCAGGCCTTCGCCTTTCCTGAGCACTGCACTTCCCTTAGTGATTTTTATAACTAATTATCAACACGCCATTAGCTATGGCATTATACAGTAGCCTTCACCAAGTCAGGCCTTTCCATCTATATCGAGCAGGATAATATATTTCAAAGTCAAAAGGAAAAATGCATTAGGCAACATGATGGCAACTGTAACCCTTCTGGATATATTGCACCATAAATACTAGGAACCACTACAGTAGAGCTTTTATCAAATCCTGGGCTTGAATGTAAGAGACTGTGGCTTCCACAAATCAGAAAAATGATACAATAAATCACTCTTCCTGATGTCGTATTATTCCAAGCCGCCATCCCTAAAGAACACAGGATGGTCAATAGTTGGTATGACAAATGGACCAGCCACTGCAGTAGCTTTGAGACATAGACTCATCTCAGGTTAATCAATGTAAAGGGAATAAAATACTCGACTCTTTGATACTGTTATTCAAAGCTCCTGTTTGGCAGAGTACTAAAATATATATGGCTAATTTGGAATTCAGATCGCCTTCAACAGCAGCCCTTCTGTGCTTAAAAGTAGGCACGTATTTAAATGCCTTACAGAAATGAGACTTATAAGGAAAAATGAGCTAATAAAGATTTAGGAGTCCAAGCTGACAGACTGACCAATTTTAAATTCAGACAAGGCTGGCGCTTTTCATGTTATAAGAAGGAAGGCACATATTGTTCATGTTTGCTACTTTGCGAGCAATCATACTTGCTCTGTTGCTATTGCCATCCCATAATTATTTCCTTTATCGAATTAAGGCTGCAGCTAAAATTCCCCTCATAAATCTTTCTCCCCCAAACAATTCAATTGCTTTTACTTACCTCCACTGCGACTAGCTGAGCGTGCAGTTTTAAAGCCTGTTTCTTCCCCACATTCGAATGTGGGGTCATGTGCTGACTTCAAAATTAATTTTCAAGCAGAATGTACTTTACTGGCACTTCGGCTTCCCTGAAGAGGGGGGGGACAGATGTGAAACTGCGTGACAAAGCGTTCACGTCACCAACAGCACGGAACAGTAGCGATACAGGTGAAAGAAGCACAGAGATAAGAGTGGCTCCCGTGTAAGGATTGTAGAGCTATGGCCAGCTGGCTCCTCCGCAGCCGAAGACCAAGTTCTGACGGAAGAAGGCTTAGAAGTGGGTGATGTAGGCTGCGTGTATGTACGCATATGTTGTCTGAAACAGAATGGCCTCTGCGTATGTGTAGGCTATTATTAACAACTTTTAAAAAGTTTTGCCTAGGCGCTGAGAATCATCGTCTTTATCCAACTACCTCTAAGTTCATACCAGCTGTTGTACCACGTCAGACCTATCACTTTTCAGATCACTGGAATAATACCAAAACAGGGTCCAAAAAATACTGAATCTTGTCTGTTATTTTGGTGCAAGACGGTGAAAGAACTGCAACAACTCTGTAAGCGTCAATTAGCGTAACTTCCAAAGACAATGCGTTTGGGAAGGTCTAAGTGAAGCTTTACTTGATACAAAGCAACCTTTGAAATGGCAGCACTCTATGGAAATGTGAATAACCACTCTGTTTTATTTTTAGGAGCCAGGTAGAATTTGCAGGGCTGGCAGTGAATGGGGAGGGAGGAAGAAGCAACTTTTGTAATTTTATATGTAGAATGAAAACAGTTTTATAGAGTAAAAAAGCGCGTGAGGTGAGGAACTTGTTATTGCATGGTGCTGGTTTGGGTGCTTTTAAGAGCAGACCCCAGCTGAAGCGGCAGCTTGTGGAACAGGACATATACTGCAGTACCAACATTCTATATGCGTTGTTGTAACAAATGTAATTTCTCTGGCTGATTCTTCTGAATTCAATAAAATAATACAGCAAGAACAAGCCTGCTTGAAAGGGTCTCCAACTCAGTAATGAAAATGAAGGAGTGCTGAGACAAAACACCAAATCCTGTGTTTCAATAGCAGCTCCGCCCGGTTTCAGCCATCGTGACAGCTGTGCTAATATTAGTGCCTACAAAGAGGAAGACTTCTGATTTGTTTACCCTGTTTCAAGTAGGGAAAATTAGACAGACAACCTAGGGCCTTAGCAGGCTTAAAAAAAAAAAAAAGTTTGGCTACTGCATATCTTCCAGTCTTTAATTCTTTCAGCCTTTCACTCCAATGGCTATACTTTCTCGCTATCTATGCTTGCTTTGCTCCTATTTTGAATGGGCCAGTCTTTAACTTGTTCTCATCCTGAATTTCTCTGAAAAAAAAATTTTAAATCCTTCCTTTTTTTTCTTTATTCATCAGTTAAAAAGAAAAAACAAATTCAGATGGTTCTGTCTTTGAATGGCTCTTGCTTTGTGAACTTGTAGTTCTGAAATTAATTGTTTTATTGAGAAGGTGTGTTATGCTGCTTGAATATCTCAAGCGATTTCATAAATTTTGTAAACGTATGCAATTATTTCTATCTTAATCAGTGACCACTTTTTTTAATTACTATAAAAGCTAGTCAGGCATTTTAGGGGGTTATGTCAAAGTGTTTTATCCTTTGAGAAAAGTAGTTTTGTCAACACTGAAATGCCTGAGAACTCTTCAAATCTGATACATACAAACCCTTTAAGTATTCACTGAGGATGAATGTGATAATAGGCAAAAAAAGCAAATATATTCCTTGAAAGATCATAGGAGCACAGGAAAGGTGAAGAAAGATTACACTATCTCTATAAGAGATTTCATTGTGGCCATGGCAGAAATCTTGTATCTGGTTTTGGAGTCCACTGTTCAAGAAGTTCAAGAAAGGATATTGAGAAAAAAAGCCCATGAAGATGCTTTATGAGTTGATAAATTGCTCTATACTAACAAATTCAAGTGGTCAAATATCAGATGAATGTGGGAAAATTTAAGGAGTGAAGCAATCAAAATCCAAGGGGAAACTCAAAGGGTTCTTCCATTTTACGAATTTAACAATATCAAGAAGCAAGAACATATGTACTGGAGCTAGATAAACATCCAGATTATAATCATTAATATTAAATATTACTAAGACTGTAGTGAATTCTTTCACTGGCAGTTTTTTTTCCATCAAGATTGAAGGTTTTTACTATAATATGTTCTGCTTCATACACTGACTTCTGGCTTTTCGTGCTATCTGTTCTTTAGAATATTGTTCTTTAAATATATGTTGGTGTCAGAAAGACTAAACTGAAAGGAAGGATTTAAAGTGGACTCTTTTCTTAGTAAATGTTTTTCAAAAGAACTCCATGTTCTTGATATGCATTCTTTGCATTTGCAAAGAAAAATTGCTGAAACTTTTAAATTTTCTGTGAAAATAAAGTGTTGGTTTCCCTCTTTTGGGGAATGAAATCTATATACTGAAGACATTTTGAAAAACATATATTTTTAGAACCACAACACAGTGAAGCAGTCATCCATTATGTATTCAAAGAATGTATCCTTCTCTCTTTATTTGTGTTAACTGTATTTATTGGTGCTCTAACACTTGAAGGAGTAATTTCAAATATGTGTGTGGTATACCTACACCTTTATGATCCTGGATCTGTCTTTCTTAACAGATGTTCTTCTAATTAATTTGTGATATATCCTCAGAAATATTTATTGTATTTTCAAGGATTAATGGAGAGAAGCCAAATTGGAAGGAGTAGGATTTTCAGTCCTCAGTGCATTCAAATATTTTCCTACTGTGTACACGATCTGAGTCTATAGTTATTGTAGGGATTTTCCTTTCTTGGGGGTTCTCCATTTCATATTTCACCATGGAAAGGTTGGCACTTACCTTTTCGTTTTGCTTTTTTTAGAGATATTTCTAGCATCTCTGCGGATTCTGTGATTGTCTAAAAAAATTAATTGATCGTATGCTTTCTGCTAACCTCAGCCCTTTTTCTACTCCCTAGTTTATGTGCTAGAGTTCAGAGGCTTACTCCATATTTTCTGTCCATACAACTACTACATCTTACCAGCCTGTGTTGCTTCATGTTGAAATAGTTTCTCTCTTCCATACAGAAACTACAAGGTACCCACCCACAGCACTACCAGCCCAGATTAATCTGAACTCCTGATTTTAATCAGATTGCCAGATCCAGAGCCAGGCTCTTTGGAGAAAATTTAGGTTAGGTTCTGCACAGTTCAGCTTGGTTA
>JAVJGH010000044.1:20676267-20693501 GCA_035590175.1 Aviceda leuphotes
GGGGGTTGGGTGGTTTTTTTTTTTTCAGGTGATGGGAATTTGATACCTAAGTCTCCTGAGTACTTGTTGGAAATCTTACTGTGAGGCTTACCTGCTTAGGCATGTATTCAGAAAAAAATAATTTTGTTTGGAGGGGAGGGGGATTTTATCTGACTAAGAATGGGAGAGGACTAGGTTCTAAGTTTCAAACTGATTTTTTTATGTTGCAACGGATTCACTCTACTTATTACAAAATATAAAGAAATGCAGCTAACAAAATGTATTTTAAATGAACAACTGCCTCTGAAGAATTCTAATTCCAGTTGGAAAACATCGCTACTTATCTCATGGACTCCTAAGACATGGGGAAATTGTGTGGCGTGGCTACAGCACCTTTTCTTTTCTCATGATGGACAATGTTTTATTTTACCTGTGGGCAAAATATGTAACCTGTTTGCATAAGACAGACAATGGAGATGGAAATCTATTCCCTGGAGATAGAGAATATGTTGTGTCTACTCTGGTCAAATATGCAGGCCGTATGCAAGTAACAAAATCTGAAGACAGTGGTACTACTTCTGTGAATACAGTAATACCAACTCTTTCAGGTTTTTTTTTTCCCCCAGATGCTTCTGGATCCTCTCTTTCTTGTTAAAAACATAGCTAAAGTGTGTGCGTGTGTTTTTCTACTGTGTAGAGAATGGATATAGAGACTCTTGAGCCCCATCCAGCAAAATGCTTTTAGATCCTGAAACTGAAAATAGGATTTTGTTCAAGCCATCCCTGCCACTTCGGAATGAGGGAAAAGGACTGAGAAGGGCATGGTAAAAAGCAGGTGGGCTAGTAGATAGGCATGAGACGCCACAAAACGTTATCCCTCCTTTCCCTTGGGAATGGAAGTATCTCGCTTGTTCAGTTGCATTGGTTGCCCAGACACCAAGACAAGACTGGTATATGTAAGACTGTTATGCATATAAGAATGCTTCCGTTTAAATTTTGTGTACTTTTTTCAGTGTATTCCTGATGATGGACAGGAATTGTTTCCTTGAAATTTAAACGTACTGGCTAGATGGGCTCCACCTGTCTTTAAATGCCATGAAACATATGCTGAGAGTGTTATCAGTCACAGGGGATTATATTTTTTAATTGAACTTAATATTTCCAGCATGCTTGAGTACTCTGATGCTCTCAAGTGCTAATGTTTGTGTGAAGACACCATATTGGCACATATGCAACGTGCTCCATCCCATCCATTGGCCCATCAGGGCATCCATCTGCCTAGGAACCCTTCTCAACTGGGGTAGCTGGGCAGCATTTAGATTCAGGTCTCACTGCTGCCTGAAAACAGACAAGTACGAGACAGTCACGTGCAGGGGTTTTAGAAACAAAATCCCCTCTGGATCAGACCTGCTACCTTTGTGGAGATTTACCTCCTTGCACAAAATAGTGAGCAGCCAGCATGAACTCTTGTCTGCAGAATGGAAATATCAAGCTGATCAACATTTCCGCATTGCTAGCAAGATAATCCTTCGTTTGAGCTGCTTATCTGAAATCTGTCTCGTGAATCTGATGGGAGGATTTACCCTAAGTAGTTAATTATGGTATTGCTAAACTTCCTCCTCTCACCTTATTCCTTTACTTTAAGAAAAATCATGCAACTGTAAAGACTGTAGACTTCAACTAAAAACAAATGAAACATTATCTAGCTGAATGGTTATTAAGGCACCTGAAATTATCATTTTACTTTTGTCCTGTTCTTACTCTCTCCCCCAGATGCTCACTGTTGGTGGCCTCTTTCAGAGGGAGGACAGTGGGCTAGGTGGATTTTTAGTCTGAGCTAATCTGGCTGTTCTTACAAAGTTGCGGGGTTTGGGGTTTTTTGTCCTTTTTCGTTTGGTTTTTTTTTGTTTTGTTTTTTGTACATTTGGGGTTTATCGCTTGGGTCTTTGGGTTGTTGGTTTTGGGATTTTTTTGTTGTTTGGTTGTGGTTTTGTTCAGATTTGACTTAGGGCACTTAGCTGGAGAATTCCTCTGCGTCAGACTAAGCTGTGTCTGTTGTCCTGGCCTGAACCTGGCTGTGAGGGAAGTGCAAAGACAGAATAAAGACATTGCCAGATTAATTATTTCTAGGGCATGTGAGAGTCTTATACTCTTCTACTCAAACTGTGGAGAGGAACCGTGGTTAAAGAATTTGGGTTTTAAGGTATTTTGTACTGAATTGAGACTTATGGGGAAGCTGTAGTATGTTTTGCAATTTTTGAGTGCCACATTTGACTCCTGATGTGATGGTAATAAAGAATTGCAAAGACGTTGTCATACCTGAAGGAAAAGTACCATGATAATATGGGAAATAGTTCGGGGTTCATTTCTCATGCACGTAATCCATTTTGTCCATGAAGAAATGTTTCACTGGTTATTCAGGCTTCTCACCCGACCTCTTTAGGAAGATCCTCTTTAGGTTCTGTTTGCGCACAAACTTTCTTTCCCTTTGGGATGAGCTAGGGCAGCAAGATCAATATATTTATCTTGGTGCAGCCATTGAATGAACACCCAGTTCCTCCGTGCAAGCCAGTCCGGCTTAGGGTGAGGCTTCTCAGGTAGTTTAGCAAAATGTGCATCTCGTGAGACCTGTGAGAAAAAGACTTGAATTCAAGTAACAAAAGGCATTTTCAGAGCAGAGAAGAGGTACCCGTCAGGTTTAAGTCTTACTCAAACAGTAATAAAGCTTTCATTCTCCTTTTACTGAGTCGCTGAACAGGATAGCCCTGGATTTCGGGCGGTGGAAGGTGTTGGGCACAGCCTTCCTGGGAAGCTCTCCTGCCCAGAGCTGGGTTATTGCTCTGTGCAGCGCAGCCCCCAGAGAAAAAGGAGCAAAATGTACTCGGTTGTTCTGGGCATGAAAAACTACAGTCTTGGAGGGAGAAATGGCTCCTGTCCAACCTCTTCTGTTAATTCCGAAATGAGGCTAAAGTTTCTCCTCAGAAGGTTTAAGACTTTGGGGTTGTTCTCAAATTGCCTCTCGTTAGCTTTAAAATTATGGGTTAATTCTGGATGAATCCCAGAAGTTCCCACTAAATCCTTAGGAAGTTTTCGGACCCTAGTATTTCAAAAGCAGAGGCGTGAGTAAGTGTTTTATGAAGGCATCTGCTTAGGCGTTTTTGTGGGTTGTTTTTTTGTTTGGGGTTTTTTTTGGGGGGGGGGAGTTCTATGCCCCCCCTTCCCACATTCAGGACAGGTGTTACATGGTTACCTCTTTCTCATGTTCTAGGCTGTTCTAAAACTTGAGGCACCTTTTGGTATGTAATAGAGTCTTCCTGAACGTGAACTCATTTGAACAAATCAATGCTACTTTTTCCAACCGGGCACTCTCCACAACATGCTGAAGTGTTGCAAGAGCTGTGCTTAAACCATGACCACAAGCTGTTTTCTTTTCCCACCTGGATTTTGATGGTATTTTGTTGCACAGCATGTAGAATAACTGTTGTGGTGGTCCTAGCCGTTTACATCATCATGTACACAAGACCGAGTACTGAATTATGACAGATTTAGTATGAAACACAGCTTCAAATTTTGTTTTGTGTTCAGTTTTTACTGAGACCTGTGCTCAGAGGCTTTACCAGCCCTGAGGCAGTAGGATCCTGCATGAGTGACCGGTGGTTTGATGCCCAAAGAAACTCATCAGTTCATGGAAACCTGTGTGGGACTTGCTGGAGATTCAGTTACCTGGGGTTTTTTTAACTGGCATTGGCCCTTGCTAAAGAGCGTTGTCTTTTATTATTACATTTCATAGAAGTTTTGTAACTTGAGCAACAGATCCTGCAAAAAGCATGCGAGGAAAGAAAATTACTTTTCTCTTGCTTTCTTGTATTAAGAAGTTATTTCCTTAGGCTGCCTATTTAACTGCAGCTGCTGTCTGTGCCTGCAGGTATTAGAAGAAATGACATTATGGCAAAGCACAGCAGCTTAACCTCTGGTTTCGATTTCTTCTGTGTTTACCACCAGGCCCTTTGCAGGGCCCTTACGCTACCAAGATGAAGTAGATTGTTAAAAACCCCTGCACTGGCTGCTTTGTTTCCCCTTAACTGTTTTTCATGGCTGGTGGCAGGAAAGCTTCTTGCCACTCCTTTACCTGAGGTTTAGGTAATGAATTGATCACAGGCAATGCTCCCTCTGAACTTGTTCCAGTCTGGCAGAGCACGGCTGTTCCTGAGTCACTGCGTCTCCCAGAGGAATTTTTCCTGGCTTCAGACGTAGGTGGGCAATTTGTCCCTACTACGGGCATTTTGAAAAGTGGCCCCAATGAGAATCAGGCTCTGGGAGAGATGCTGAAATGGCAGTGTTGTTCAGACACACTCTGAGGTTAGAGAGTCTGAGAATACGGACCAGCTCTGACTTCAGGACACCGTGCTGCACTTTCTGCTGTGTGTTGTGCTTCACTGCATGAGATACTCGCTCTAAGTGCATATTTTAGATACCTGTGCCTACTAGGGTCAGTCTGAATCTCCGGACACGAGTGCTTTAACACATGTTGTTATTTATGCACTCCGTGTGTGTGCGTGTTGTCTCATGGTCACTGATTTGCTTTCCCACGGACAAGATTGAAGTGTATCCCCACTATCCCAGCAAATCGTCAAACAAAACCTTTCACCAAGCAGCAGTGATACCAGATGTAATACTTCTTGACAGACAGCTCTAGTGGCTTCTTTTCCTGGAAGCCTCTAGATACTAAGCAGATCATCCCAGGATAACACTTACAAACAGCCAAAGACTCTGCAAATTGGAAGTTTTTCTTAGTGGCTGCCAACCTGGGGTAAGCAAAAAGCCAAACATGCTGCCAAATAACAAGCAGTAAGTCCTCGCGGCTGCTGGAGGATGCGATACCCTGCTGGCAGCCCGGTGGGCTTCACCGCTGATGGTTTGTATGACAAGAGTGGTGAAACCCCGGCCCAGGTTGCCCAGAGAGGTGGTGGATGCCCCATCCCTGGAAACAGTCCAGGTGGGGTTGGACGGGGCTCTGAGCAACCTGGTGGAGTTGGAGATGTCCCTGCTCGTGGCAGGGGGTCGGACTAGGTGACCTGGAAAGGTCCCTTCCAGCCCAAACCATTCTGTGATTCTTTGAAAGCACTCCAAAGTAACAGACCTTGGCTAAAGCACAAAATCCAAACACCCACCCAAGCTCTGTGTGGGCTGGACAGTGAGGTGCACTTGTCCAAGCATCCCTCTCGATTGTGACTGCGGGCCAGGCGGGCTGCTTGCTGTCGGGAAGGGAACTCCTCTTTCTTCCTCTTTGAGTCTCTTTGGGAGTTTCTGATTCACTTCCTCATCCCCCAAGACACACAGAAAACTCGGCAATGTGTAATGGTCGCTACACGCTGCCTGGGAGACACTGGCAAATGTGGGTGTCCACTCTCTCCAGTTCTCTGTAGAGAATTTTCTTCCTGCCTCTCCACCAAAAGGTGGAGCAGAGACCTCTTGCCTGTGCTGCTCTCGACAGGAACTTCGCATTACAAACGGTACACTTGCTTGTTTGTCTCTGCAGAAGTGATCCCAGATCTTTACATTATTTCCCTAGCCTTTTTTACCAACTTGCTTTTACCACCTGTGTGTCTGTTCTTCTCTGGTAGAATGCAAATATACCAGATGGGACCAATTGTCAAGGTCTTTTTTTTTCTCCTTCTAACAATTCAATGGTTGCAACACAAACTTCAGGGCACATTTACTTAAAAAAAAACCAACCAACCAAACTTTACTCTTTAATGTGTGTATTCCTATACTTTGTATAGGAAACTTTCTCCCAAACCTATGCTTTGATCCTAAATTACTGAAAGTGTACGTACAAATTGCCAACAGATCCAAATACCATGTAAAAAGGTTGCACAACGTGCACATTCCTAAGAATTAATGTTTAACAACAGAGTGCCACTACCGAGAAGATATCTGTAAACAGTGCTTGTTTATACAAGAACCCTTTGCATATCTCTGGCAGTGAAGAGCAGATCTCAATAAAACTTACACCCAAGTTATACTTACAGTTGTTCAACTCTGCTAAGGCAGGAGAAAGCCACCTCCCTGCAAAACAAGCACATGGCCTCAGAAACGATCCCGGGAGACTTCTTGTTCACCACTCCTTTATTTGTAACTTGTTTTTAAGTATCCTAAATAAGGCTGTTGCACTTTAGTTGTATTTTGTCTTGTGTGATTACCTTAAAACAAGCATAGACGTTCAGCAGTGAGACTCAGGTTGCAGTCATAAAAGGGATATAAACTTCAGGGAAAGTAGAATCAGGTGTATGCAGGTGGGCACATGCTCTGCCTGTCTTTGAGGTCAGCTCGGGCTCCCTGACATAGGATTAACAACTCCAAAACATTAATTGAGGCCAACGTGCCATTATAGTATCCAAAGATGAACACAGGGACGGAAGCGTGTCGGGATCTTAACAGGCCAAACAATTTAAAAATATTTACATGAAAAAAGCACCTTTTTTTCCTCCATGGCTATAACAGACAGCATTTTGCCTGTATTTGGGCAAGTCGCCAGTGGATCAGGGCTAATGGGCCGTGACCTCTGGCAGTTAATATGTTACACAGCAATAACATAAAACAGGGTTGAGCTAGCAAAGGCTGGCATTGGTGCCGACTCCGGAGCGCTCCGGGTCCCCGTGTCCTAACTGCTCCCCCTTAACTGTCCTCCCGAACCGAACCAGGAGACCTCTCGGGGTTAGCGAACCCCTTCGCTGTTGGTTTTGGGGTTTTTTTCCCTGTTGTCATCAGGACGGCTGTAACCTGGGAGGGGGCACGGGGAGGCCGGGAGCAGCGGGGTTGTCGCTCCAGGCGAACCGCCGGCCCCACCGCGTGCCACGCAGGGACAAATAAAGCTGCTCTGTGTGCCAAGGGGGGCGAAAAAAGGGAATAGTTTTGCTGGGAACAGACAGGCAGGCGAGACTGCTTCTTTCATGAACTGTGCCAACTTAGATTAGCTTGAAGTGACTATGAAACTGCAGTCTAAATTAAGTTTCATCCCATGTACCCAGCATTATTCATAATTGCTCAGAGCCAAGGAGTCTGCTGCAGTCTGGGGTGGTATTTAGTTATTTTAATATGTTGCCCTTTTTTCTTCCTAGAATCTCCTTGTTTGCTTCCTTTTTCTAATGAGATAGACTACACTGACTTAGTGTATCTTCCATCCTACATTCCAGTGGTAGCAGGGATCCTCTGGAAAAAGAAGAGTGCAGTCATTTTCTGGAAACACTGCTCCTGTTGTTCCAAGGTAACAACCCTCCTGCCAGGACGTGGCTCACAGCAGCAAGGTCTGGTTCAAATCAAAGAGACTTGCTCTGAAAGCAGTGACTTGAGGCCATACCTGGACAACTGGGAAAATTATACTGAAGTAGCTCATTTCTCCTGTTGGCAAACATGAATCAAACAGTTAACAAAGTTTTGGTTTTGGTTTGGTTTTTTTCGAAGAGCAAAAATCTGACTAGGTAGATAAACAGAGGGATAGTAACTGACCGTTACAGTTATTCTTTAACTATAATAGTTCATAGTCTTTTCCTCTAAGGAAGTAATTTCTAGGCAAGACCTTTTGCCGTCATCTGCAGCAAGCGAAAGTTAAGATTTCTTGGGTGATAAACAGCTGGGTGAAGTGATGCTCGGCTCCCTGCCACCCCTGCCTCTGGCTGCTCCGTCTCCGCGGGCCCTGGCAGCTCTGCCAAGAGCTACTCTGCTCCGGGACTCCGGCAGCCGCAGGATTGCGGAGCGCTTTAATGCCGAGAACTACCCACAGCCGTCTGCTGAGCTGGACTGAACGGCGAGCTAGATGTGGATCTTCAAGGAGGCAGGGAATTTGTTTTTTTCTGCCTCCTATGCTTATCCAGCCTGCAGGACAAAATCGCGTGACCTCCCCAAGCTAGCTGAGCACAACCATTAACCTCGCACTCCCAGATGGACCTTAGCTGCTGCCTTCGGCTGGGACAACCATTTACCCAGATACATTTCACAAAGCTACAGAGAAATTACAAAACTAGAAATATCCCTGTTATAGCTGCAAACTTTTCCCCAGTTTGTAAACTCCGTTTCTCAGCAATGCCTCTCAAGTACAGTCACACAATGTACAAAAAAAAAACCCCATTTAGGGCATGTCTGTTGGGGCTTTCTGTTTACCTCCCCTCGCCCCCCTGGGTGGCAAAAGTGGCTTTCTCCAGTGGGACTTCCCTCCCCACTGGGGTTCAGAGGTGTCTAGGAGGAGGTTGTTCTTTGATTTTTTTGGGCCCAGCCATCAGGTTCAGGACTCAAAGGGACTGAATTAAGGATCATTCTGCTGTTTAGGTGATTTTTATTTTTTTTTTAAACATAGAGTGCCTGGGCATGCAAGAGACAAAAATACAAGTCCTTCACAAGCGGCTGAAATCCTCGTCCCACTGACGTGACAGGTGAAAGCTCTGGCTGCCGGTGGGTTTAACCTGGCTGCTTCAGCTCATCAAAGCAGCCACCAGCTCAGGAATTCAAAATCCTCTTGCTTACATTTCACCTCTCTCTCATCAGAACTGGAAGCTCCAATAACAAATCTACCCAGGGTGTTCTTGCAGCTTCCTGCTGCAGCTTCGCTTTTATGACGGTGTTAGCAGGATCTTTCATCGTCCGCCTCCCCAGAGCGTCCTCTTCAAGCCCACACATCTCATTCCATTTGAAGTAAAAAGTGGAAGCTGTTCGGCTTTGCTTAGAGCGTAGCTGGGGATTACAAACACAGATATCATGATTAAAATAAAGCCAGCCTGTTCTCTTTTCCAGGAGGTAGTGACACCCTGCTTGCTTTGCCACCTTGGGAAAGGAGTTTACCCCTTCTCCCAGAATTGCATATCAGGACTATTGGCCCCATGTCCCCCGGGAGCAGTGACAGAGGCCTCCCAGTGGAGGGGTGCTGGCTACAAACGATTTAAAGCCTAATTTTGCAATAAGACCTTGGGGAATTTTTGTTGTCTTGTTTTGGGTTTGTTTTCCTGCCGATTCCTCTCTTCCCTTTCTCAATCATTAGTCTTTTCCAAGACTTCATCCAATAATTGAAATGGTATTAAGCCTTCCATTGGCTGTTTTCTTGTTACAGATTGTCACGAGATTGTTGAAAAAATCATGCTCATCAAAATTTCCTTCCCTGAGTTTTCCATAGCCTGTTTTCTGATCATACGGTTGTTTACTAGACCACTGCAGAACCACCAATTTCATTTTGAGCTCTATGATAGAATTTAAACAAGGCACAAGTTCCTATCTATTTTCTTGGCTCAGCTGCTGGACTCTATTCTGTTTCCCTTGCGTCCAATCTAAATCTACCCTCTCATAGTCTAAAACTGTTACCCCTCGTGTTATCGCTACAAGCCCTGTAAAAAGTCTGTCCCTGTCTTTCTTACAAGCCCCCTTTAAGTGTTGAAAGGCCTCAGTAAGGTGTCCCGGGGGCCTTCTCACCTCCTGGCTGAAGAACCCCGATTCTCTCAGCCTGTCCTCACAGGAGAGCTGCCCCAGCCCCCTGACCTTTTTCGTGGCCTCCTCTGGACTTGGTCCCACCGGTCCGTGGCTGTCTCGTGCCGAGGGCCCCGGAGCTGGATGTGGTCTGGGGAGAAGTCACAGGTGTATGGAGCTCCCGAGTCAGTCAGTAGGCAAAAAAATCCACCCCAAAGAAAACAAAGCGTTAGAACCATAAAATTATGTATGTATGCATAAACATATGTATTTTACGGTCTATGTTACATCTATCTGAAAACTCTAGGTTTAGCCATGCTTAGTCTTTATTCATCAGGGAGGAATGAGCTCATAAAGCAGGAGGGTAACTAACATAATTGTCAAGATCTGTTTTAGGCGGCAGTTTGGAAATGCAATTGTAACGTATAAATGAACCATATTTTATCACTTTCTCATGAACCACCTTAAAATTGAAAACGTGGTAGCACGGTATTGTGGATTCGTGCTTTGACTTTTCGCTTTCCCTCGGAAGCTGTAGACAGGTTTCAAAATACCTTTTGAGTGGAAGTTTGCAAAGATTTCCGCGTGCGTTTTGGTTCAGTACAGGCGTTAATCTAATGGGTTTTAGGAGGATTTACACCTTTGTTTGTCGTTCTCCGGTAAAAGAAAAAATGGTATGTAAATCTGCGGGTTCCTTTAATATTTCATCAGATTACGAACAAGTATAAAAATTAAACAAAGCGTTGCATTCCTTGAAATCTCTCCGGACGCGTGCCTATTTACCAAGCGCAGCCCTTCGCGTCGCAGCTTGCTTCCTGGGCTGTCCCTGAAGCGACGTGGCAGCGTGCCACCCCGTGTGGCAAATTCACAGGAAGCTTTGTAATCTGGTTATTCTGGTCTCTGACTGCGAACAGCGGGAAATTAGTCTTCTTTATTTGTAAGTTAGAGGTGCTCCATATTTATTTTTCCAAAGGAACTCTAAGGAGCTACTTTGTATTCTTAATGCCCTGGACTGGAGGCGATTTTCATACTGTACGTTTTCTGGATACCTGAAGATGACTCACCTGAAGAAAGGGAGTGTTGTTTCATTTTAATTATGTCGTAATTTATACCCCTCCCCTAGACTGAGATTGCAGGGAGAGGAGAGCTGGCAAGCCAGCAGAAGACAGAGAAATAAAAAGGTTCCAAAGGTTCATCAACAGCCTCATGTCAGGTACTGGGCAATTACAGACTTTTTACCTTCATGTTGTCCTTTAGGGGCCAGTAAACAGCAGGTTCCTGTGAAGATTCATGTAGCACCAGTACATGCAGCTAGAGGTAGGATTAAGACACGATTAACCACATCTTCAAGAGGAATAGGGGAGGAAACGAGAGAAGAAAGGTTGTGTAAAACACCCAGTCATTATTGCACATGCATGCAAGTGATGTGAAAGGTTTGGAAAAACCAGTCGGAGCCAGTATAAAACCTCTTATTACTATCAGCAGGCTTTGGGTCACGCCAGTGATGTTTTCCAGATAATCCATATTTCCTCCACTCCTCTTTCCTGGCCAGGTTATCCAATTCCTTCCTTGTTAATTTAAGGAGAGTTTTTCTCATTTCTAATTACATGTTGCTTACAGGAACAGGGTGACCACAGCCCTTTCTCAAGAGAGAAGCGTTACCCTGTGTCGTCCCTGTGTGACCGCGTCTGTCCGATGACACGTCGGTGAACCAACTCCGTACTTCATCTCAGCCCGAGTTCTCCTGGATTAGTACCACCGGACATCTCTGGGAGACCTGCCTTCCTCTTCCTTTGCTGTTCCCAGCTAACCCAGACCTTCTGGAAAAAGAGATAAGCAGCAGGATTGGTCTCAAGGTATGTTAGCAGAAAGAGAGAAAAGTATTGCTGTCTTGTCACTTACTGATATCAGGGTGTAAATCTTCTGAAATGTATGAAGGGAGAATTAAGAAGCCTTTGCTTTGCCTCAGAGGGCTGGGCGACGGGGAAGCCACCTTCCGCACCACTGATCGTGTCACGACACGGTGGTGGCTAGAAAAATTTTATTGTGTGTTATGTCAATCTAAATGTGCCCAGAGAGAATTCCTCAAGGTAAGTTATTTCACTATTTACATCCTCGCACTTGTAACCCAGGTCTGAATTTTATATAAGGCTTTATGAATGTCAGTCTTCAGAATTCATCTGTCTTCAGATGCTTTCCTGATGATAGCATCCATTAAAGCTCCACCCTTCAGGGGTATGAGTCTTATATTAATGTAATTCAGTGATTTCAGCAGGTTCATGAGGTCTAGGTTTGGGGTGGGAATGAATAAAAGGTAGGCCTTTGGGGGTGCATGCAGTAATTTAACAGCATGCAGCTACTCAAGTCCCTGTTCAGTATACAGAGAATTCCAGGGATGATACCGTATGTCAAAAGGTCTTATTTTTTCCGAAGAAGTAAGAAACGTAAGTTAAGTATGATTTGGTGAGTTTTCACATGCATATAAATCTTTGTGCTTTGAGGCGTTGTTCAACCAAGGCAATCATGAATTATGTAACTTAATAGAAATAGCAGCAGCACCATGACTGCTACTTTTCTATTTTTGCGTAGGTACGTGTGTATTTGCCTTTATCTGTAGTGTATTAGTTTTGATTTAAATACAGAATGAAATCCTGTTTTCTCTTATGGTGCTATCAATCAGGATTAACTGAAAGATGCATCAAATGACGCAAGTGTGGAATGAGAATTATATAAGGGACTATGAAATTCTACAAAATCTATGTCACTATTTATCCATCCTGAAACTTGAAAATGAAGCCTTGAGATACCACTACCTCCTAACCATGGAAACTTTCTAAATTTCACTGTACTGAAAAAAAATGTATTTGAAAGTGGTAGAAATTTAACCCAGCCTGTGAGCTAAAAGATAGTTGTGGACGTTGTTTATAAAGCTTATCTCATACAGTGTTAAATATTTATAGAGAGGACTGTGAGCGGATACAATTCTTCTGATTATAGCTTGGCTGCATTATATACATGAAAACAGAAATAGCCTTCTTGAAATAGAAACCCTGGTATTGAGTATGCAGTACAGACACGGCTCACTTGAGAATTGTTTTCTCAGGGCATTTGGTCACCGCAGGGACTAACCTACTCGAAGCGGGACTTCAGCAGTAGCAGCTGAAGCCCGACACCACAGTCCGCGTTCCGAAGGCGGCAGGCGTCCGCGCCGGAGAGCTGAGCACCGCGCGGGCTGGCTGCGGCGGCGGGGCCACGTGGTGTCGTGTACCCGGTCCGCTGCGTACGGAAAACTGGGAACGGGCAGCGGCTCTCGGAGCGAGCGAGCTTTCTGCTGCCTTGGTTGCTGCGGCAGACGGTGCGCGAAGCGTCCCTGCTGCCGCCCCCCCGTCAGTCCCGCCCGGCTTTACAAAAGCCCGGCCTGTCGGTACCCCACTGGCTGGAAAAGCATCACGCCAAAGGCAAGTGCTCTGCTCTGACTTCACGCCACTTCTAAACGAGCTGGTTTCGATTCGTGGAAAGTTATTTACGCAGAAGGCTCATTAATTTTCCCTTTCTGTTAGTTCTGTTGGGCTGAGCGGCCCAAGAGCTCTATTTCTCTTTCGCAAAAATGCTGAAAGAGAGGGTAATTCTAAGCATAGCACGACTTATTTTCATTAGAGAAAGAGGTAAGGATGAAGGGAGTTTTAGTGGCACCAGCATCTGGGACGCGGTGAGTCGCTTCTCTGAAGTGCTGCTTTGAGAACCTCAGGCTCTCCTTGTCGCGGCAAACAAAAAGCAAAATCCTCACGCTGAGAAATGGCTGTGGCTGGGTCACCCTGACCAGCACGCTGAGCTGCGCTACCCAGCTCAGTACAATGAAGGTGTATTTACATAAATTGGCTAATGTTTTGATTCAGATTTGGTTTGTAAGCTGGTCAAGACTGCCCAAAGGCTTTTTTTCAGTCATATAATATGACATGGTCTTGAAGACTGATTTTATATTTTCCCTGGATAATAGTACTGTCCTCTCTGACACTGTTCTCAGATGAGTATGAGCCATGCAACTTTTGATTTTGGGAAGCATCTTTCGTTAGCATCTTGCTTAGGAAGGTTCTTACCACAGCTGAGCCCAAGAACATGAGCTCTGACCCACTGGGTCTGTCCAGGTAAATATTCTTTCATTAATGTCAGTTCAGTTGCAGGCTAGGCCTGGAGTTTCAAATCCTGAAAAAAGTTCACATAAGAGGAAGGTAGAAAAGAGAGGAAATAAAAGGCTACTTGTCCAAAATATATAAAAAGAAATGTTAGGGAAAAGCAACAGGCTATAAAGCTGTTCGGGGGGAAAAAAAGAGGAAGAATGGAAGAATAAGCATGTAATCAATACCCAACCTTTAAAACAAAATTCTCAGAGTTCTGTGGTTCTTACATTCAAGACTGTGTCAGGATATTATAGAGACCTATCAGCTTCAGTCTGGGTTGTGTTGATGCCTGCCCACTTTTAGCCACATTTAAAATAACCCGGTTTTAACTTCCTGACGGCTGCATCATTCATAGAAATTCCTCTTATTCTACTCACATCATGGTTTGAAACCACTTCCCCATCTCTGACCATGTACATCACGTTCCCCGCCCTGCACACGCGCTCTGAAATACCCTCCAAGGCGAAAGGACCCTCCCTTTTCAGAATATTTTTACCTCCGTGACGGCGCTCAATCTGCCCCGCAGCTGCCGAGCGTCGGCGTTGGGCCAGTGCCGCGCCACGCGGTCTGCCGCGCTCGTCTGCCGGGCCGCGCTGCCCCTCTCTCCTCCTCGCCGTGGTTCGAAGGCAGGAGGGAATGGCCACGCGGGGGTTTCCTCAACAGCCTCTTCCATGCCAGGCTGGGAAAGGTTCTCTAGCTTTCTCCATCACACTCCCAGTTCCTTTTCCTAGGTGTCTTAAGGCCAAATACCCTCCAAACTCTTCACTGACTTCAGTAAGTTTTGGGAGATAAAAGAAAAAAAATCTCTGAAGGAATCTATCTTTCAGAACAGGTTGAGGGATAACAAGGCAAAGGGCAGGCTTCAGTATTTCTACGTAGCTGATAACTTGGAAATAACATGAACTATCTCGGCTAAAGCTACATAAATCCGTATCCATATCCATGTGCTCTTTCAGATGGCTGCTTTGTCATGTTTTCAGATGATTAGAATCTTTTTTAGTTCTTTCCTTGGGAGCCTCAACTGACATCACAGACATCTTACATGTAAGTCTTGAAAACCGTGAAGGAAAACTAAAATAGCTGTTCCAAAGCCCCCAGGTTGCCCAGGGCAGGACCTGTCTTTGCTCTTTTCTAGATGCTGTACAAGTGCAGTTTGGCACTGAGCCACAAAGGAGGCTCCTTGCCACGACACAGGATAAGTGAGAGAAACAAAAGACGAACCAAAAACTTGCCAGTGATTTGCTATGTGACTGTGGGCAGACCCAAGCACAATATCCTTGCTCCCCCTCGAGTGCCCCACTCATTGAGCCATGGTGCCTTTCTGAAGCAAATTCAGCCTCTTCAGTGGTATTTGATAATGTTGTGTTAGTCTTGTATGGACCAGAAACCACGTGATATTTGTTCAAAACTACTCATCATCTTTATTTATTTGACACATTGCTCTACAGTTGATTATCGTTTGCTCAGTTATTTCAGGTTCCTAATTAAAACAATAGGACCTGTAGCGCTAAATCCCAAAACAACTTTCTGAATAACTGATCCTCTGGGACTCAAAGAAATGGTCTAGCAAGCTCTGAAAATCTCATTTCCTTTCTTTCTTTTTTTTTCTTTTCTGTGGATAGCAAAATATAAGAATTTTGTGAGCTTGAGGCTACAGAGCTCCAATTGCTATAACTACATAGCCAGGAATTTTGCAATTGTACAGTAAGTCAACTCTCTTTCAGGGACTAATGCCTGAATTGGAATTTCTAGATTGCTTAGAATGGGAAAAGGATTTATGTGGTTAAAAATGTGTGTTTGCTATTAACTAAACCTAGCCACATTAACTTCTGTTCACAATCTTTTCCTGCTATCAATTCAGGTTTGTTATTTTTGCCTTAGTTTTTAAACTCAAACCCGGTTTCCAGTTCTAGGGTGGTCTTCAGATGGCTAAATCACAGGAAGAGATATGTGCTAGACTAGAGAAAAGGCTTGGTTAACTGGTGCGCATTAGCTAATGCTGAGCTAATTTTAACCTCTTTTTGCTACATTAGAAACAAATTCTTTGGTATTAGACTTGTCTTACTAGATTCCTTACATGTTCAGTTAAGTTTAAACTATAAACTCAAATTCCTGAAACGCTGCAGGCCAGCTTCAGCAGGAGAAAAATGTAGCCTTAAAGGTTTGATTCAGTAATACCACCAGCAGCGAAGGTGAGGAGAAAGAGGAGTAATGTTCTAAAGACTGTGTAAAAGCAGAAATGTGAAATTGCACTGGTGATTAAGTTCTTATTTTTTGAAGGCCTAAACTATTTTACAGCAAGGATTTTGTCATCTAAATGACTTAATTTTCTTAGGAAATACATTGAGGAGGCCCACCTAAATGGAGATGAAGCTACACAGACAGGAACGGGTTAGAAACAGCCCTGGGAGGGACTGAAGGTGCCCAGTCCCACAGACATGAGACTGACAATTACTCACGCAGCCCCTCTCCCAACCGGTGGTCTCTGCCTCAGAAGTGAGTATAGCATCCGGATTGTGGGGATTACAACGCACACTAGAAATGCTCCCTTTGCCCTTTTTTGGGGAGCCCAACACCAGTGCCAAGGAGCCTGGAGAAAGGCAGATTCCCATGTCGGATCGCAGAGTGTGCTCCCCGCATTTCACCCGGCTTTTCCATCAGCTAAACGGGACCGAAGAACGGGGGCCGCGGGCAGTCGGGGCTGCCGGCGCTCCGCAGGTGTATCGAGATCGCGATTTTGGTGATGAAGAGGCTTTCGCTCTTTTGCTGTGCTATATAAAAAGAAGTGAGCGTAATAAGCAAATACCATTTAGTTGGTTTGTGCTTTACACCTCTGCTTGGGTGTATGATGGTAGAGCAGAAGTTTCGGCTGAGGCAAAGGAAGTTCTTCCAGGTTCTTGCAGTGACTGGAGCGGTGTAGTTTGCTAATGATGCGGACGGGGGAAGGTTTGGGGGTTTCTCTGGAGGTTTTGTGCCTGTGCAGCTTTAGCATCTCTTCTAGGATAGGGAAGAGTTCATTTAGATTAAGCAGTAGGAAAGGGAGATGAAAAATGACTGAATAGATGATGAACAGAGCTATGAAATCAGGTTCCTGTGATTTTAATGGATCACTATTCATTCCTGGAACTATGGTAACTGACAGCGTGCAGTCTTTGAACCAATCCACTTGCAAAATGAAGTATGTAAGCTAGCCTATTTATTTTCACAAAAGTGCAAACTAGGAACACGCATGTGGCTCATTACCGTGGCAAGTGGCTCAGACGACCGTGGCGATTACCGAAGTGTGGTGACTCAGTCAACTTCCACCCGTGGTAACAGGGAAGTTAGGGATCAATGTTTTACTTCTGCAAATTGGTATTTTTGTTTCCCTCCCTACAGCTAGGACAGCCGGCTGCCTCCCTCGCCCTCAGACTGTATGTATGTGTCGGGGACGGAGCGGAGGGAAGGGAAAGCTGCGTTTCTCTGCTGAGGAGATGGGCATTGGAGGGGGACTTCAGGTCGTCAAAGCCAGAGAAGACAAAAGTGCGGTTTGCCCGGGCTGGGGGTTTCCTGCCCAGGTTTGCCGAACCTCCCTGGCCGAGGAAGAGGGGGGCTGCCGGGGCCGGCGAAGCTGCCGGCCTTCGCTGG
>JAVJGH010000044.1:20695292-20719299 GCA_035590175.1 Aviceda leuphotes
AGGGCGGAGAGCGCTCGGGCCCGGCCCCGGCCGGCGCCGCCAGGGTCGGGGTTCGGCGGTCAGCCCCGGTGTCAGCCGCGGGTGGGCTTGGGTGGTTCGGGGGGGGTTTTTTGAGAGAAGAGACAAACACCGAACAGGCCGGCAGCGAATGGACCGGTCCGTTAATTAAAGGACGAGAGCGGCGGCAGGATGAAGCGCTGAGCCGTCTCTTTTGGCAGAGCTGGGAGCCGGGCTGTCGGCTGGCCGCGATTTACTGCTCTACTTCACACGGGCTGGCTGGGAAAGGCTGGGACTGCTTCAGCGGCTTTTCTTAATTTTTAGGTCTGATGTTTCTGCCGTAAATTCCTTTTCAGCTAAGCAGAAAACAGCTTTAAAGTAGGCGCTGGTGGGCTTACGGTACTTTTGTTAGGTTTAATTTCGTTAGTTTCTGCGTTTGCTAGGGAGTCTTGCAGTGCTTAACTGAGAACGGAGCGATGGGGAAAGGAAAGATGCCGCTGCTAGTGCTGTAGTTCTGAAACCGTAGGTGTGCGGTGTTTCTTTCACCAGCAGAGCTCGGTATGCCTCGCTGCTCTTTTTGTAAACAAAAGGCTTAATACCAGTTAAAAATGCACCTGTTTGATCGTGGCCTTTTAAGCTAACCTTCTATGAAAAGCAGTAGATATAACGTGCCTCCCCTCTCTGTATTTAGTTGGTGTAATGGTATAGCTGCTCTTTAAAATCCTGATCGAGAGGAGACCTAGGGTGCCGGCTTGCACGTGTGCTTTGAAGAGTTACTAGTGTTTCTCGGATGCAGTGCTGGTTAAAAATTTGTGTCAGTCGCTAGGTATCCAAAGATTCATTAAAGAGTTCGAGTTTGCAGTGAGAAAGGGTGTCATTAGTGCGTCTCAGCGATGAGCTTGAGGGCATTTCCTAACAAACCCCCCGAATCCTACGTAGCCAGTTTCACCTGTGTAAAGCTGTCCACGGCCAGACTCGGATATCGCGTACGTGAACAGCAATGACAGTAACGGCGTTAACTTCGGTCGGGTCCCGAGGCGGCTCGGGGAGGTGAATCCACTCGCGGGGAGGTGGAGACGCGCTCGCCGTGTTGCGTAGCGAAGCGGGGGGCTGCCGGTCCGCTGCTGGGGAAGCCGATGGCGGCCCTGTCGTGTGCGCCCGTGGGGACCGCCTGTCCGCTTTACCTGAACTGATTTCAGCCTTGAAACGCTGCTTGTCGCCTTCTGCAAGCCGGAGGTTCCCAGCCTGGATGTGTCTGTGCTGTTAGCAGCGGGCTTCGCAGAACGGCTCGCAATTCCCTGAGCTGCTAACGTCCGTACTGGAAACCAGCGGATGTTTGGTCCCTAACGAGGTTTTGCTCACCCAGGGAAGAAATCCACTAGGGCCAGGAAAACGCGTCGAGAGGACGGCGTCGTGTGCCCTCGGTGGTGCCCATGTGAATCCAGACGTGAGCTGCATCTGCGGAGCATGCCCAGGGAGCGCTGGCTTTTCAGGGCACTGTGGCACAAATACCTTCCTGTCATGGCAGAAGAAATGCTGTACACGTTTCCAGTTTATTGATTTGATTAGCTCGCGGTTACGAAAGGGGGGTTAAAATGACCGCAACTTCATGATTTTTAAGAAAATTTAGCCAGAGCTGTTTTGTCTCCGTGTAAATCATTAACAGCAACATTACGAGTTTCCCTTGTTAAACAGTGAACTAATTTAATGTATCATTTGGTAGAGGTACAGCAGCTCTGCTGTGTGCTTTACGCAGATAAATTGACTATGTGTCTTTTGTGGCACAGCTGCTTGAGAATTGCACATTTAAAAGCAGCGTACTGTCATGGATTTTTTTGTTTGTTTTAAATAGCAAAGGAAAACTGCAGTTCGTGATGGTGTTGCAGGGTTTTTCCTGTTTCTCAGTTTCAAAAATAATTGTAGGCTTCAGCACCAAGAATTTTATTACTGCTAAATGCTAGGCACAAGTTTTGTAAAGCTTTACCAAGTCCATGATGCTTTATTTAATTAACATTTATTTTAGCTTATGAAGGTGAATTTAGGACAATCAGCAGCAACAGCAAAAATCAGGATTTATTCTGTGATCGTGCAACAGGTGCTAGAAGACAGAAATATACTCATTTAAAATCTACTACCTTGGTGTCTGCATCTGCCCTTATTTCATTAGGGAGAGCAGAGATAGGCCTCTCTGGGTGTCTCGATTAGTGACTTTTTTGACCCTAGTGCAGCATAACAGACATAGGCTGGTCATAAGTGGCATGGCGGGCTCAAGGCCAAAATGAGGACTGAGACGATCAGTTCTGTTCTGCTCCCTTAGGAGCCTCGAAAAGTGCAGAGCATCTTCCCCTCTGGCTGAAAGCATCTCCATCTCCCATGGAAACCAGCAGTTCCTGGGTCCTTCTCCATGCCTTTCCATCTGAGCACAGAGAAGCTTCCTCAGGAGGCTGGTAAATGTGGGGAAAGCCTCTCTGTTAAGACGTATGAGCGCTCTCTTCAAGTAGGACCTTTATTTTCTGTGCTTCAGCTTCCTCCCTGATCTCACAGGGCCTTACAGGACTAACAAATACAGGCACACATTAGCACACCTCTTGTGGAGGGACTTATCTGCTGGATTTAAGTGACCCTGGAAGTCAGACAAAGGCTGTGAAACGTCGGTAACGTTTACATGCAGAACCTGGGGAAGCAAGCCCCCAGGTACAGAGCAAGTTGCGCATCTCGACTTGTTGAAACCTTTTGCTATTATTTTATGCCTACTCCACATAGTTAAGCGGGTTACTTTGTGAAACTGACCATCCAGCTTTAAAAAAAAAAAAAAAAAAAGAAAAAGTATATTTTGTATTATGCTTGTATTTAGGGTGTTATTTGTAAACCTTGTCTGGAAGAGCCTGGTGAGCACTGTTGTCCTCAGAACATCTGTGTGAACATCTGTGTAACCCTGGTTACACTGTACTCTTCTCTCCCCTTCAGATGTTACAAGAATTAGGGTGTGAAGAAACAACGATGTAATTGATTTTTAAATCAAAATGGGAAAAACAAGCAGTTTGCATGCTTTTCCTCTGGTTTGTATGTATGTGAGGCTTCTGGGTAACGTGCAGAGTACGGGGTGGCGAAGGGCAATGACTGCGGTTAGAAACGCAGAGCAGCAGCGTGGTACCGGCTTTGGAGGTTGCCGCCTTGGGCAGTTGCAAGGCTGACACTTGTGCTCTTGGCATTATCCGTCATGTTTGTCATGTATCCCTGTTTGTACGTGCACTGCTCCCACAGAATTCAGGCGGGTTTCTTACGTATATACCTGAGACAAGGAGCTTTTCTGTAATATGTTTTTCTGGCACCGCAGGCAACATTAGCCCTATCTTCCTCTCACAAGTAGTTTGGGTCCAAAGTAGTTCTTTCTGTGTCAGTGGAGATACGTCACATTAAATAAAACTCTGGTAATGGTGACAGAAGAATTGTGCTTGCTATTGCATAAAATGAAACCAGGTCATTTTTACTGTGTTTTGCACCTCTATGTGAATAAAACTGTTGAGCTAATATGCTGGAAGACGTTTCTATTTTCGGTCGTGACTAACATCTCGGGATTGCTGAAGATAAGCAAGCTAATTGTAAGAATAAGCTAAATGGTGAGATAAATGCAATGTACTCCAGTCCTGACAGCTGTTCTTTCTGAATTCGCTTCCCATTTCTCCTGTCTTACTTTTCCCTTTCTTTTTCTTTTTCCTTTCTTTCAGAAATCTGTTAGTCTTGTACCAGGGTAGAGGATGAAATAGATGGCTTCTTAAAGTCTCCTCCATTTCTGGGCTGTCTAGAATATTTGGGATTTGTTTTCACTGTCCCAGTCTCCCAATAGTCTCTCATTGTTTTCTTTCCCATGGATATCTTCTGTATTTTTTCATCTTGCTCTTTTACGCCACTCCTGCCACTGTTAGATGAAATTGAACCTTCCCTTTCGCCTGTCTCTCTTGTTCTTTACGACTTCCCCTTGTAATTCCAGATTCATTTTTCTGCAGGTTTTGCTCCTGTAAATTTACATCTTAGTCAAATTGCTTGTCTTCACGAAAGCACTTTACTGCTCTGCAGGAGGTCGCACTATGTTTTGATGGGACAGATTTTTACTTGCCACCCCATCTGGGCAAGCTGCACCAATTACAGTGAATTTCAGGGTGCTGCACTAGATAAAGGTCCGGAGAGCGAGGGTTAATTACAATTCAGAGCACTCTCATGGGGGCACTTTTAGATGATACTGACCATTAAGGAAAAACAACTTTGTAAATATTTATTTTGAAGTCAGTTCAGTAAATACATGGCTGCTTTGTGTGTAGTTAATCTTGCTAGAGAAATGGTCTGTTGCTCTTTGCTGAGTAATTCAGATGACAGTGCGTGAGTATGGCCAGAACGAAGAGGCGGGGGTTTTTTGCCTTCAAAGGAAAGAAGGTTTTCTTGAATGTGTGTATTTACTCTTAAATATCTGTGGTGGTGTAAATATTTAAGACTGCTGTTGTCACAGACTTGAATTACATTACAAGCATTTATGAAGGCTTCCTAACAATATTCTTTTGGGTTAAAGAAATACACGTAGGAGACTCCCTTTTATTTATATAGGTAAGAGTGTGAACGCATTTACGTGACCTGCTCCGAAAGCAGCCAGGAGGCCTGTGTCAGAGTTAGGGAAGTACCTCACTTCTCCTGAATTGCAATTCAGTGCCTTAACAAGTGTTGCCCTGTGTCTACTCTGTTAGCATCAGCAAACACTTGATTTTCTGGCAAGGACAGCGTTCTGTATACTGCAGCTTTTTGTGTTGCTCTGGCGTTGTGATTTCCATGAAAATTGACAGCTTTCACACTTTAATGCTGCTTCTAAGAGATGGAGGGATCTTTAGAAATTTCTTTTTCTGTAGGGGGTCAAGCCAGCTCCTGCAGTAGAAGCTGGAAATAGGAAAAGACTTAAAACCTGTGTTTCCAGCTAAAACTATGATCCAAGGATCTTTTAAAAGCAGCTGCACTTCCAGCTAACGGAAATTACAACCCTTATTAACATATTAATCCTCTTAATGTATAGAGCGTGCTAACGTATAGGGCTGCCAGTTGCCCAGTGAGCCAGGCTGCCTGTCGTTGTATAAGGTGTATTGTTGTCATAGTTTCAGCGTGAGAGCGTCAGCGAGGAGCTGGGATGTGACCCATGCCAAGGAGTGAGTCACGGAGATTGCGTGGCAGGGCTGCGTCGTGGCGGTGCTGGCACACAGCATCTTGTACCCGCCGTGGTCCCTTCTCACCCAAAAAAGTCGTCTTCCCAGTCTCCTTAATGCCCCAGCTGGTGAGCTGCCTAAGGTGCTGTGCACTTGTGCAGAGTAGTCGTGGTAATCGGAGAAATGAGGAGGAAAAGGGATTGGGAATAATTCTTCTGTTCCTTTGTTCTTACTATAGCTTCCAAATTGAGAGTGTCTGTGGGACAAAACATTTAATTTCTTGCTGCTGACCCTGTAAATTCAACCTCATATTTGCATGTTAAGCTGTGTTTTGTGTGTTCCTTGGCATGTGTTGTATGGAAGAGAGTTGGCAGCCTCCTCTGACGGTTTCAGTGATAAAATGTGAGTTAAAGCTTTCTCTGGTAGTCAAAAAATGATACAACCCTGGTATGCTTTGTTTGTTTGGGTTTTTTTACGGCGGCGTGCGTCATTAAAGCAGGTAGGAAGGGTGCAAATGAAGTGAGAACTTGGTGTAGGCTGGGCCCAAGGTCCTTGCAGAGGTGCAGTAGGCAGGCTGTGTTTTTGGGTTCGGTTCTGCGTTCTCCAGTGTTTTATCTTTTAGTAAAGGTGATTGACCTGCGCGTAAGTGTTAAAGTTGGCCTGCGAGTTGCTCTGCTTCTCTCTGGCTGTGTTACTATAGTGTGTGCGAAGCAGGAACGGCTCAGTAAGGAGCGATGGAGAGTCCCTCACCGAGGTAATCAGCAGACGGGTAATTAGGCAAGTCACTTACGGAAAACCCACATTCAAGGACCTGCTCGGTGCAGAAGGGGCTGAGGGTTAAACCTGCAGTAGCTTTTACTACACCAGAGTGCCAGGACCACCCAGCAGCCTGGAGTCCTCCTTTTCTCTTCGAGCAAGAAGCCAGATAAACGTAAGGCTCAGTATTCCTGAAGCTGTTGTGTTGCAATTGAAGTTTCCTTAGCAAGCTCTCGCAGTGACCCAAAGGGTAGAAGAAAATACGGGCTTTCTGAGCCGTGCTGGTTTTGTGGTGCTAACAGTGAAAACTTCCTTTACCTCACAAGACAAACAGGTAAGATGCAAAGTCGTATCACTGGCATGGAGCTTGAGCAAGAAATATACATTTTATATTATCAGTGTTCTAAATATAGCTGTACGGTAAGGTTCAACAGCAAGTACCAATCCAGAAGTACTTACTCAGCTAAGTGTTACTGTATGTTTTCACCAAGGGTGACTAACAAGCAGTACGATTCTCTGTTTGCCGTCCCTGTTTTCCTTTGCTGTGTGTCAGGTTTTATTTATATACATGCATGCCGATCTGATCAACTGTTACTGACATTTTATTGTGACATTGAGCCAGAAGGGTAGAACTGTGTTGGTTTTCAGTAATCAAGGCTTAATGACGTGGTTTTTTTTTTTCTGAAGACCACACAAATGCATAGAGGTATTTAGAACAGGTAACTTTAATGGTTGATGAGATGCTTTCTGAATTCTCAAACACTGTTTTAATAAACATATGTGCCAGCATTCATAGTAAGACGATGTAAAACCTCTTTATATTACTGCTTTTTGTTAATTTTTTAATGGTTTAGTTAGACTGGAGAACAACCAAATTCAAGGGCCTGAGTACGAATGCACCACTGATAATCAGTTGTCGCCTTCTCCCAGCTCTGGCAGTCGTTCCTCTTTGTTGGTGCCCTTCCTCTGGAAAGGCAGTTAGTTTTTTGGGGGTGAGACTGCTGTATTTCCCCTTGGTGCTTGCATTACGTGGTGTCAGGAGATGGTGTGATGGTGATGTGAGCAGGAGCTTGTTCTCCGAGGCGGTGTGAAGGTCCTCGTGCTGCGGTGTACGTTGAGATCCACCAGATGCAGAATCGGCTCGGTCAAAGCCGATTTCTCCAGGGACACAAGAGGAAAGCTGCAATGAGCTCTGGTTTAGATTATCTAGATGACTTTTGTTTTAAAAGCTCGTCTGTTCCTTCCCGCCCTACACGTGCCGCAGTGGGCATTCCCCTGTGCTCGCCCTGGAGGTCTGTTGGGAGCTGTGGCATCAGCTTTCTAATGTAAGAGAAAATAAAAGTAGTGAATTCTGTTCAAGACCCTTTAAAATGCTTATCTTTCTTCTATTTCTGTTGTGTAGAGTTATTCTGAGGTATAACAAACATTATTTTTTTCCCTGCTTTAGCAGGTTCCAAAAAGATAGATAAAAACTCCAAGTTATTTTATAATAAAACATATTATTTCATTTTTGTTCTTACTTTTGTGCTTAGATGGCTTTTCTCTCTGCATTTTTCTTTTTTCTTTGAGGTCAGTATCTTGCATATGCAGTGAAAATACCACCTACATAAATATATCAAGCATGGCATGTCTGATCTTACTGTGCACAGGACATGTATTTTCCCTTCTGTTTTTGTCTGAGCGTGCCATGAAGGGAGTCTCCAAAATCAATAGCTTCAGCCAAATTGGAAGAAAAAACTGTTTTCAGTGCTTTTCTTTGATCTCTTCTCTTGTGGTAGTGCTTTATTTCTGAACGGCACAGCAATGGTTCTGGGTGTTGATGAGGGAATATCTTGGTGTGAATCCAGATTCCTTCTTTTCTTTTTTTTTTTTGAGTAACTTGGTACCCAGCCTACACTTTCATGGATACCAAATAAATTACTCCTGGGTTCCCTGGGGGTACAGCTCATGTTTCAGTGCCAGCCCAGCTTTCTCTGCTCTAATGGGGCTCACGGTGTTGCTCGCAGTCGCTCCGACGGACGCTCTGATCTCCCTGCTAGGACAGGGCTTTCTCCCTGGGAAGGAGACCGGCCTTTGGCTTCTGCCGCGGTTAAAATCCTGGTACTGTGACACCTCCAGGTGCTCCGAAGACTGACTCTACCAATTCATTAAGTACAGCTACAAATGGGTCAGATCATGTTGCTAAGCTGCCCGTGTTGTAATTAACGCAGTTATTTATTTTGGTTGCTTTTAATTACCTCGGTTTCTTTGCCTGTGCTGAACTGGAGAGCGACTTGGTCATCTTGGAGCAACCCAAGAGCAGCCTCGGCCGCTAAAATAATGTCACAACGTCGGATGTGTATAACCTTGTGCTTTTTGAGACAGGCACTCTTTTTACTGTCTTGTTCTACGGCTCCTCAAGGTCTCTTGTGCAGCATCGTTCCCTGGGTAGTACCTTGTCTAGAGGGGGACAGACTGGGACCAGTGAGTCCCAAACCCTTCCTGCGCCCGGGGAAGCTGGGGATCCTTCAGCAGTGAGCTGCGTGTCCTGGACTTGCCTGGTCAGCCTGGCATGGGGATGCAGGGGAGAAAGCAGAGCGTGCCGCGACGTGGTTCTCGGACTCCATCAGGGCTTTTATAAACCAGAATATATTTTTACTCCCATGCTTACGTTAGTAGGTCAAGGATTGCTATCTTCAGATCAAGTCTCTTGTTCCTGAATATAATATGTTAATGCAGGATTACTTTCTTCTTATCAAACCTAGCTTTTCCATTGTGAGACAAACACAGATGTGTCTGTGTGTGATGGATAGAGAGTCCAGCATCAAACTTAAACGACAGCTAAGCCTCGCCTTTTACGTGGGTAATTACGGAACAGTATTTTATTTGAAATTCAGAGATTTGTGGATTTTCTGAATTACTGTGTGTTTAGGAGGAGCATAAAAAGTTACACTGCAGTTTTAAGTAGTAAATTTATTTGGCTAATTTTGTCCCTTCAAGTCTGGTAGACTGTACAACCTTCGTAAAACTATCTAGAAAGAGACTACCTAAGCGCAGTCCTAGAACTGTACATTGATGATTAAACCCTTTCATGATGAAAGTAAAGTTGCTTTTCTGCCTAACTTCTAAGCAAATACAGTTAGTTAAATTCCCCTTCCAACTCTTGCGTGGATTTGTAAGAAACGAGAATACCTTCCTGAAAGAGCAGTTGGTTATTCTGCAACTAGTATTTACCCAGTTTACAACCTCACAAGTATTGGGAAATGTTCCTCTTCTAAACAACATTGACTATGATTTTGGTGAAGAATTCTTCTTCCTAAAGAAGACAAACTGTGAATTTTGGAAGTAATTGAATATCAGTGGATGTAAGCTGCTACTTTATTTCTTTGCTTTTAGTAGTTCTGTTTTGCAATTAAACAGTGGCTCATTGGGTTTTAGCACTTGATGCCAGGATCAAAATACAAGGTCTTCCCCCTCCTGGCTCAGCTGTGTTGTTTCTTTCCATTTTCTTTAAGGTTTATTTTTTTTTCCAGCCTCACGTAAGGCAAACCAGGGATTTTGTTTTTTCTTAGAAGCATCCTTTTATTTTTTTTATCTTTATTTCCTTTCTTTAATTTTTTTTTTAGATTTACTTTATTTTTTTAAGGCTGTTAGTGTAATATTATACAAAATGACTAGGAGAAGCTGGGCAGACTCAGGGTCTGTCTGTTCCCATAGTTTATTGGACTCTGTTGGGACAGAGACAGAGAGTCTGCTTGCATTTGCCAGAGACTGAAGAGCAGCAAAAGCACTGGTTAATTGTTTAATGCAATATCGGAAATGGGGCTTTGGTCAGCTGCTCTTGAAGCAGCCTGAATTTACGTGACCCGTTCAGCGCGGAGGAGAGTGGGCATGGCTACAGTCCCATAATATTCAGCTTTTGAGCCGAAGGACCCGTGGAGTTTGGTTTTGCTCTGCTTTGCTTGCCAGGCTGACGTGTGCGAATCCCAAGCAGCTCAGCTGAAATCTCTGGGTCTGCTCCTGCGTCAAACTGGTGGGAGAGGGACTGGCATGGGCTTCACTGGGGCAGGCGGGTGAAATAGTTGTGGGTGCTCTCTGCTCTTGTCTCTTTACTGGGGCTCTGGTTTATGTTGAAGTAACAAAAATCAGGTATCTCATTATACACAGGCGAGGTGGGTTTGTGTGTTTGGGTCAAGATAGGCGAGTTCAGTGCCTGTATTCCCCTACGTTCTCCACCTGTGGTTGCTTTTCTTTATTTATATGATAGTGCACTTCAAAGTGCTATGTCTTTAGCTGTAAAATACTAGTGGAAACCTCTTGGACGCTAACAGTGTGTTGTTCATACTGGTTAAGGATAAGGAGGTCACTTGTTTCTGTTCTCAGTTGTTCTTTTATGCAAGACCAGGTAGTGCTAATGTTTGGGTTTGGGTTTTTTTTTTTTAAAGCCCACAACTTGTCATGCCATTACGCCAGCCTTATTTAAGAATACTGCTCATCTATATAATTGTGTAATGTTTATTATTGTGTATTCTCAAATTAGCCATAGTTATTTTGGAATGAAATCTAGTTGCATTCAAGTGGTTAAATACCATACTTTCTCCTATTAAAAATGAGATCCAGGTCTACTGGAAAATATTTTACAAAAATAAAACTGCCTGAAGTATAAAACCTGTTTATACAGATACTGTGGGTTTCTTGCCATGAAAAGCACCGTAAATTCCCCGTGCTGCTTCATTTTCATAAGGAGCTACTTGGAAAGAAATATTGCTTGCGGTGCATTGCCAATTATTTATATACTAATTTGCTGCCTGAGAATAATTTCAGATTTTTAAATGCAGTTTAGTATTCAAGTGATAGGTGGGAAAAAAGGTCTTAAACTAGTTCGTATTTCACAGTTTAGTTTAAATTTACATGGAAAGAAACTGGCGATGCTAAATTGGGGGTGTGTGTGTGTGTGAATTAACTTTTTAAAAACAAGTGGTGTATGTACGAACAGTTTTCAGTCGTTATTTGTTAATGTAAATTTCCACTTACCCGTATTGTTACAGGACAAACAGCTCTGTGCTGTATGTAAAATATTAAGCTGTCTTCACGTCAGTAGTCTCCGAGTGCAAAACTTAGGTGCCAAATCTGAATAGGAGGGCATGGGCGATGGCTGGGGCAGAGCTCTGCTCTGCCGCCGTTCGAGAGGACCTGCGTGTTGGCCTGTGCTAGGGATCAACCCTGCAAGTGAATAATCTAAATAGTTGCAAAGGAGAAGTATATTCTCTTACTTCTCTTTTATAGTTACCCTTTGTACTCTGGCCTTTTGATTAATCTCGGAGAAATAATCTAGCCTATGCCGTTTCTTTTTTTCCCAAGCAGATGATAACAAACACTTCACTAGCATGGAGACTGAATTTTCCTTCTGGACAGTTACTTGGGGAAAACGTAATGTGGAAGCGCAGATCACAAAGAAACCCCTCATGCCCCGTTTAGCACCTGGCTATACCTGTGCAACAGTATTCAAATACTTATAAATCTTTCATAAGCATTGTTTATTTGAAGACAAAACGCCAAATCAGCAACAGGGGTTTTCCTGCATTAAATTGCTTTCACCAAGTATTATTTAAGGTTAAAACCTTAAAACTCCCTGGAGAGACTCTTCTCAATTTGCTATGCTGCTTTTTCCTTTTACCGAGGATACCGTCACTGTGTATGGAAAGAAAAACAGTAAGTTCAGTGGCATTCAGTTGTACTATAGTGATGCAGTTAAGAGACTAAAAATAGTATTGTTTTACCTTCCAGCAAGCAGATAAATTTTCTTATGAAATCTGCAGAACTAAGTAAATCGGAGGCTTCACATTCCTTTTGTGCCTTCTGAGGTGCCTGTGATTTGTTCCATAGTGCTTATCACATAGAAGACCTCCCTTCTTCCGAACTAAATTACGTAGGCCTAGAGAAGTCCGCAGAGGAGCTGCTGCGGAGGCTGCTTTGTGATGATGGCGAGTAGAGCATGTGCAACTGCTCGGGAGCAAGCGTGAGGAAGGATTAGGGTATAGATGCTTGATGCACAGCTCCGGTCCTTGCACGCGGGTGGTCTAAGTAGCAAGCCTTCGTACCAAGGGGTAGCACAAGGGGGAATGAGCACGTGGCACCGATCTGCTTTACTGCTCGTAGAAAGAAAGGGATTCTTCTTTCGTCCTACTGGTTTGGTAGGCTCGCAGCACTTAAAAGCAAACAGGTGACTATTCTAGGATTCTTTGAAAATTGCAGCCTATCTCTGAATTAATGTATTCGTATTTCACATGGAGTTGCAGATGGAAGATTAAAAGCCGTGCTTTGGGCGATGCGTGTTGAGTAATACTGGAAATAAATGCTACCGTATGGGACCTTGCTTCTGGAGCCAGCACCTCCACTGTGTCGTACAGCTGTGCTGTTCCTTCCAGAATTCTTCTGCAATCTGTTTGTGTCAAGCAAATGTTGCAGTCATGGATGGATTTATGAGGATAATGCTCTGACAGACTATGCAAGCTTATAGATTATAAAATTTGCTGTACACGGGGAAACTAATTGTTCCACAGTGAGACTCTCCTTATTTAGGGGGGTGGTACTGTGAGTTGGAACAAGTTTTGGGAGGTGGCTTGCGTTCCTCAAAATGCATGTGGAAGATAAGGACCGAGAGAGATCCGTTTTTATTGCTGCACTGTAGGGTGCAGCCGTGTTGACATCTGATGCAGGCTCAAAATTGCCTGAAATTCTGTATTGGCTTATATAGCTTGGTGCTGATGAGACACGGTCAGTGTGTTTCTGTGGTTTGGCAATGATGCCTGCAGATTTCACAAGTCATGGAGTTCGGGTCTTCATGGTTTTATAAAAATTGTCTGAAAGTACGTGTACATCCTTGGAGGCTCAGAGTAGATAAGGCTCACTTGGAGAAAACGCTTGGAAAAAATGAAACCGTCCCTTGATAGTGAAGTTTATTCCTCCTGGCCTTTTTTTTTTTTTTAATTCTCTCGCAAGTTTCTAATTTTGTGGCGCGACAGGAGGGGAGAGCCGCGTGGCTGAATTCGTTGAGTCGATCGCTCTGCCATGGCCTGTCGTCCGAGGGCCATGCTGCCCTCGGCCCCGGTCTCCTGGGTCCTCCCAGGTCTCACCGGCCAGCCCGAAGCCCTCGGCAGCGCCGACTCCCCTGGTGGGTCGGCTCCAGCCCCGCCGCGGAGCCCCCGGCGGTGTCCTTGCAGCCGGCGTGGGCCCAGAGGGTCCCGAGCCCGGCAGACCCCGGGAGCGTGTGGTAAAGGAAAGGTTTGGAAGTGCGCAGTTACATAAATTGCTTTCCTCCAGCTGCTTGTCTTTTTTTTTTTTTTTCCCCCGACACCTTTTGGTTCTCTCTGCTGTCTTCTTTCACTGCGGGTTCTTGTGCTGCAGAAGAAAGGGGGGGGAAATGTGTTCACAAAATAACAAGTTAACTTGTATATGTATAGTAATAATCATAAAGTTTTACATTATTAGATGTGAATTTTACAACCAGCGTGTTACAAGAAACACTTCAAAACCTTAGATTTAGGCTTAGGGTAAGAAAAGAATTACTTTTTTTTTGCCTCGCTTAGTCTGAATCCAGCTCTTTTCAAGCTTAGACAATATGAGTGTGTGCTGATACACACCTTTGTAATTACATAAAATTGATAACAAGCCATATGATCTCTGGTTACAGATCTAAATATTGGTATCAATTAATTTACGTCTGAGTATGTCTCTGCTTAAATCAGTCTGTAATTCATAATGCTCCGTCTTTATTACAGTTTGCATAAAGAAATGTATTCTGATAGAACAGTATTTCAGTGAACACTTAAATGAGAGAACTGAGTAGGTGATAATGCACTTTTTTTTTACAATGAAAAATGTTTTATTTTAAATAGCATTTAATACTTAATTGCGTTAAATTATTTTTGTCACAAAGTGGCTCAATTTGTATGTACGTTTTCAGTAGATGGAGTAATATTGGTTTAGTACTTCAGCACATTACCTTTTTCACCCTATCTCAAAACTTAATAATCAAAACAAGTGACTGTTGTGTAACTTTAATACTGTTATATAAGTCATGAAGTTAAGTTTTAGTAATGAAATTGAATGTAATATACAAACAACAGGGACCTTTTCATCTACAAAACTGACTTAGTCTTGAGTGAAGGTTGAGAACTTTACTGGTGGCATTTTCATTTTCCAGAAAAGCTGAAAGTAATGTTTTAATGTCTGAATCCAGTTTTTTAAAAAAATATACTTGTGAAAATACAAGATTTTTCACTTTATACAGCAAAAATACATGGCATATGCTGCATGGTTTGGTTTCGTAGTGAAGAAATTTTAGTTTAAATGAACCACAGCAAGTTGCCTTTTAGAGAAGGGGATATTTTTTTTCTTCTAGATTAAGTTTTCATATACAAAGCTTTTTTTTTTCTTCCACTTTCAAATCTTTCCTGAAATGACCAAGTCAAAAAAGACTTCTGTTTTGTGAAGCCTGCGTTTGATTTATTTGATTGAGTTTTATTTACCTACTTAAGCTGAACCATGCCTTCTCCTTATCGTGTAAAGTGGCTTACTGTTACTAAATATACCCGTGTATTTTAAAGCAGCAGAGCTGTGCGTGAGTACGACCCATTCAGAGCGGGGTGGTGGGGTGGGGAGGGACCCGCTGGTAACCCGAGAACGGGAGCAGATGCTAAATTAGCAGCTGGATCGTTAGTAACGAGTCCACAAATGTCTGCTGGGAAATGATCTTCTTGGGACGCATGTAGCGTGGGTGTGTGGGTTATTCAGAGTTTCTAGCATCTAGTTGCTCTTTACTCCTGACTCAAAGGAAAGTCGTGGAGGCACGAGGATTTTTATTTGTGGAGTCACTGGGAACTTGTTTTCATTGAAAGTACAGGCTTTATTTCTAAATTGTTATTGTTGTGCGGCATTTTTTTATTAAGGCATGATGAAATTGGAAAATGACTGCAAGTGCAAGGAGATTGCTGGCAGTATTTTTGTTACAGTTAAGTGAAAAACACTGACAGACCTGTGGAAAAGCAAGTAACGTTATAAGGGCATCATCAATAATCTCAGGGTTATGTTCCGTTTCCATATTTAACTTAAATAGGCATCGACCATTGACTGCAGTCAGAAATAGAAGAGATAGTGACTGGGTGAGACCCTAAATTGTGACTGAATAATGATGACTAGTCAGTGATGTGTGCTAAGTGGTAGCCAAACAGGAGAATCTGAATAAATAAAAGATCAGCAGGAAAAAAAATAAGCAAGTGAGCTGTCAGGAAAGTGCTATTTATTTGGAAAACAAAACTTAAATTTGTCTAGGTCTCTTGCTGACACATGCTTTGAAATCTTTCCAAATATTTAGTGTAGTTTGCCTGCAGTCTGCTCTTTCAGGCCCCTCAGCCCCAGCACACCTTTCCCACTGCAATACTGCGGACTCAGCTAGGACGAGGAGTAGCTGTCTGGCTTTACATTGAAAACCGGTATATTTCTCTATTCCTTAAGCCAATAATTATGTAAAGTGTGGGCATCTGCGAGTCACCATTTCCCCACATTGAGGAATATGTTTTTGGTTTTTTTAAGCTTATCAATTTTGTGAAAATGAATCATTTTTCTACTACAAACAAGTAATGACAGTGATACAGACAGATAGAAAAAACGGTACATGGATACCACGGCCGTAGTGTTCACCAGAAGGTTTTGTGACTTCTTTGTGAATCAGGGAAAAAAGCCTTCCAGCTGACTAGTATGACTCTACCAGCGACAGCCTCGTCGTCGGCAGGGTTATACTCAACGCAGTGAGGTTGTGGTGTTCCGAGACAGTGACTGTGATTTAAACCCCCCCCAAACGAACCCCCTCCGGACGCATGTCTGGACACCCACGCAGCAGTGATTTAGCGTACGGCGGGGCTGTGTCCTGTTCCGTTACCCTCCTCCGGGATTTCCACTCCGGTGCCAAGGGCTGAGTGAAGGTCAGGCAAAAGGTAAGGCTTTGGGGCTGGCAGCAGGGTTTTGGTGAAGGTGTCGGGAAAGGCTCCGCAGGTCGTCCATGTGATTCCGACGGGAGCCCCTTTCTAGGTGCACGTCTCTTGGCTATTTCAGAGGGACGCACAGGCTGGATCTCCAGTTCAAGACTTTCCTATTCTGGAGAGGATGAAGAAGAAACTTTCAAACAACTGATGTCATTTGAGAATTCCTTTCTGCTAAACAACCTGGCAGCTAGACTAGATCGTCCCTCCTTTTCCTTGAAGAATTAAGCATCTGTGTGAAAGAAAGGGAACGAGTTGAAGTCCGTGGGTTTCTGTGGGAGTACAGAAGCCCATGAGAAAAAAAAGCACAACCAGTTTTGGATTGTGTGGTGGCTATTTCTGTTAGCCTAAACATGGAAGAGTGTCGAGTTCAGTATAACTTGTCAGAAAAAGGTGGAGATGTTGCTTGCATTTTGTGTGTGTATGTGTATACACACATAACATCATCAAGTTCTAATTAACGCGTTGATGGCTGTGGTAGAATAGTGCATGTGTGTGAAGACCATATAGTGTTACCTAGTTCCACGTACATGTGTGGGGGTGGTTCTATTTTGGGAGGGGAGAAAAAAAAGAAGTTCCTCTCTGGTAGCTTTTTTGCAGGGAAGTTAAGGAACGTGATTCTCTAGTTGCCTTTTGGCAAGGAATTGCTTTTCTGTCTTTGTACACGTGACTGTAATTTAGCGTTAATGAAAAAACAGAGTAGCTTGGTGTAAGTCTCCCAGACAACGCACCCCATTCCGTTGGGGATTCGGCCTGTTCTGTTGCCCAGCTGATGTGCTGGGCGAGCCGGCCGTCTGCTGTGAAGCAGGTGGGATGGAGAGGCGGAGAGCTAGGCAGTTCTTCGTGATCACCGGGCCAGGAGCAGCCACAAGGTTGGTGTGTGGGATTTGGGGGCTCTTTGGGGGTTTGGGTTTTTTTTAAATATGTAAAGTAATTCTTTTTTAAAAGAAATGAGTGTCTCCCCCATACAACAGTGTAGCGTGAGCCTTTGTCACTAGCCAAGAAGGTTCTTCAGGGTGACACTAATGCTTGGAAAGTGGTCAGGCTGTTTCTGTGTACAGCTGTACACTTAGCCAGTTCACTCGGTATACTTTCATCTGTCAGTATTTTTCTAAATGGCAGTTCCATGCCGTTTTCTTATATATACACTTCTGTGCTTTAAGCCAAAACAAAAATCAGCCTTTGCATTACCGTCTGTAAAATCATGCAGTTATTCAAGTACTCATTGCTGCATTGATTTCTATCTGCTGTTTTGTACCTGGCATATTAGTTTTGAAGCCTTGGGGGTAGTGTCTGTTTTTTTAATTTCCAATGTTTAATGTCAGGTCTAAATATGAGTGCATGGTCTCTGCATGTGAGACTCTCTGTATTACAGAATTTCATTTGATTCTGCTTGCTTTCCTGAAGGCAGCACATCTCCAATGTACCTTGACACTTCTCAAACAATTATATTTTCTTCATAAACAGGACTTAGATATTCAGGACCTGTTGGGTCAAATTCTCCTCACCTTGTTTGTACCAGTGTGCATCATTTTCTAGTGCTTCCTAATTTCATGGGTGATGTGTGATGATAACGTCATGAATGATCTGTAAAGCTTGGGATCCACCCCCATGTAATTTTGCAGCAGAGTGCTGTCCACTGCATGTACAGGGAAGAAACCAACCATAAGCTTTGCTCTTTGCTAATTTATGTAAGTGTGAATCAGGAGTATTTCAGTCTAAATTGGTGATTTAAGAAACAGTAGTCACTCTTTTTTAAGTGATGTGAACCTTTAATGCAGCATTTTATTAATATATAATACAGCATTAATTAGTATAAATTATATAGTCATTTAAAAGAGCACTATTAATGCAGAGAAAATGTTTATAATTTATCATAATTAAACATCTCTAGGGATTGTGGGAGCTAGCCTGGAAGGTCTGGCTCTTCAGTCAGAGGCTTTGGTCTTCAGCCCTGAGCTTGGGTTGTCTACAAAAGCCAGCCAGCTGAGTTACGGAGTCTGCGGAACAGACCTTTTAAGATCACATAGGCATGAGCTTAAACAGCACTTAGGATTAAACTGTTTACCCAGGTGTATGCATCCATATTCTGTCAAATTTTATATCCTTTGAAATTGTGGTTAAAACAGACTCCTCCTTGGAAGTGGCTGATTGAAGTAAAGTCTCTCTGTGGATTTTTATGGAAAGACCCGGGGGCTGCTTTAGTGCTGCATCTTCTGGGAGAGAAGCAGCGCAGAAATCATAGCAGATGCGTGGTTTGATGCCTCCTTTATCCTTATTCTAGTTCCTGAGCTGCTGCAGAAGCTAAAATACCTCAGGTACAAGTTAGAGCAGCACCTTGAAAAACTTCATTTGTACATCCAAATGTCGTGTATACCAATCATTTTTTTCAGCAAACACTTTGCATGGGGTTTGCAGTGGGAAATATTTTCCCTTAGCGTATGGCCTAATGTATTTTTGTAAAACTTCTTTGCAAATTAGAGTTGCTACGCAAGGGCTAGACTCGGAAGTGGAGTCGGTTCATGTCCCTAGGACAGGTCAGTTGTCCTGCACGGAGAGCCTGGTCCTGCGCCTGTGTTGCCCCTTGCCGGCTGTGGGGGGGGCGCGGGCGATGCAGGTTTATTGCACACTTCTGGGGCCGCGGGGCTAAATTAAGGTACAACAGTAACGAGCAAAATTCACTCCAGTCCGCCGCTGCAGTCAGAAAGGAGGAACAGTAGCTCGCACTGTCTTTGGGTTTATTTATTCCTTTCGTTATAGTATCGTCCTGGACCCTGACCTTGCAGTAGGCATCTGTAACAGATGAGTAAAGGTGATGGGTTTTACTGTTGGAATTTGCGGTGGGTTCTTCCAACAGATCCAGCTGTTGCAAAGTACAGTTTAAGTATTCGGACAAAGTCCTTGTGGTTTTTTAACTTGTGTGAATGGAGGTGCTGAAGACTGAAGTAGGAAAACGAAGGGTTTATGCCATCTCTAAGCTGAGGTCTGTTCAGGTTCCACGGCGCAGGACAAAGACCAAGGAGGCCCGGTGGGCCTTGGTGAAGAGGAAAGGTGTTAAGAACTGCTCCTGAAAAGGCTCCGTCTCCGGCTGGTGTGGGAACCTCTGCAGGTGTTCCCTCCTTGGCGGCGTTTCGGTGGCGGGCCCGCTTCGGGTGCTCTAACACCCACCCACTCCCACCGAGCGTTTCTCCTCCTCCTCTGCTCCCCCCAACACGTTTCGCACCCTTCCGCCTCTGCCTGGTCCCTGGTGTTTCTCCCGCCAGCTACACCCACCTCTCAGGCCTCCATCGGGCTTCTCGGCAGCGCCGGGGGTCTGGCACGCCGCACCCAGCGCGGCCGCGTGGACTCCCTTGCTCTGCAGGAGAACCCGTTGGTGCCGGCTGGGAGCCGCCCGGCCGGGTTACGTGCCGCTCCGTGCTCGGCAGGCGGGTGCAAAAAGGGCCCGCGCCGGTGTGCGGGGTTATTCTCAGCCACAGTGTGTGTAAGGTAACACCGGTGCCGCCACCTGTAAACCCACCCGAGAGGGGAGGGTGTGAGGGGGCTTCCGAAGCAGCGGGACGTCGACCGGGCAGATCCGCCCGTTGCTGTGGCACCGCGATCCCGTGAAACCTGCCCAGGAGAGAAGGCAGCTTGTGGAGAGATTGCGTCGTGCTGTGTCAACTGAGGCTTGGCTCTGGGAGAGGATTCTTTTCTTCTTTTTTTCTTTCTTTTTTTCTTTTTTTTTTTCTGGGGGGAGGGAGGCGGACCAGGGGGTGTCATTTCCCTTTCATATCCTGGCTGACTGCAGACAGAGAAGCTGTTGTAATTTAGCTACCAAAGACTCATTGATGATCAGCTAGGAATATAAATCCAGGATCAAGAAAAACAAAGTAGGGCTCCAGTCCTGCTATGGAAATGGTTTCTCTTTCGTTGTCCTGGGAGGATGAATGAAGGAGGCATGATGCTTCAGCAGTTAGAATTAAGCTGCTGTTTGGAGTAATTTCAGGCAAAACTCTGCCTAGGTAGATCACCTGGTGTACTGTACCTACCTGAAAATAAGAATACTATTATGGAGAAACTGGCATAAATGTATGATCTCATATGGGTCATTTTAGAAAAGAAAGCTGGCATAACTTTCTGGATTTTACATTTCAAGAAACATGTACAACGATACACCTGAGCTAATGAGAAGGAAATCTGTCCTACTTTTTCACCCACAAGTCAGTGTTGATTTTCAGCTTTCGGATTCATACTGCTTTTTGCACAAGTTCCCCTAGCAGGCTGGTAGGTACAGATGCTGACTTGCAGGTTTGTGCTGAAATACAGTGGTAAGGGCACACAGGGAGGTGTTCAAAAGCAGGCTGCTGCATATAATAATAACTCATGTGCTTCGTATGTCTTAGATCCTCAAAGTACGTGGGATTTTGATTTGACTGGAGAGGGTAGTTGAAAGCAGAGAGGTTACAGAAGGGATCATTTGCCAGTCTTTACTAGACCAGAGGCGAAAGCACATGAAGACCACCTGCTACCACAAAACAGAAGGGATAATTTTTTGTCCAGTGTCTCTTCGTGACACTGCTATGAAAAGTGAGGGATTTTATTTTTTTGATTTTTGAATCTTCTTATGAGACAACATAAACACATACTGTTTCATTAACTGTTTTAGGCAGGGTTTTTTTTCAGTTCGAGAAAACAAAATACACGTGTTTTGTTTTGTATGACAGCTGTTTAGTAATGTGTGATATTGAGTTGTCTGTCCTTTCTTAATGCCAGATTTTCATCATAATCTATACTACTTATATATTTTATCTTGGAGATTATGACAGCTGGGGACTATAAACTTTTATAGAGACACGAACTTTGGGAGTATTTCTGAAGTGGTAGTGTTCTGTATTTAGTCTGAGACCAGACTGGTAATGGAAGGGAATGCGGAGCTCACTTCCAGGAATAAAACCAGACTAATAGGACCAAGGTTGCTCTGCCTATAGCAGAATATCAGTGGCTTTTCTAGAATAAATTTATAATGATATAAAATATATTAAAAATGTACTTCAGTGGGATTCCTTTGGGGCTTTCAGTAATAGCTCATCCATTACCTCACTGTGATCTGGGAATCCTTGTTTTAGCATACGTTGTTCTTGGGGACTTGCATGTTCTTCACCTGCTATGTACTTTCTTGGTGAACTTGCAATCCAATAGCTAAAAGAGGTCTGGCTGTTACTATTAAAAACTAATTGCTGCCTTTTTGATCTAATACTGCAACGTGCCAGCAGGGTTCTTCAGTTTTCAAGCTGTGGATTTGACTTGGACTAAATTCATTTTTCATTTGAGTGTATCAGAAACTGATCTGCACCGCTGCTGTAGCTGGTGAGCGTATTATTTCTAATCTTGGACAGATGTCAAGTCTCTTTCCTTTTATTAGTCCATCTTTCAGCTCCTCTGCTAGGGCAATTGTTAAAGTTTTGTCACATGCAAGATCTAACAGTAGCGTGGGAAAGAGCAGTTTGTTTTAGGGTATCCCTAAGTGCAGAAAATATTCACGTGCATGGCTTTTTTCATCTCCTTTGAAGCTCATATTCAAACTTGAGTATTCTGTTAGTACTCTGTGATAGTAGTTGGCATCAGATGGCGAGATCATGAGAAATCATGAATTGTGATGCTGACTGACTTCAGTTCAACCACTGGTGCTGCCAGGATGTCCCGTGATCTAGAACAGAAGGTGAGTTCGGGATATCTAGTCAAGAATTAAACCAGAGATGAGTAAATTGACGTGAGGAAAAACAAACCACCACTGCTTCAGGATCTGGATCTAACTGGAGAATAAGCGTGACTGGTGCATTAGTGAGCATTTCTCTGTCGGTGAGCACTTTCCACAAAAATACTAATAGAGTCAGGAAGCTGAACATGCTTTAAGAGTCTTTTTTTAGTTCATCAGTTTCTTCTTTGCAGCAACATGAAATGGATGTGCCCCATGATGCATAATCCCATTATATCGACTGTAAAAAAACCTGCTTCCGCTTTTCCTTCTTGCTCCAAAATGGGGTACTGTAAAATAGTTATTGTATATGCAACAGGAGTAGAGACAGTGGTCTTTTTTTTTTGCACACAGTGGCTTACTTGTGATACTGAAGATTAGCTTTCAGCAGATTACTGAAAAAAAGAACAGATAGACTGGGTATCTGGCAGTACTAGGTTTCTCTGCAGACTTTTCAGCTGGGAAGCATGTCACTTTAAATGACCTTGGGTTAAGTCTGTATAGAGTGTTAATTCCATTCTTAAAAAAAAAATAAATTAAAAACATAAAAGTAAGTTGTTTTAAATTGAGGGCTAAGTTGCAGGATGACAGATTTCTTAGTATTAGCTAATGAAAATATTTGTAGGAGGTTAGGTTCAGAAAACCACAACTCTTAATGCCCCTGTGTGGGCAAAGCAGCAAAATCTAGTAGTTCATGCATCAAATTCCTCTGGCAGCCCTGCTGTTGAGTTTTGGAGGGAGGGGGCACTTGCTCCCCACTCTTTTTCTTAATTTCCATCTTAAAGAAGGGATAGCTTGCCTACCTGTTCTTAATGGCTACAGATTTTGCTGATAATGTAAAATGTTACTCGTTATTAGGACACAGGTAATTAATAGGAGTGTGATGAGAGTGAGTGGTTCAGTAGTAACATATAATGTAAAATAATGAACTTTTCCGGAAGACAGGACGTATTTCCTCTTCCTTGTTTCCTGGCTGAATTTAGGCTTTTTCATCCTTTTACCAGTTTTTCAGCTTTGTAGTACTCACACTGTTCTTTTTAAGCATAGCTTCTTGCCAGCGGTTGACAGGAGGAGATCGATCTGGCGGGCCATGTGTCTGTGTCTTCCTTCTCTTTCTGTCTGCGTCGGTCTTTAATTTTTATTGTCTGTGTTCCCACATGTTAATTTTTCTCTTTTTCTAGTTTGTACAAATACAGCTTTCATATTCTTTCTTTTTCTCCTGATGCCTTCCATCCAAAGATGTGATTCATGTGCTACTATTCTGTCCCAAGCTGCTAGATTTCAGAAGGGTAACATTGCTGTTACTGTATCTTGGGTTTGCTGTACAATCAGGAAATGATCATGCAAAATCAACCACTGGTTTCTCATTCTCTAAGTAATAATAAAGCGCTATAAATACTTTCAGACATATTCACTTACATTTTTTTAATCATATATATTTTTAGTTGTGTTGGATTAATGACAACTGGAAACCTTTTAAAAATCTCCATGCCTTGTGCGTAGTTTCCTTTAATGAATTTCATGTGATTATTTTTTTGAGTATGAAAAAAATGAAAGCTCTCAATTTGACTGTTAGTTTGACACACAGACATTTTGCTCAGCAGCAAAGTTTGGTAATAGGATGTTCATGTTAAAGAGATTTCATTGGTTAAGTTAGGTTTATTCCATTAATGTAATGGACTATGCTGATTCACATACCAGGGGAATTACACATTTATCAATTTTATTTCTGTAAGGATTGTTACAAAATCAGTGAGACTGTTGCTGTTGCCCCCCCCGGCCAATGTAGTTAGCCAAGAAGCTGGTTTGCCTTTCGTGATTCGAGCGAGTTCGTTCTCTAACGGTGGTGTAATTAGCAGAGTTTTGCCAAAGGAAAGGGGATTTCTCTTTTGGCTCTCGTATTTGCTTTCCATGGCGAACAATAAGAACGCCGTCGCTAAAAATAGCGTTTAAAAGAACAGGAGTTGGAGGTTCCCGGCAGGCGCCAAGTAGCGCGGGGCATGAGCGGCTGCCGCCAGCCCGCTGGAGCTGGCCCCCCGCTCCTGGTCCCACCGCCGGCACAGCGCCCCGGGCTGGGGGCTCGCTGGCCCGGCCTCCCGTCGCCCCCGTGGGCTCGCTGGGACGGTGGTCGACCACCCGACCCAACTGCGATGGGGCAGCGTGCTGGGCCGGCGCTGCCTGGGCGCCAGGTGCCCACCAGAGCCGCTCTGTCACTGCCCTCCTCAGCTGGGCAGGGGGGAGAAAATAGAATTAAAGGGCTTGTGGGTCGAGATAAGGACAGGGAGAGATCGCTCACCAGTTACCGTCATGGGCAAAAC
>JAVJGH010000044.1:20729208-20753921 GCA_035590175.1 Aviceda leuphotes
AAACACTACTGAGCAACAACTGAAAACATCAGGGTGTTATCAACATTCTTCGCATACTGAACCCAAAACACAGCACCCTACCAGCTACTGGGAAGACAATTAACTCTATCCCAGCTGAAACCAGGACACTGTTTGAGCCTCGTGCATTGACAAGATTGCAAATTGACTTGTCTGGATTGGAGGTCCGGTGCTAGTTGTTCACTATATCAAAACGCGTGTTGCCCATAATTCTACTATGTTGAGGGTTTTTTGGTTTTGTTGGGTTTAGCTTTTTGTTGTTGTTGTTTTTGTTTGGTTGGGTTTTTTTGTTTAAAGTGAATCATTAGAGAGGTAATTGGCATAGAAATGACCAGATTCTACAAACTGCTGTAGTATGGAGCTCTTGCCAAACTCCTGGGACATCCGTGGGATGAAGTCTGCCCTGTACTTGCTAAGTTGCCTTTGCCTTACAGGGCACGGAGGATTCCAGATTTTTTTGAGCATGGTGGAAATGTGTAGGATCAGGGATTGGGTTTTTTTTTGTGTGTGTGTGAGACCTTATCTGAAGAAAGACAATCTCTGCATAGCATTGCCGTGAGGGTGGGCGTCCCAGGATCATTTCTGTTTGAAGTAGAGAGCATGAGAGATCGCATTTTTTTGGCATGGGATTGTAAAGTCCAGGTTGCATCCTATTGCTTGGTAGTTATATATTAATAAAGTGTAGGTCCAAAGGGCTTGTGTTACCTTGTCTTGACGCTGTTAATCTAGTGAAACTTTTCTTTGTTTCTGTTGCATTTCTTTTATGTTCTGTACTACAGAAACTCTCGTCTTCCTGGTCAATTGGCTTTTTGATTTTTGTTTTCCATTTTGAGAAGCCTGATGCTATTACTGAGAACAGTGCTGGTAGGTTATTTATGTCTTCTGCCTAATTATTTCATGGCTATATGCATTTCTTCAGCCTACAGTAAAATGAGATTAACTATTTCAAGCCTTGGTGAAAAGTACTGTACATCTGTGTATTGGAATCAGCTGCTTGTTTTTACTCTGTCTCCTTATCAAGGGCTGGATTGAAGCATTTGTGTGACCATGAGCGAATCACAGGTTTGAAGTGTTCCCACTTGTAACTTTGCAGACTAATACCAGGTAGGGGAGCTTACCAAGTATTTTGGTACTGAGCACAGTGGAAGATGCTTGTGGAGAAAAAATTGCTATTGACCTAAATTTAGTTTGAATTTAGCTCACACTGAAGAATGGTATGCAACTTCTTTGTAGCATGTTGTTTACAGCGTGGAGAGTACCCATGCTTAAAACAGGCTTTAAATCGCACACTTTCTCTGGGTGTTACTTCAGTGGGGGAACAAAAAGGCTCTTATTGTGGAGTGCTTTTCTGTTGTCCTTTGTAACCATCGTAGCTCTGCCAGAGAAAGCTGAATCCTTTTTCTGACCCGCATTCAATAGTATTAACAGGCTTCTCGGCACCTTCGGCTGCAGTTGCCGGAGCCCCTCCGAAAGCAGCTGCCCGTGCGGGTCCGAGGCAGAGCTGGAGCTGCGGAGTGCGGTCTGCCGTTCAGGGAGCTGCTCTCTACTGGGGAGACGTCTCGGAAAGTTGTCTAGGAAATGCAAATCTGTGCCGGGTAGTAGCGCTCCACAACCTTGAACTCTAAAGGGATCCGCTTCCGCTGAAATCGTTTGAGATCTGTCGTTTGGAAAATGCTGAAAACCAGGCATTTAAAGCAGTCGCGGTGTTTCGAGAGAATATGTAGTCGCTATTGTGGGGAAGTTCATATGAGGTCACCTGAACTGTTGCTAGGTTAGGGAGTGTAGTGGGAATGTTTTCCCTTTTCCTTTCTCTGACGTCTCTGAAGGAAACAGACCTGCACTGTCCTTTCTGCACAACAGAAAAGGAGGACCGTAGTGTCTAAAAGGCCCTGGCTGTCTTAATGCCAAAAAGAATATGCTTTGTTATGTATTTTAAGGAGGTGAGTGAACATCCCTGGTCAGTGTATAGCTGATGCTTTTGATGGTGCGATGCCTGATTTCCTGACACCTCCCAACCCCCCCGGCCCCAAGCACTGTTGTGCAAGGTCTGTAACTGCAGAATTGGCTGTAAAGTGTACTTAAAAAGTGGCCAAATAAAAATCACGCTCCCGTTCAGAGCTATAAATTGGAATTAAGGTGTCTGACCTTGTTTGTCTGTTACTTCAGAAAACCAGATGCAGCTTTATGCTATTGTTAGGGAACAAACTCGTGTGTAGCGTACTCCCAGTTTAATTCCAGCTCCTTCATCAGCCTCAAAACTCAGTCATTCTTCACGTCTCCCATGAAGTGTCAAGTCTTCAGTTTCAGCTGGTTAGTTTCATGTTTATTTTATTACCATTGCTTTACTTCCTCTATCTCTTCACTGTGAGATCTGGAATTTACAAATCCAGGTAAATCATAATTAACCCCCCCCGTTTCTGTCAGTCTCGGGACACTTGCCTGCTTCTTCTCTTCCCACCCCTTTGGTACTTTGTCAGGAGCACTGTATTGGAATTGTCCCCCACATTATAGGACAAGCTTTAAAAACAAAAAAGAAAAGCTTTTTTTTTTTTTTAAGAAAAAAGTTGATGTGAATCTCTGTAGCTACTTCTGTTGATACAGTTGATGTTATGGAGGGAAGAATTACATCATTTGTAAGTTGATCTGAAGTCCTTAAATGTTGCACTGTGTGATTGTAAAGCTACGTTGGCATGATCTGGATTTATGCAAAACCCCCGTGTCTCTTGCCACCTGCTTACACATGACAACTGTAGCCAAATGTAAAGGGATCTGAGCAGATTAATCCCAATTTCTTTTTCTTTTTTTTTTTTCTTTTACAGACATGTAAATAAATTAAGAGTTTGGTTCTCTTAGTTCTCTTGATTCTCTTTTGGACATACAGAAAGTCGAGGTAGTTTAACAAACAATAAAGCCTTGAACTTTTTACCATCACCTCCATGGGGAGGAGTGGAGGAGCTGCAAGTTAGTGGCTGGTGACTGCATGACTCATTGGGTGTATATATGATAAAAAGTGAATATTCAGAGAAAATTTCCCATGGAAGAGAAATTGCTGTATGCTAGTAAATGTGGCAGTTGCTCTCCCTACTTATTTGTAGAGAATGCTCTTTGTTATGCACACAGGACATGAAAGGAATTGCCCGCATTACCGCTAATTTTACAGTGTCCTGCTGAGGTCTTACTGAGACGTGCATTTTCAGGGCAGTGTAGTGATTTTTTTGCAAGTTGAGACATGTCACAGAAATTGTTGGTCAAATGCAAATACTGATTAAAAAGTGTAGAGGGTTTGGATTGTTTCTGAACTCTTTTTTTTTGGTGATGTGATGTAGCTCTGACATTTTTCTGTCAGGAGCTTACATTGGTAATCCAAACTGTATGTTTAGTCTTTGTATCTGTGAGAATACAGGTTGTCTCTGATTAAATAAGAGTTTGGTTTGGTATTTTCACCTGTTCAGTTTTTAGTTTTGTTATTTTTCCCCTGAACACAGTTTTGCCCTTGGCTGATTCAACTAGTAAGCTTTGCAGGCTTTATAAGGGTTAGAGTGCTTTTTCTGTACTTTTCTTTTCTGGACTTCTGTTTATGTTGTTCACAGGGTGATAATGATGTGCAGAATCATAATCTCTTCCTGTACCCTAAAAAGAGGCAGATTAAAAAATGCAGGCAATAAGCCTGGGTAATAATTTCTCAGTAAATATTTTATTGCTTTTTCCATCTGTTACACTAAAATCTGACTTAAACTAGACATAAATCTAGTCAGAAGAGGTCACTGGAATATTAATTGTCAGAATTAATCCTTTTAGACATGTGCTTGGCGTGAGGCCAGCTATTCAGCCGTTTAACAGTGCACATATGTTGCTTATCAGTCTGGCAGCTCGCCAATGAAGTAAACTTTGAGTTTGTGGTGGGTTTGTATCTGTAGAGTACACTGCTTGTTTGGCGCAAGTTGATGCGGTTTTTCTGTATGTCACACGTGGCACGTAGCCTGCTGCTGAAGAATGAGTTCTCTTCAGGGTGTTTTCAAAGAGCTATAGGCTCTCAGCGTTGCGTGGAAAGAAGTGATATCATTCATGGTTGACCTTTTCATGGTGCTTCCCTATGAAGTACGATGAGCCAAATTTAATACTACTTACTCAGAGCAGAGGAAGAGGCAGTATTTCAAGCCGAGTAGTACTGTGGAACCCAAATACAGCTGAATGAAACCTCACCCTGCCTCCACTCCTGCCGTTCTGACTTGGAGGAAACATTCCTTTATGTAAATACAACTCTTTCTTGAGTCAGGTCTGGACTGGACCCAGCATTTCTGTTTCTCTCCTCGTAGGAGCATGCTTCATACTCGACAGAATAGCGATTATTTCATATCCTAATTATGGAACTGATTCATCCCCTGGGGCATGGAAAGCAAACAGTAGGAGTGAGTGCATCATTAAAAAATTAGCGTATTTTTAGAGAGGAAGTAAAAATAAAATGCCACTCCGTTGAAAAGTTTAATGATAAAGAAAAACAGCTTGCATTAGAGGAACTTTTTAAAGCAATCGGAGATTATGGCTGAGAGAACAGATTTTGTTGGTAACATGTTTATACTTTGGTCACGAGAAATTGTTAATTTTCTACTTGCCTTTATTTTTCAAGGAGAAGAATGAAAGCTCGCGCTCCTCCTCCACCAAATCAACCTTCTCCGGCAAGTAGATTTCACAGTGAGTGCAAGTCACCTGCAGAGACAGCTGTAATTTCCGATCAGAACCTTGTGAGCATGAAGGAGAACATGATAAACAGATCGGTGGACTTCACAGTCGTTTTACCCAGTGGGGTGGAGCAGAAGAGCACCGTACAAGGAAGGTAAGGCTGCGATTAGCTCCCACTTTTGGAGCCCGCCGTTCCCAGGGGCATACTTGCTGATATTAATGTCTCCCTTTCTGAGCATGAAGGAGAACATGATAAACAGATCGGTGGACTTCACAGTCGTTTTACCCAGTGGGGTGGAGCAGAAGAGCACCGTACAAGGAAGGTAAGGCTGCGATTAGCTCCCACTTTTGGAGCCCGCCGTTCCCAGGGGCATACTTGCTGATATTAATGTCTCCCTTTCTGAGTTGATGGGGTTTCTCTGCCATGCCCCTCTCTGCGTTTTAGGCGCTCTTGTACCAGAGGGTCCCAAGAGCCACGTGCAAAGGCCCCTCTCTGCTGGGGCGGGAAGTATTTAACGGCTGCGGTGTCACTGTTTTCCTCACGGATCACCCTCAGCACGTGTGTGGATCCGTCTCTTCCGTGTAATGGTGCTGGGCTAGTCTGAGGTCGTATCCATCTCGTGATACAGAAGGGGTTTGGTGCAGTGGGAGGGGGTGCTGCTGGCAAACAGCAGTCCTGACAGCGTGCCTCCTGGAGTCGTGCCTAGAAGCACCTTCAGAAGATGAATGATTCATCACGTTCGGAGATCCCGCCTTCACAAATACACTGCCGTCGTGTAGACAGCAAAGCATCTGCTGGTATTTAAGAAGCCTTTTCTTTATATAAGAGTGTATTGGTTTTTTGCACGGGAAGAGGGAGAGGTTCTCCTTGTCGCTGGGTACAGTCAAAGGCAAATTGTATTGGAAAGGCAGTTTTGAGATGATTTGCTTCACCATGGGAGCTCTTTCTTCTCCTCATCCTCTCTGCAAGAACTGTTTTGAAAGAGGGAGACTTAACGACTTTTAAGGAAGAATTTGGAAGAGTTTTAAAAATATATTTAGTACTGTGATGGAACTGTAGCAAACAATGGTGTGGTCAGCAGTGGTCAGGAAACTGTAGGAAGTGATAATACCAGAGAAGGTGGATCTGTAGAGATGCCTGTTGATAAATCAGGGTGTGTGCTTATTTTACATTTGGGGTTTGCAATAGTCAGTCAGCATTCCTGTGAAACTACTCTTCTTGGTCTGATATATTAGTCTATTTTGAGTGTTCGTCTATTAGTTATTTCTGTGCTCTAGTATTTGTTTATCAGTCATTAATGTTTGGTGTCTGTCGGAAGGTGTTTGGTCTCCCCACCCAAAATTTCAGCAACATCTTATTAAAATAAGAAAGTAGTGTGTTTCTTAAATGAGTAGTTGGAAAGGCAGGAGACATTTAACTTCTTCGTTTCAGCTTTACATTTAATCCTTTATGATCAGACCTGCCTGAATTTCAAAATAGAATATGCTCTCCACCAGGTCTCAATAGCAGGTTAAAATCAAGTGCAGGTATGTGTGGAACAAGTCAGAAGCAAAGGAAGGATGACTTTTTGCATCTTCCAAGAGATGGTTCTTGGAAGATGCAAAGTCAGTCCTTTGCTTCCATCTTGTTCCAGCCATATTCAGCCCAAGGTTAGAAAGAAAAGTTGGTCGAGATTAGTAGATGGCTCAGTACCATTCTTTTGCTGTGTGTTTAGTGGCTCTCTTCTGTTTGTGGCATACACATGGAGTTACTCGAAATAAAACTCCCATTTAAAATCAAGCTGCAGGTTTGGGGTTTTTTTCCTAAGTTTTTTTTAATGGAATATCTTACATGAGGCAAGATAACTGTCCAAATTTGCATGAATTATCACAATATTATGCACTACAGAAATATATTAGCATTCCATATTAAATAGAAATGTTTAGCACATAGAACACCATGTATTGTGGTTCTGCCAGGTTATTTGCTTTTCTGTGAAACAATACTAATAAGGCTGAGAGGAAAAGAACACATGCAAATTTTAGTTTAAAAGAAATATGTCTGTAAACAGACAAGCTGAGATCTGTATCAGCGGACTAACACTTTTTTAAATGCTCACTGCTGTGCAGCTTAATGAATATTCATGTAAACGTCGGTGTAGGTGGGGTTCTCCTGTAGTTTGGACTTAAGTAGGTGTAAATGTTTTTGTTGGTGTGTGGCGTGTTACATATGATTTAAACATGGTTGTGAAATACAGACGTTTGCAACCTGGGGACGGTGCCAGAATAAGTCATCGTGAAATGACCTGATACGGTTTCGATTTAGATCCTGCATGTTTCTGTTTAGATGCTGCTTCTGTTAGCAGTTACCACAGCACACTGTTTTTCTGAAGCCTCCTATACGTATTAATGGCATCTGTTTTCCCTGTTTGATCTTCAGTCATCATCTTCTCACTGTGTTCTTCTCTTTTCAATGCAGTCACCTATTTCACATTTTCCACGCTTGCCACTTTTTCAGCTCACGCTGCGCAACTCGGTTAAACTTGATATAGGTTACTGTAAAGAAGGTCCTTTCTCATTGCATGCGCGGGAAGAGCTGTCACCTACATATATTTTAGTCTTTTGCCAGTTAATAAGGGATTGTTCTCATTTTCCATTCTTGTCCTCTTTGCCAGTAGCTCTCCCGGGTTCTTCACCAACTTCTTGAGCAGTTGGTGGCCAACACCGTATCCGTAGAAAGAGGATGGGCAGCCCACCACCGAGTAGTTCCCCAGATGCTCACAGCTCGCAGCTGAAGGGCAGTTCGTGAGCTGCAGTTGTAATGGTGGTAGCTGATAACCCGTGAAGGATTTCATTTTCTTTGGATTTGCTTGCATTTTGAATCTATACAGTTTCACATGTTTACACATTAGAAGAGATGCCAATTCCTTTGGCAAATATGCTGTCTGTGCACTTATTTTAACTTCCTGCTAGACGAAGAATATCCCACGTATATGACAGCTTCAGGTACAGCTGGTAATTTTTTTCAACTTATGTTGTTTTGTTGATGACAGATACTGGTTTATGAAACCAAAACTTTTCAGAAACATAACCAGTTTTAATAAACCTATTTTCTCTGATCCTGAATGGAATTTTAGGGAGGAAGGTTGAAAAGAAAGAACCCATTGGTACGTTGGTAGAAGAGAATTTCTGGGTGCTGAGGAGCATATTCATATCTGCTGTGTCAGGCAGTATCAAGCTCCATGAATGTTGAGTTATTGATGCAAAATGGAGTCCCTCCGTACAGAGGCATGGAATAAGAGAGGGGCAGTGACTGAGTCTCTTAACCTCGTGGTTTAAGAACCACATCTGCAATAAGAGTTCTTGAGAATGCAAATACTTGAAATCAGATGTTTTTATACAGGGTTAATATCCTCACCAAAATAAATACAGAATGTAGTTGGAAATATTGCTGGTGTCAAGTGGATTTGGGGTGGGGAGATGACTTAGTTGTAAGCTGAAAAAAAAAACCCCACCCCAATCCTGTCTACCTTTTGTTCCAGATTTAAATGTTCCATATAAAGTTGCGTTATGTGATGCTTCAAATCTAGGTAGAGTTCACCATACCATGAGTGCATCATTTATTTAGAGCTTGTCTTCATGTTAAAGAACAGGGTTTGAATTGGAGAATTTAGTGTATGGATTTAACAGATAAGATGGACTTTGTCCGCTCTCAGCTTATGTTTGTTAGTGCTCTTACTGGCACTGTTGTCTGCCTCATAGTGAATGCTTAATTGCCAGCTCATAAAAGCACACTGAAGTGTGAATATATTTAATTCCTAACATTTTATCTGATCTGTTTAGCATTTCAAAGCATTAGCACTGTTCCCTCCCAAAGATGGTTAACTAGTGACACATCCATGGCTTGTATTGTCTTTTTTTCTCCTATATTATAACTGAGCTGAATTTTTTTAGCAACTGTTTTTTTCTCTTGCTAACTGTGAATGTCGTCTTCCCTGCAGTAAAGCTGTGATGGATCTGTTGGTTGATTTATGCAGCCAGTATCGCTTAAATCCATCCCAACATAGTCTTGAGCTGAAGTCTTCGGGAACTCAACAACCTCTGAGTTACAAGCCAAACACTTTGATAGGAGCACTGGACGTACAGACAGTGCTTCTGAAAGAGAAGGTTCCGGAAGAGAAGACAAAGCGACCTCTGCCAAGGGTCCCTGAGGTCAGTACTCTGTAGGGCTAAAATGGTGCCATGAAACACCATTTTCATTCCTGTGATTTCAAGCAGTTCTTCCAGTCTTTGTGTCTTCAAACCAGATGGGAAAGGCTTGAGATTGACTAAAACCTGCTTTGCTAGCTTAACTGATTCGCATGCAGACTGGCGGGTGCTGGTCCGGACTCCAGCATTTAGACAAAATGTTATGTTGCGTGTTGTTGAATAGATGGAAGTCCGTTCTTATAAAGACCCTTGATTGAAGACTGGGATGGTTGAAATTTGTAGTAGTGGCTGAAATGAGGGTTGTGGGATTGCGTGGAGGTAGATAGGGTTTTGGTGGTATTTTGTTTTCCATCTTTATTGAAGACATGGGAGAAGACTGATCATTAATAAATGTATTTCACAGTATTGTGAAGATTCAGAAGTAGCCATTTGCCAAATATGTTTGCTGAAATTTTTATTATTCTGAATTTGTATAGCTAATTACACTGTCACGCCTTTCAGAGTGGTACTTGTAAACAATCACAAATTATGTCTGCCTCGATTCCTTTTCCTTATTCACCTGTTCTTGTGAATGTCCCCTTAGTTGACAGGGGAGTTCTGAGTTTTGGGGTTTTTTTTAATAATATCTATTGCAGTGCGGTAAGTCTGCCTAGGAGGAGTCAAGACAACGTGGAGGTCCCCAATGCCTTTCTCATTTTGAGAAAGCCTAGCCATCGCAGAGGGAGAGCTGAGCGTTTGTGCTTGTTTCTGCAGAAATCCGTGAGGCTGGTGGTGAACTACCTGAAGACGCAGAAGGCTGTGGTTCGAGTTAGCCCAGAGGTGCCTCTCCACAGCATCATCCCGGCCATTTGTGAGAAGTGTGAGGTCAGTCAAGAGCACGTCGTTCTTCTGCGAGACGGCATCACTGGGGAGGAGCTGGAGCTTACCAAGTCCTTGGAGGAGCTGGGAATAAAGGAGCTGTATGCCTGGGACAGAAAAAGAGGTGAGCTGAGACTGAGAGCGGGCGCTACGGCGTTCGACGGCGCGCACCGACGACATGGGCAGCTTCGGAGCGTTGGGGCTCTCGTTCCCGTGGGGCCTGTGAAGCAGCAGAGCGCCCGGCGCCGCGGTCCGTGCCCGGACGGCCCCGGCGGCTCTCGCGCCTGCGCCAGGCCGGGCTGGCCCCGGCCGCAGCCAAAGGAGGAGCTTGGCTACCTCCCGAAGGTGCCGTGGGTGGGGGCGTGCGCGGCAGGGGCCGTCGCCTGCCCGCGGTGTGGGTGGGAGGGGAGGAGGACGGGAGGTGCTGTAGCGATGGCGGCTGCGAACGCCGAGAGGCAAAGGCGACGGAGCGGGGCGTACGAGAGAGAGAGCGGGTAGGTTCAGAGGCGGTTCCTCCAAGGAGCGAAGTTGTTGGCAGGTTAGTGAAGAGGAGCTAAGAGGTATTTGTATTTAAAATTTTGTTCTCTTGTTTATTCGCCCTCGCTTTCCGTCCTCGTAGACGATGTTGTAGCGGCAGCTTCTCGGGCTTGAGTTTTATCAGCCTGATTGTGTATTCAAGTAGCGTAATTATGCGATGTGCTTTAAAATATACCTGCTTTAAAAATACACATTGACAAGCGCTACTTCCTCTGAGGTCAGAAAATGATATTCATTAAAATTGTCTCCTGCAGTTTGTCTCAATCGGTATCGCTTCCAGCACAGTAAACGTCCTTATTTATTGTTTAGATAATGTCAGTCTTGTAGGTGCTGAGCAGCAGGCTTATTTTTTATTTATGTAGTTATTTATTTATGTTGACGTTCTGTCTCTTCTTTCAAACTCCTTTGGTAAGTGACAGTTCTACCTCTGTGTGAGTCAAATTTCAATGAGTTTAGACTTTTAAGTAAACTAAATGTCTCCTTTTCCTTTGAATTGTTAGGATGTTCAAAGAAGTGGCTGACAACATGCCATAACTCAGTTGCATGTTTGTTTGGGTTTTTTAAGACATGTTTACTGTAATTAAGCCAACCATTTTGGAGCAACATATTGAACATGCAGAGTATTCAACAGGATTCGTTCAGCATACTTCAGGGACAGCTTATAGAGTAATTATCCTAAGCCTTTCTTAAACTCTTTTGCTTTAAAATGAAAGGGATGGTGTGTATACTGGTGTAATATTGGTCCTCAAATCCGGCTGTAGCCTGTACAGTCAAAACCAAGATTTTACTTCAGGGCTGGGTTTATAGCAGCAAATTACATAACACTTCATAGCGTGCTGCTCTCTGCATTAGACTTTTTAAATATTTTATTCTTTTTTTAACTTTTCGGTATACCTTTCATTGATACCCACACACACACAATCCTGAGTGTATTTCAGCCTTTTCTGCCTTCCTTTTACTCTGCACATTGGTGTCTGATGAGAAAACGGGTAAATAGACATAAAATTTACAAACAGTTTCTTTTGTTACAGCAAATTCCTTCTTCCTCTGTTCTCATTTGTAACCTCTAAGAGAAATAATCCCAGTGGTTCAGTAGCAACTGGTCTACGAATTGTGCGTTGAGTAACTGTCCGGTCTGTTCAGTTATCAGAACAGATTTTTAAAACACGTTCCCACTGACGAGTACGGCAGCAGAGGTGCCGAAAGCATAGGCTGTGCTTGTAAGAGCAAGTTCTAGAAAACCTCTGTGCTATCATTCTCTCCTTCCCTGAAACAGGAGTACTGAGTGCTGAAGGATTGTTAAAAGACAAGCTCTGCTGCCACCTGCTTACTAAATTCGATTTAGCAGTTGAAGCAGCTTCACAAGTGGATCGGGAGTTAATAGAAATACAGCTAAACTGCTTCTACTAGCAGCTGTGCATGTCTGTTGTCAGTCAGCATTTTTTCCGTAATGCTTAGGAAAACAAGTAGTAGGAGTAATTAATGAATATTGTGGTTTACGAGGCAATATTAGAACTTTAATATGTCTTCTCTTGTCCTTTCATTGCCTGCCTTTTCCAGTTCCTCCATCAAAAACTCAGTCTGAACCTTTCTGAACTATAGAGGTACTGTACAATGCTGCGGAGGGAAAACTGTCTTTCCCTTCACACTGTGTTTCATGTGGCTTTGGTAGATGGATCTTTAAGAATGTTGCATAAAATGCTGTAGAGAAACAAGCCTTTTTTGATCTGTGTTGTCTTTTGCAAAGTGGTGTTTACATGTCTGTGCTTTTGGTCAGAACACACTGCATACTGCTTTTTCAGTAATTGCCATTAAAATGCCAGCAATTAACAAATCCTGTCATTTAACTGTTCTGCGATATGATACGTTTCTATACAGATTCCAAGCCTTTTCGGGTTACCTGAAGCATGATTAGTTGAATTTCAGAAATACTAACATTTCAGAGGTCTCCTGGCTTCAAATTTTGTTTAGTAGCAAAGACAGAATATTCTGAGATCTGTGAGATCTTCCACTGATTTCAATTTACATGAAACGAAGCATTCTAATAGCAAATCTATATATGCACATTGGATAACTCTGAGTAGATGCTGACTTCTGAACTGCTGAGGTACGTGGGGCTTGGTTAGATTACATTGGTGCTTCAGCTCCTAGTTAAACAGAAAGTGTGGGTATTTAGTATATCCTTTTCCCCCACTGAGCCTGTTATAATACATTGCTTAAATGAATTTTCCCCAAGAAATGTATGGTTGATTTGTAACTGGCTTTACTTCTTTGCATTACTAGTAAACACAACATAACCAAAATAAAACTGGATAACTCTAAATTTTCAGGAAGGAAAGCCGTCCATCTCCAGTAGGTGACAGCCGTTGAGCAAATCTTAGCTCATCGCCTGTTGCCTCTTGGCTTCACTAATGCCCTAATCCTCTGTCATTGCTTGCTGCGGCTTCCTCTTATGCAGAACATAATACTAGAGAGAATATCTACTGTATTTATTTAAGGAAAATTGATACAGATTTATAAAGATTCCTTGTTGGTTTGAGATGATACGCTGTGTTTAAAATCCCAATTTATCGGTATCGTACAACGTTTAATGGCGACGTTGACAATCAGCTGTTTCTGACGTGGCTCGTGCTAGCCTTTCATCAGTATCATTCATGGTTGAGGACCGTCTGAGTAAGGGAATCACGATCCACATCTAGTTGCAGCCCAGCCCCGAGCAGAAAACCAGCAGTTTTTGGAGAATGAGCATAGGCAGCACTTAGTATTTGAGGAAGGTATTAATTTATGACTGTAATTTTTTTTGCAGTAGAGTTGCAGTGTTTCTTAAGGATAGTTTCTCCCTGTTCTCCTCTGGGTTCCCCATCTTTACTCTTCTAGGTGCTTTGAACTACTGTATGTGCTTAACACCTTCTAACACCTGACATTGTTGATATGCTAACGCCGTCTGTGTGAAAATCATGTGCTTTGTGTGAAATGCAAATCAGTTTACTGGAGTTCTGGCATGAGGATTTTTTTTGTGAAGTCAATGTTTGATTTGTGTCAACAAGCAAGTCATTTTGCATTTGCTTCTTAATTGTTATTAAACAAATAAAGCAAATATTACAGGAGAAAGCAATTTTTCTCTGTACATTAAACTTCCTGTGTGCTGGTGGGATACTCTGATGTGCTTGGAGCCAGGGAGAAACCTTTATAGCATTATGCAGCGTTCGTTAAAAAAAGTGGGAGAGCTTTACAGTCTGTATATTGAAGGTCAAACCAGTGGTTGTTCCCTGCAATGCACGACCTTATTTTGCTCACCCAGTTGGTCTGGTGTGGGGAAAACTGAAGGGAGACTAAACTGGCTGAGAATTCTTACAGTTCTTTAGCTGGTTTGAGGAGGACACGCATGTTTGAGCTCTTAGAGCCTGAAATACGTGTAAGCTCGCCTCTGCTCCCACCTGAAGTGAAAGCGCGGGGTTGAGACGATGAGCACAACCGGCTGGTTTCAGTGCTGGGGAGAGCCCTTTCTGCAGGGGAAGGGTCTGTTCCCCTTCCTGGAGCTTTGTCCAAATCCACTTCGAGAGTCTTTCCGTTAAGTTCATTGTGTTAAGTCAGGCCTGCGAATTATTGAAGATATTCACTATCATCTTTCTTTTAAAAGTCTGTTGGGTTTTTTTTTACTATTACAGTACTCCATGAGTTTTAAGTGAGACATCTAACAAGCATGTCTGAAGACAAAGCGACTTGCTCATTTTTTTGCCTTTTAATAAGGATTACTAAATCGTGATTGAAAACTTAACTGTAGTTTATTAAATTACTCCATTTGTCTCTATTAGATTTTGGAACAAACTCAGAACAAATTAAAGTTTCATGAAAAAGTAAGTGCAGGATCTGACAGTTACTTAGATAATTCAGTTCATAACATCTCCAGCTCCTAAAAATACAGCATTAATCCAGGATGTTTTAAAATACTGATCTTCTGAATCTTTGTTTTGGAAATGTAAAAAATATTCCATCATAATTGTTTCAGAACCAAGTCGAAAGGCTTCAGTAAGCAATGATGCAATAGAAAAAGAAAAGGCAAGACTTCTGGGATTGTTTAAAGCTGAACGAAGAAGCAGCAAGGTAAGTGTTCAGCACTGTACTACCTTACTAAAGAGAATTGTTTTCTTCCTAGATGTATTATGTCTGTGGATGGTGTCATTTGTTTGGGTTTTTTTTGGTTGTTCTATCCTTCTTTTATCTCTTCCCTCTTCCGTTTTTCCTTTCTTCTGTTAGCAGGTGCATAAAGCGTGTTTAATCAGTGCAGCCTGATGGAGATACAGGCACACTGACCATTTACTCCCCGCCCCCCCCAATGCCGTGGGGTCCGTGGCTGTTAACAAAGCACAGTAGTTTCAAGCAGCTTATGTCCACTTACTGGTAGTGCTCCCATTACAAAATGCATTTATGAAAGAACTGATGTAATGTAATACAATTAAGATATCAAATAGAAGTGTCTTATTAACTCTTCTGCGCATGGGTGATAATCTGTTTTAAAGCATTTACATATTTAGGAAGCTCTCTGCAATCATGCTATTGCCATCTCCAAGTCTGTAAAACCAGTGAATCAGGTGTAGAAGAAATAACTTGCACTACTAAACTGAAGGATCAGTATCTGCTGGGGTGCATGATAGGCATTTTTAACTTTGTTTTTAACCTTGAGTTGGAAAATTTAAAAAAGGAATTTCCTAGAAAGTAATTTTCTTCTGTTGAAAAATTTTTCAATCATCACAGAAATTAAATACAAAAACCCCTTTATAACTCAAGAACATAAAACACTGGGCTTTTAACTTCATACTTTTGCATCCTTCACTACAAATATCAGTGTCAACTGATGTTGATTGTAAAGTATTTAATACTCCAAGATGTCAGAGTAAAAAGGGATTTTTCTTTTGTTTAGTTTAAAAAGTCATCCAAGGCTTTTGCAGTGAAATTATAAAATGTGTCTCATTAACTGGTACTGAGAAACGTGTGCTTGTTAATGGACCAGGGTTTCACTTACCCTTCCAGTCTTCTCAGTTATGTTTTTATAACTGTGAAAGCTTTCAAAAATCTTTACTAGTTCTCTGCCCTTTCCATTATCATCAAATTTGGAGTGCTTTTGCTGTGGAATAGCTTCCTTGAGGGACGCTGGGAACTACTGTGTTGAAAAACCTGATTTGCCATGGGTGCTGAGCTATTAACACCTTACCAAGGACACATGGGAACTGTATTTCATGAGATAGGAAGTCAGTCACTTTCAGAGTGTTTATCCTCTGTAAGAAAATATTTCCCTTGTAGAAGGGAACAGAAGCGTAACTGGGACAATAATGCTGTATCTGCCTGGATGACTGGAGTGAAGGAGGGAGCCCAGTTTGAGCCCCCGGAGCGCGCTGCGGGGCCGCGGTTCCTCTGGGAGAGCCAAGTGCAGCACAGCACGCAGCTTCTGCGTTAGAGTTTGTCGCCGATTCCATTTTTCTGAGCTTCAGTATGAAGTGTGTGCTCTTGGAGCTCTAACTCCTGAAGCAGCTCAGATGTAACTTGTAAACTATATATGCTTGCAACCTTAGAAAAAGTTGCTCCGAGGCATCCCAGTTCTGTGGTCACTACACTGGGGGTCTCACAGCTGAGTTGGGGACGAGTGTCCTGAGACTGCAAACTCCTCTCTTTTTTTCCTATTTCTCTTCCTTGTGCTTGTTAATCACAAAGGAAGTGATACTTTGAGGGGTTTTAAAATACAAATTTTAGTAGATGTTAAGGATATTGAGGGTCAGTTAACAAGTTAAGTAGTATTTGACCTGGGAAAAAGTAGGAACTGTACAAACAAGTATGAGAAACCACTTCTAAATCTGAGGTGAAGGTGTAAGTCTTTCTTGCTCCTAGTTCTGACAAGTTAATTGACTTTTCTTGGTCATGTCTTTATTGGACTCCTGCTTGCAAAGGACAAACACTCTGTCAGAAAAGAAACTAAATCAATTACTTTGTTTAGTCTAGCAAGGAAGTCATTGTTGCCTTTTCAATACAAACCTCTAGGAGTTTGAACGCAAATAGATGGAAGAATTACTGAAAACCAGAGTAGCGCAGCACACAGAAGCAAGCAGATGTTAACTAGCCATAATACATCTGGCTTAGTATTGTGGAAGAACTCTAGCCAAAAAACAGCAGTGAAACTGCTGAACAGACTTAGTTAGCAGAGTGAGGGCAAATTAATTAAGTTCTTTTAAGAAAGGATTTTGTAGGTTTATAAAGGGATTATATGATGGGATGCCCTGTGATTCTAGGGCACTGGAATCGAAGGCCCAGATTTCCTAGACTCTGCTCTTTACAGTTGTTCTTACATTTTTACTCCTCTGCAAGACTTAAGTTGGTTCTGCTTATTTGTTTTATTTTTTCCTTTATTTGCATTGTGGTTTGCAGTGATGCTGTGTGTGTATGTACATATGTGGTCATGCACAGTCTGTGTTTTAGAACTATTGGATAGTAAGAATTGTCCGAAGTCTCGCGCAGCGGCAGCGCTGCAGAGCTGCAGGCGTTTACGAGGGGAGGGCCGTTTCTTTCACGAGGGAAGAAGAGAACCGGCCCGCGTTGCAGACTGCCCTGGATCAGCTGTCGCTGCACGCTACAGGCCGACGCTCAGATTTCCGCGCCCACGCACGCGCTTTCTTTCCCTGCTAGCTCACTGAAAGCAATAATCGTGGTATGACAATGCACTAGATCCAACTTTTTGAAAAAAAACTTCCTGCTCTATTAAAAACATCGTGACATAGAACGAAAGCAGAGTCCTCCTGTTCTCGGGATTGATACAAATGAGTTGAAAGTATTTCTTTGGTTAACTTTGTTCTGCCAGGCTTAATGCCCGATCAGGTATCATCTTGTTCTCTCCATTCTAATTTTATGCTGGATCGGTTACCCTCTGTTCTCCTGCAGCTGGCATAAAACCCCTAAAGGTGGCGTGGACTCCGTATCTTTTTTACGTGAAACGCAGTCACGTGCCTGAGGCTAAATCCAGACCAAGCTGGCGCTGCCAAGCAGTCGGCTCGAGCGGAGGCCCGGTGCAGACCGTGGGGCACACGAAGCAGGGCAGGCGCTAGCGCGCGGAAGCGGTCCCCACGCTGGCGGGACAAGTCCTCTGCTGGTTCCGCCGCGTTGGGGGCACGGCAGAGACTCCCGGTCTGGTCCCTGGGGCTCCAGGAGCTGCTTACCGCCCGGCCCCCTCCTTGCCCGAGAATCGTTCCGTTGCTTTATGTTCTTGGTTGCAATTTTTTCTGCTGATAGGTTTCTTAGGGCCTTGCCTGCGTCAGAAGTCTTGCCGGCTACAGCAGTTTCTCAGCCATCAGGTCCAGCACCACTGAGACAGCTTGTCGTGGCTCTGTAATGAGGTCGGATGCTTTGCTCTGGCGTGTTTTTGCTGTTTTGTTTCCTTTGCTGCTGCTGTGTAGGATACTTGTTTGTGTTGCAGACAGAAGAACGTTTGAGAAGGAGCAGAGATTGTGGTGAGGAGGATGTTTTTAGTTCTGCATCTACAAGTGAAGGAAGCTTGGATGTAAGTACTAACACGGCTTGTAGATGCTATTGCCTTCCCATTAGATCCTGTGTTTGAATAACCAGAAACCCCTGCCATTCCTGATGCTTAGCCAAGTAGAAGTAGCTTTTACTTCGTAGCAGGCTTAGTTACTCGAGTGCACGGTTCGCGTATCTTGAGGAAGTTAAAATGCAATGCACTGTCTTCAAATAAAACTTGCTAACTTCACTATAAATAAAGTTTCTTTCGAAGTTAAACTCTAAGCAGTTGTGAGCAAAAAGTGTTTTAACTGAGGACATAGGTGTTGTGACTGTAAGACGGTGACGGTACTGTATGATGCAAAAGTATGTTTGCCTTATCAGTGACATTTAGAGGGGGCTTTTTTCTTATAAAACCACACCTCTCGTTTTTATCCCTTCCCATGTCTTCTGCAGCATGGCAGCATTCCATTTGTTCCAGAAGTAGCTTGGGGGTAGAGAGTACTTTTGTTTTAAACACTGGAAATAAATGAAAGGTTTTTTAAGTACTTCATTAGTTTTGGGGGTACTAAAATCCTGTGAACCATATTTAGAAAGGTTTCTAAGAGCCTGACAGACTACTAAATTATGAGGATTTAGGTATCTAATTAGGAAGTGTGAATCCTAAATATTTTTGTAAGGCTGTTCTGGTGGATTAGTAATCAAAATAAATGGTGTTTCTTTTTGTTGCTTTTCATTACTTGGGTTTTTTTTTTTTTTTTACCATATTTTCAAAACCTGGAGAAGAGACTGCTGATGACGTGATAGAAGCCTCAAATGTAAGGTTCAGCTCTGAATCCCCCTTTCAGAAACAAGTATTTGGAAAAGGAGTGCTGATCCGCAAAATGTACCACTGACTAGCCACAGAGAAGGGTGATGGAAAATAGTGGGGAAAAATGGAGTGAGAGAGCAAATCCCAGATAAAAAGGATAATATAAAAGAAGTCAAAAGGGAGAGATAGATGGAGAAATGATTGGCCGGAGGATTAAAAAACACCTACCTCTGCAAATGTGGAGACTTCATAATGAAAGAGTCCTGAAACAGGAAAGGTGCTTGTAACACTAAAAATTTGGGTGGCACTGTAATGATGAATGTTTTAGTGGGGGAGCTCTATTAATATAAAGTGCTACTAGAGGGTGATGTGGGTATTTGAAATATACTATGTAAAATTATAGAAAAAAAATCACAAGTTCTGCCAAAATAAAATGAATTTATGGTTAGTATTTACTGCCATTATAAATTAATCTCAATACCTTGATACCCAAGAGGAGGAGGAGGAAGAGGAAGGATTCCAAATGAGGATATGGAGGTAGTTCAGATACTCTGAACTGTCTTTTACACTAGTGTATGGTGCTTTCCTCAGAAGAGAGACATCTCTTAATTTATTTTTGTAGGGAATCTTGTCGGGCGAATCATAAATGAAGTTTTGTTTTGGTTTTTTTTTTCCTCTTTTACACTGATGATAAAAAGTTTAAAAACTGTCTTGGGCATGTAACTGTCTTCTAAAGGCACAGGTGATAGGGAGCAAAGGGATCTTGAAGAGGTAAAAATGTTTTCTTTTTACTCAGTTACATGGACGTGTCATGGATTTAATTTTTTTTTTCCCCTTTCCTCTTAAGAGCAATTAATCTTCAAGAACAATGTAGCCATTGTTCAGTGTTTACATCTTTCATTTCTGGCTTGACACCTGTATTTGTATGAGCACTGATCCTGCTAAGACATAAATACACGCTTAAGTGAACATATTGACATAGTTCCATTTATTTGGGGATATTTTAAGCTATTCTGTTAAAGCTTGCAGAAGGCATATAAAATTAGTCTAACAGATCTGCTCAGCAGCACAGAGGGTCCATTCTTTGAACAGGCTAGATGGGCTTCAAGAAAAAGGTCAACAATTGTGACGTCTTGGGTGAAAAATTCTGAAATACTGTAAACTTGGCATAGGTAACTTGTATTAACTTAAGATAAAATTCAAGTGGGAATGCCAATGAAAGCACTTTATAATTTTTAAAATTCAGCTTAGCAGTTCCTTATGGGCTAGACTTTGAGACCCTCAATTGTTCTGAGTAATGCTTTATTCCACTTGCTCGACAGATATCCTCACTTATTTACTTCATTGGAACTGAGCATCCTTATTCAAAAAAAGTGGTATATTACATAGCCATATATGCAAAATACACATTTAGAACTCATTGTGTAGAAGTTTCATTGAACTAAGGTAGGACTTTTGGCAGAATGTCATCCAGTGGAGGCTTCCTCTTTTGCATTTTCCTCAGGGCTACTTTCTGTTACTGTTTTGGGTCATCTGAAAGTATTTTGCATTTGCTGTGTGGGAATCAAAGCCAAAGTTTCAGATTTATTTCTGAAAGGAAAATAGTTTGCCATTGCCTTCAGCATAGCGCCAGGAGATACACTGGCTGGATTAGGAAAATTTTTCTTGCCTATAAAGAAGTAACATGACTCATGAAGTACTACTGAGGTAATGGCATGAATTCCGGTATGCTTAGTTTAAATCCTTTCCTCAGTATTATGTGGTGGTGATATGCACTGGATTGTAGAAGTAATGATTCTATTCTGGGTGTTGATTAGGGGTTTTTTTTGAAAACTGGGAAATATGAAGGAATGGAATAAAGGTGTAAGAAACAAGAGATCCTTAGTATTTATTCAAGCACAAGTTATATTTCCTTTTTAACCACCAAACCATTCTCGGTGCCATATTTATCTAATTATTACTGGAATTATTAGTGCCTCTAAAAATACTTTGCATTGTTGATGAGGAAGCAGATTTTCAAAGTCAAGATGGGAAAGTCAACACTTGTGCTTGAGGTGAAAGGACATTCGTTCACAGTATCAGCAAAAATAAACATGAAAAAAGAAGAATTTGTTGACACCTTAGAGGGTGTAAAAATGCAAGAAAAGAATTCTCCATGGCAGTGCTCAGAGTGCAGCAGTTCATTATACAACACGCCAGTAAAGGATCTGAAATCTAATGGTGTATTGTAAATGAAACAGAAATCTTTTCCCTTAATCCGTTCCAGTTTTGTGCTAAGCAGATGAACTTTCTATCTGGGTTAACTTTACACAAATCAAATGCTGTCGAAATACACTTGTGTATAAATACAACATACAAATAAAGCAGTTAGAAGTTGCAGCACAGTTAACCATATTCCACTTTTTGTGTGCTAAAGGCAGACAGTCAGAGCTGGAATTTAGAATAGCCGGGGGAAAAAAGGGAGTTTAAGTCATCTCTGCCGCTTGGTGGCACTGTCCTCAAATAAACAGCCGATCAGGAGGAAACACGATATTTGAAACGCAGCGCTAAAATTAGCTGGTTTTATTTTGGGGGCCTTCGTGTTTTCATAAATCAAGAGCGAAAAAACAACGTCCCAAGTGCTGAACAACGTGTAGCTCTGATGTGGACTTTGTTTATGTAATAAATCAGCTTGGGAAAAAAATATTTAGAAGTACAGCCAGGGACACTTACCAGAGGATTTGAAACTTCAGCACAATGTCTTATCGCACAAGGTTTCTCTGGTTCAAACAGGGCTTCAGCAGAGCAATGTTAGAGGATTTTCACCAGGACTGTTTTTAAAAAATCTGGCCTGCAGTGTATGTCTGAATAGAGGTGTTACTCAGAATCAGTGAGCCTAAATGAAGCAGGTAGTCCAGTAGTTCCCTGCTTAATGAATCTGTCATGGCTATTAGTATATATGTTCATGAACAAAACCATCAGAAAATACAATGTAATTTTAAATTGCAAACAGTTATTAGATAGGTTTAGGATATACGTATGGTTTTGGTTTTGTTTTTTTATTTCATAGTACCTGTGTAATTGCAGTATCATGTTCCAGAAGAAAAATACTGTGCTAGTGTTTGAAAAGTCATCAGGACTTCTGGTGCATTGGTAACCTTTGCAGTCACTTCTTAAATGATGGGAACAGCTATTTTCCCTATAAAGGCCTTTAAAAAAATAGATTATTTACCTTTTCAGGGCCTTGTTTGCTCTTAATGCACTCTAACTTTTATGCCCTCGTTGATGGCAGAAGTTATATAACTCATGATATGCTTTCCCAGTTCAGAAGTGGTTGGAAAGAAGTATCAAGTATATTTATGCAGAAGTGATTGGAAATGTGATTTCTCTTCAACCATGTCAAGTCCCAGGCGGTCAGTTAATACCGTCTGCTGCCAAGGATTTCCCCTCACGTGGCCACGTACTGTGTTGGGCAGTAGGAATGAGAATACTGCCCGTGGCATCTAAATAGAAGTTAACAGCCATCTGTTTTTAATGTGTCCTTGTGTCCGACAGTCACATTTACTTTAAATTCCTGTTTTCATGTTCTTGCTTCTTGGTCTCCCGGTAATGCTTAGGATGGTGTTGGTTACCTGTGTGTGTTTGTACTAGCAGGGCCAAGTCCTGGGAGAGTTCTGTTGCATTTTATACAGCTATCTTTGTACTGTCAAGGGTGTAGGTTGTGATCTGGCCTTGAAACAATGCTGCTTAGTGTGGTTTGGTTTGCAAAACATAAAACTCACCAGATCTGAGAGTTGCCTAAATGCTACAGCAGACTGACCTGTTCCCCCCAGTCTCCTGTTACAGGGTGCCTGAAGCCACTAGTTAGGTGGCCCAGGATGACACTAGGGAAGGTACAGTATAGTTGTAAATGTTTTCATTTGTGCAACTGTTTACATGACTAGAAGAAAAATAGATTTATTAAATACCAGATATCTCAGGATAAGGTAGACTTAGTTTTATTTGATATCCTGGGATACTCTTTGGAAAAAAAAAAAAAGAAGTCATTTTATTGTTAAGTTTCCTTGCTAAGAAGATAGGTTTGCTAGAGCCAACTGGCTTGTGACTGGCATTCAGAGAATTCCAATAGGTAGCAAAGATGACAGTGATCAAATCCCTGTCTCCTTGTCTACTGAGGGCAGGGCAAGAAGTAATGTGCTTTATATACAGCAATGAAAATTTAACTTAGATCTTAGAGGGAAAAAAATTTGACTGCATGGAGGTTTGACAAGGGAGCAGGTTACTAAAGAGGCTGTGAAATCCTTATCATCACCTAACCTGTACAACCTCCAAAAATGTCTAGAGAATGAGCTACACACACTTGATTCTGCCCGGAGCAGAGGGACAGATCAGGTGAACCGTGGCGGTGCCTTTCAGCCAGATTGTGGCTGCTGAGGAGATGCAGCTGTACCCACCTCCTCTTGTGGCGTGCACTTACAGGATATTAATAGTCTTTGTTCGTGTGGATCATAGATACTTTAACGTAGTATCTTTAGATTTTTCTTACAGTATGTGATAGCAGAAGGCAAGAGCTTGAAGCAGTGGCTGCCTGCCACCAGCCCAAGTTCTTGCTCCGACGCGCAAAGTGTGGTGTTACTAGACCTCTTCGCAGAAAAGGTCCTTGGAGTTAGTGTGGGAAAAAAAAAAAATCTTAGAACCAGCTGAACTGCTCTGACTCAAAAAGAAAAAAATAGCCTGAGGCAGACACCTGGACTGTAAAGTCTCAGCATCTATGGTTAAAGCATGGTAGAGTTACAAGCTATTAAAACCAGTATCTGGTGAAGAGACATGTCTGTCGGCTGACCCCTGTTCTGTCTGTGCTGCTTAGCTTGTACTACCACAGGATTGCCAACTTCGTGCGTCCAAAAATCACTTGTCAGCTCTTGCCCTCACCACACAAAAGTGCCTTGAGATCATGAGATTTGAAAACAAATCATTTAGGGTGGACTTCCCTTCCCTCCATTTGGCTTCTGAGCATTAGGTTTCTAGAGTTCACTTTTCTAAATATTTTTTTGCAACCGTGAAGGTTTTATTAAAACCAAAAGATTATGGTGTAGTCATTGGTTGACAGAACATGCATCTTTACATAGAGCTGCATGGTTCAGAGTAAAATCATGACAACCCATTGCATTCAAGTCGTTGCTTTTTAAAAAGACAACTCGGAAACTTCAGTTCCTGCAGTGGTTTTTGCAGGGCATTTTGAAGGAAATATTCTCAGGAGGTGCTCCGAGATGAACAGAGAGAGATGGGTCAAGTTGACTCAAAAGGGCTCGAGTTCGGGCCGTGTCTGCGAAACGGTCGGAAGCCACTGAAACCTGCACGGCGGGAGTTGCGTGTTAAACGCGGCCCGTCCTCGGTGTCTGCTACCTGCCTCCGCTCGAGGTTGAGACCTCCGGTCAGCTGCTAGTTTTAGGTGTTTAAAGCTTTTACTCTAAAAGCTGACCACCCACCGCTGTTGGCTAAAATATGAGAGCTAAGTTCAGTTCTCTTTGCCTTCAGAGATACCAGCAGATCTTCTGTCTCTCTCAGGACCATTACTGAGGGAATTATTCCCTTCTTTGCAAAGAAAACCAAAATACTTGCTGGGCTGGAGACTGCCTGGAACAAAGCTGTGAGGTATTCTTGATGTGGGAAGCACCCTTTTGTGAAAATACCCAAATATTCAGTGACTCAGAAACAGAGAGCAAGAGCAAGCTTAACTATTCAGACCAGTAACAAAGCAGCTTAAGTGCGGTGGCAGCTCTGGGCTCCAGTGCCAGTGCCAGAGATGTTTTTCTATGTTTTATGCTAAGCAGATGTTAGATCCAGCAAACAAGTAGTCACTGAAGCTGGAACCGGAGGAGCCACACGGCTGTCGCTCCCTGCCCAGACGGGTGCCCTAATCTCAGTCTCTTTCTGGCTAAACTCACGTTCGTGTCCGTGAATAGAGAATAATCTCACCCTGCTCATGAGAGAGGGAAGTTTCTTTTTTTCTCAATTAGAAGGTGGTTTTGGACATGGATTTACCATATTCTTATGGAATCATTGAGCTTGGGGCAGGGGGGGCGGACAAGGCAGGAGAGAAGAGCCGTAGCTGCCTCGGCTAGCAGTTACGTTTTTGTGG
>JAVJGH010000044.1:20782728-20797060 GCA_035590175.1 Aviceda leuphotes
GTAGCTGGGAGCTGTATGGGTGATGCCCAGTGCGTGCTGTTGGACACAGGCCTTTCCCTGACAAAATAAGGAGCTGCACGAAAGGCTTGGTCCCCTTCCATTAGAAATCAGTGTCAGATCCAGGTGCTTGCCAGGCATTCTCCAGATTGCAAATCCTCTGAAGAAGTAACCCTTGGGACACTTCTGTCTTGTGCAGTGATGGGGCTATTATTTTGTTGAGCAAATGATGACATCACTACCTTTCAGGAGATAGCAAGTGAGATCGATCTCGTATGGCGTGCTGCTTTCGTGGATCTGTCTGCTTCTGCTGGAAGGACTGGGCAGTATTTCTCTAAGAAGAGTGTTTAAAGGTGGAGCTTTTCTTAATGACTTCCAGTTAATTGCCTTGTGTTGAAAAAGCCATGTACGAACTGTCGCCCTTCACAGACATGAAATTCTGTGATGACATACATTAAGTTTTATAGAAACAATCATCTTTGTAACCGGTCATAAACTTGAAAAGTTTTTTCTATTTAATATTTCCACTGGAGCTGAACCTGGCTAGTGCTATCCTATTGCAAATTCCATTATCAAGATGTCCTGGGACCAATTAGTAGAAACGAGAGTGAGAGTAGTAAAAGAGGTCTGTGGTCCTTAAAATGCCCTACACCGCAGTAAATGACTAAGAAATTAGAATACAGAACAATTAATTTCCAATTTGAAGGTGGTTTGATCATTCTTCCCAAAGAGCTTTAAACATGACTGACACTGTTAGCTGAATGGGAAGTATCCAGACTTGTTCTTTTCGTGTCTGACAAAACAATGCTCAGATGGCAAACATGAAACCAGCTGACAGAACATCAGATAATGTGTGCTGTGCAGTCTGGATGCTTAATTTAGCTGAATGAGTGTACTCCGGTTTGGATAAATGATGCTGGCCCAAATTAAAAGAAAAAGAAAAGTGCAATGATGGCTGAAAGCTTATCTTGCTGTCATGTAAAGCATCATCAAATTTAGGAAGGCTCCAAAAAAGCTGCTAGTGAAAGGGAGTAACTTGTACTTCTTTTTATGAGAAGAGCAGCTCTAAAAATTAATTCTGGTATATGCACACTTAATCAAACATGTTAATTCTTTTAAAGTAGTTATCAAAGGCTACAGCTAGATGGTACATGCACTGTAGTGACTACTTTCTCAATATCTTCAGAGTACTGGTTAAGGGTATGTTACATTTTAATATTATATCACAGAATTTCTTCTCTATACATCTACAGAAATTCCATAGTTTCAGTCCAAATTGCCACCCATCCTCTTTAGGGCTCCTAATACTCAACTTTGTGTTGCTGCACATTTACTTACCAGCAGCATGTGTCCCATTTTAAAAACAAAATTTCAGAAAGCGTTATAATAACTTGAGGCAACTTTTTTTAGGGAACTACTTATTTTCCAGGAGTATTTGTGTCCCTCTTTTTTTTTTTTTTTTTTAGATTTGTAATTAATATACTTATTTTCCAACTCTTCTGTCCCATAATTTTAAATAGAGTAAGGTGTTCCTGTGATGAATTAGTTAAAAGGATTCTTCACTTTCTCAGTCACGAAGTGATTAAGTCCAGTTGATTATATTTTTTTTCTGAAGTATGAACTAGGATGTTCATGCAGAATTTGAGTTTTGATGTTAGCCAGAAGGTGCAGCCTCTCAGAATGGCAAGGGGAAGTAAGACTGCTTTTGCACTGACCTTTGAGAATCTGGCTTTACTCAGATAAAGTTCATAGTCAGTTAATAGGTTTTGCAACAGAGGACCTTAAAATTTTAAAGTCTGCTTTAAAATTATGTCTTTATCTGAAAGGAGAATACTGTTTCTTTAGCTTGAGGAAAAAAGCTGCCGCTTCATCAGAGGAGTCCACTCTGTGGCTTTATTGCATTTTTAGGAATAGTAGCAATGTCAGTTCGGTGGTGATTTGAATTGCTTGCCTGCTTTAACTGAAGGCAGGACTGTGTGAAGTGCTGAATGTTTCACACTTTGACTTGGATAGACTGTTACTGCAGAGGGGTGGGAGAATGTGATCTACAAAATTCTGTACGATTCCTCCATGGTCTGCTTTCTCGTTGTTCTCTTTAAAGTAGTCCAGTGCTGCACTCCTACCTGTGCAGATACAACCTCTGAATTGACGTGAAAGAATGACCTGGTCATCGTTAATACGTACAAGAACCTAAGCAATGTGAGCTTGCAGTGTCTTTATTTTACCATTTAATTTACATCACATAATAATCATGCAAGAATACAAGATTTGTTTGACAGGAGGGCTTCTGATGTAAGTTAGCAGTTAATAAAATAGATCCTTTTATTTTTTTGCAAGAAAACATACATCTTGAGAGTTGAGTCCTCAAATTACGTGCAAGAAAAATTCTTGGAATAGTCTTTTCGCCAACATCAATAGCGTTCTTGATCTTTTGCAATAATCCAGTTGCTCCTGGCTGTGAGTTCCTAGATCACCTGCCAACTGTTTTTGAACAGACTATACTACCTGCCTTGGGAATAATACCACAACTTACCATCTGGTGAGATCACGATAGTATCACTTGACCTCCACATGTGGTCTCTGTCAAGCACTTCATTGAAAACTGGCAAGACATCAGGGCCCGAACATACTGTTCTGTGCAGCCCTGAATTTTGGCAGGGTTGCAACATTTAGTAAGTAAACTTCATCTGGCTTGCAAGGCACAGACAAATAGGACAGGCTGATGTCATCGTAAGCTTTAACTCTCATTAAAGAGAAAGTATGTGTCAAGTAATTATTAGGCTTTGTTGGGCAAGGTATTTAGGGGAAGTTAATAGACAAAGACAATTTTAAGCAGCGAGGCTTCTGAAGAACTGGCATTCGGTAGGCAGTGAAAAATGACCCGAACACCGTGCTTAATTTAGAACCTGGATTTGTGTCGCTTCTTAGATTTTGCTTGTAACTCCACCTTTCTTAGATCCTAAATTAAAAAGGTAAAAAAATTATAGAATAGAAAAGTTAGCTAAGTAAATGCACGCTGTGTGAGTTTGGTTTAATTTAATGGCTTAATAGCATTCCATTCTGATCATTGTTTAGCCAAATGAGCAAGGAAAAACATCACGGCTCTAATCCAGTAAAAGCTGTTCTCTGCTTCTTCACACTGTTTTTTGCGTTTCACAGTCATATCCCAAGAGTAATAGATGGGGAGAGGGGAATGCAAATCCAGTTCCTCTGACTACCTACCCCTTCGGTTTTCACCTCTGTGGAGGATGGATGGTGCAGGTTACTGGGAGAAACAGGCACCTCGTTTGTTTGCAGCATGCTCATTTTAATCAGAATGCCGTAGGTCGGCAGACACCCCCCGAGCCCTGCTCAGCTCTGCGTCGCTGACACTTCCAGGCGTGGATGGCAAGCGGAACGCCATCGTGGGCTTCTGAAAGAAATCTTCAGAGCACAGTCTGCTTGTAATTTTGGGTGATAAAAATCTAATGCTTTTGGGGAGTAGCTTGGTGTAGGGCCGTGTTGGCCGCAGCCCCCAGGAACACATCTAGCTGACGCTTTGCTGTTCCCCCCTCCTCTTGGTTGCTGAAGGTGGTGGAGGTAGTAGGGGCTTCTGGCTGCTCTTCCGAAGTGCTGGAAGGAACTAGGCTTGGGTGGAAGCTTGCAGGGCACAGTGTGAAGGGGTGACATAGACTAGATGATCTTTAAAGGTCCCTTCTAACCCAAACCATTCCATGGTTCTATGAAGTTGGAACGGAATTGAAAAGTGTCACTTGACTTAGCACCCACACCAGGTTTCCCAGGCAATCTGTGTGCCTGCAGCTGGAGAGGGCTGACGGAAGGCAGTTGAACACGAGAAATAGGTCCGGTATGTTTTTCTCTAAATCGAGAAGACTTCTGAGGTGGTCGCCTAGGACTTAGCGCTAAGCATAGAAATTCAGCTTGGCAAGAGCATTCTAAGTGTAGAGGAGAACTTAAGCTCCTGGGAGGTGTGTTGCCTGGTGGCAGTAGAAGGGGTATGGTTCTTGTTCCTGGTCAAACGTTTGGGTGATTGCTTTCTGCTTCCTAGCCCTAACAGATTTTAAGCTACAACCTATCCTTTTGGCAGAAAATTGGACAAAGATGCACGATAAATTTTTCAGATCTTCAGTTGGCTCGTAGCATCTCTCAGATTTTTAAGGACAGACAGGCAGATCAACCAATCGGCCAGCCTGGATGTGAGACTGAGGAAGAAAAGATGGGGTATAAAACCCTTAGGCCAGTGCCTTTCCCAACGGCAGTGACTCGAGGAGATGACATTGATTGCGTCAAACTCCTTGACAAAGTTGTAAGAAGAAATGTGAGGTGTATTTTAAGCTCTTACTAATGTTCATTTGTTCTATTAATTGTATTGCTCTAAGATAAGCACAAATATGAAACAAAATTTTGAGGTGGTTTTTTGCCTTTTTTGTTTAATGGCTCTAGAGGAGAAATGAATCTTAGTAGCACATATGTTTGTGGTGGTTTTAAAATGTGATTTTTAAGTGTTTGAGGGGGTTTTGTTGTCCTCACCCCCCACAAGCCCCCCCCCCGCAATGAAGACATAAATGAAGAGGATTACATTGTATTCAGAGAAACAGAGGAAGTTAAATTCCTTGCCAAAGCAAACATCCGCAGACTTGTGTAGTCTACATGTTTCAATGCATGTGAAAATATTTGGTGTTGTAGAGTGACTTCCTTGAGTGGAAACAATATTGCAGCTAGTAATGAGATTTTGCAAAAGAAGGAAATCACAGCTATCTTAGTAATTTAACATCTCAAATTTGTTTATGGATAGTTTCCTGTCTGACACATTTAACTGAACAAGTTAAAGTGTTTAAAGAAGATTAGAATGACATTAATTTTTAACTGCCCTTGACCATGGCATTTCACAGAGGGTGTGTTCAATAAAAACAGATGGAAAAATGAGCTTGCCCCTTCACCTTGTAGTGACTTTCTTGTGTCAACTGATTTAGCTTTCTGTCGCCAATCAGCTGAGTATTCAAGGACATCCTTGGCTTTCATCTTCCTCAGTTTCTGAATAAAGTAGCAAGAGCATAGCAATTTCTGTAAAATTTTGTCCGTTATTAAGACTGAGAAGTTTTTGCAGTCACAGCTTAATTTTTGTTAATGAATACTAGATTTCATTACAAAACCCTGCTTAATACCAGAATCACATAAGGAGAAAAAACTAATTTGAAATTAAGCAGCATAAAAGTAGGCAGGACGGTCGGATTTTGGTGCCATCTGATTCAAGCCTTAACGGTAAGGTTATTTTCAGAAGAGCAGTGCAGTTTGCCCTCCCCGTTACGAGCCAGGCTTCCCACTCGCTGCAGCGCCCGACCGCTTCCAGCGGCAAGGCCGCGGGTACGGCGGGGCTGCAACCACCGCCACGCGGGCCGGGGACGCGTGGTGCAGAGCCTGGGGGGCAGGGGGCACCCCCACGCAGGGCGGTCTGCGTCGGGACACAAACAGGGTTGTCCTTGAGGGGCTGGTTGGTGTCGCGTTGAGGACTTGAACTTGTGCTGGCGGTAGCTTGGGAATCGCCCGTCCAAACTTCTTCCACGTGGGGGTGCCGTGTCCGGCGTAACCCCAGCGGTTGGGTCCAGTTGGTCCAAATGTCGTGGCGTGCTTGTTCATATGGCTTATTTAAAAATCTCCCTTTGAGTTTATTGTTATTATTCATTTTATTGACAGGTTTGTGAGATCCAGCACTGAAAAATCAAGATGTATAGAACTAAAATGACCCATCCAGAGAAATTGCTTGCTGATTTCTGAAGTGTAGTTATTCCTGTGCATTTTATCAAAATGACAAGTTTTTCAAATAGTATCCTCTTTAAAACTGTTTCCGTGTGCCAGATTTTTTAGTAGCTCTGTGTATGTTGGTTTTGCAATACGTTGTTGCATTGCATGAGATCCTAGTAAGCATTTTAAATAACCCACACAAATGCATTCTGCAACATAAGGACATGGTTTTGGGAAACATCAGACTGCTGTCTTTGAATGGTGTTTGTAACGTGCTTGTGGATTAAACATTCAGTTTTTAATCAAATGAAATGGGGTACTACCCAATAAGGAAACAAGGTAGAGAAGTTCGGTGCTGAATAGGCAATTTAATACAACATAACTTACAGTGGTCAGCCTCGTGAATTGCTCATACGCCCAGTTTCTTTGAGAGCTCCTTGAATTTTCCTTTGTCAGTGTATGCCAGTGAAAAGCCTAATAATGTATGACCTGTCCAGGGAATATTAGACATATGAGTAAATGTTGTTTAAGACACATTAATGTTCAGCTGGGACTTCTTGTGGTTTCTAGTGCTAGGCATGTTGAAGCATCTGTTGCCCTGTGAAAATGCAGAATCAGCTGGATAAAATAGCTTTTATATCATCAGGTTTAGTGGACAGATTTATGTCTCCGTTCTGCAGCTGAAAGATTTATCTCTCTGATTTTCCTAGAACAGCTCCTCTTGGATCAAAATATTTTCTTCTCAACTGCTTTAAATTATGTGCAAAATATTTTTTAAAACTTTCAAGCCATAAATCTTACTTACATACTAATCTACCGCTTGTCTTTCTTACAATGCTATAAAGGATCTGTGCACTTACGGTTATATCAAGTCTTTAAAACTGGTTAATAAAATGTGTGTCTTTTCTTTTTACTTCTAGAGCTTCTTTGAAAATTGCTCTTAATTATTTCAAGATTTCTTAAAATTTTTTGTGAAGGGAAGAGGGTTGGGATGGTCCCACACATAGTTTGGGGTGATTACTGTTGTTTGTTCAGTTACAAGTTAGCTCTGAATTTTTCTGTGGATCGTATTTAAACACTCTCGTAATTTGATAGGCATTCTGACCCCACACGGTATCGTCACCAGCAGGTGTATCAGAATCTGGCTTGCTTAAATCAGAGTGTGTGTCTGCTCAGTGCTGGATGATGGAAACCGGTTTGTAGTCAGGGCATGCCAGTGATTGAATCCATGTGTTCTTTTTCCAGTCTTTTTTATTTAGTTCTAAAAATAATTTCTACAAACAATCACTCACTGTTTCCCCGAACAAGACATTTTGTATACAAATTAGACAGTTGTTCTATAAAACAATGAAAGATCCTGATGTGTAATGTTGCATAAAAAGGAGAAAGAAGCAAGAGAGTATATGAGCTTTCCTCACACAGTTTATATCGTATGCTATACAATTTTTATTTGTATATGCTAAACCACCATGGGACATCCCTTAAAAACAATCCTTATTCCAGACATAATCCTATAGCTGATAGAGTATGTGTATCAGCTGTAGCTATGGCATTTGAGCAGGAAGCAAGTTGCTGTAAGGAGGATTTTGTTAAATTGCAAACCTGGAAAATTGTTAGGTTTTCAAGTTTCCATTTTTCCTTTTCTATGGCAAAATGATAGCGGTGAGAGTAAAAGGAAAAATCTGTTGCCTTAAGACAAATGTTTCTTCTAATGTTTATGAAAATATTGGGAAGAGTGGTTTGGATTTTGAAACACAAATGATCCCCTATTTTTTTCTAAACATCTCAATCGCATATTGACTAGATCCACCGAGGGGTTTTCTGTTAAGGCACAGGTAGAACCGTCCAGACCCGTCTGTCAGTCGTCCAGGCTTTCTCCAGTAAGCACAGATGCCAACTACCACGCAGATACCTGCAGCTTTCAGGGAAAACCTGCTGCAGGTAACTCCAGAAGGCGCTGTTCGCTTTTAGTGTGCAACTCCAAGGCAATCTTAAAGTTGTTCTGCCTTCCTTGTGTCCTTAGTTTGCTTCTGAGCGCAGATCACCCAGCTTTTTTCCAAGTTCTTTCTCGGTCCTGCAGAAAGTACGTGTCTCCCGCGTGTCCACTCGTGTACTTCCCGAGGTTGCGTTAAGTCCAGTGCCTCTTTCTCCGCCACCTACGGCAAGAGTGTGTGGGCTATCCTTGAGGGAAGGGACTTGGGTGTGTGTGGCGCTCCGAGGATGATGTTGTAGAGTCTTTAATCTGTCTTTGGAGACAGCAGAGTGAGATTTCCTTCTCGGTCAAAGTAGTGATTCAGCCGACTGAGAGACATAGTCAGGGTCATCGAGTGGGATGCGAAAGTTGGTGGATGCTGGAGGGACAGAGCAGCACAAATTAGCGGTAGAGTTTCTGGCTTACAGAAGGAGGCTCAGTTTCGGTAGCAGCAAACCTGCAGTAAGTTTAGGACCAGTTTGGTCTGTGAATAAGAGAAAGGTGGCATTTGCCAGATGACTTAGCAAGCACTTACACAGATAAACTTTTATGTTAGAAAGATTGATAGGAAAGGGTTGATAAATACAAAACCAGTGTCTGACCTGTAAGTAGAGGACAGGCAAGGCAAAGGAGCATAGCTCACATTGGAAATTTGTCTGAGAACCTCCTTGTCTTTGAATGCTTGATGAATTTTTGGTGGTGGTGGCTTTTGTTTCCTTGGGCCTCCATTAATATTTTTCATGAATTCATATTCAGTGCAACCTAACCCAAAGAAAATACTGGACTCTTAGACATGAGGGAACTCAAACTCAATTTACACATCCACTCTTACAGTATCCACAGACATTTTGCAAGTAAGGTGTCTGTCAAATGCTACTTCAAGCATTAGCCTTGTAGGATTCTTTTCCACACAATTTTGACACATAACCTCCCCATGCCGTTGTTGTTATGCTCTAAATATATTTTAAAATCTTATCTAAAGCCCTCACATTTTAATAAAGATGTTGAGCTTTCACAGACAGAAAACACATTCAGCACATTCCTCAGACATTTTGTCTGCAATATTGGAAGTAGTTTTCAAAACAGCGTGTGAGCCATGACATGAATTTAATGGAAAATTGTTTTTTGCATCGTATGTGTTCTCATGAATATGGGAAAAGAAGTGACACTATTTGTCAGACTTATGTCCTTTTTGCCCACTTTATTCATTTCTAGCTCAGTTGATGGTATTAATTATAGTCAGGGAACACTTATTAACGTCTTTAGAAAGAAGGTATTCATTGTGTAACAGAAGCTGACTTAATAATTTCTTCTAGTTAGAAATGCTACACAGGTGAAGCACAAGTGCTAAGACTAGGAAGTACTCTGTTACGCTCAGAGAGGGGCTCCTGTAACAAAGTTTGGATGGGAAATTACTTCACATAATGTTGTTAAGGCTTCGTTTCTTTATAAAAGAAGCAACCAGCCATAACAAATTATTTTCAAGTTCTATTGTTTTGGTATATACAATTGCAAGAAAGAAACAGAATGTTCTTTGTGTTTTTTTCCATTTATGTTTAGCCTCATAGGTTTACCGAGGTTGGTGTTAAAGAAATACTTTTAACAATTTTATGACCTGTTCTTGAACTAGACACTCGTTATATACATTGTAGTGTGGCTGACTTTAAACAAGCTTTTAATCTTCTTTATGGTGTTTGTGAAGTATACTGCACCACGCTGACAGTATAATAAAAACATTTTTTGTGTGTATTTGACCACACTTTCATTATTGCAGTTGTGCACTATTTTCTAGCCTTTTCTTTAGCTGTAGCAGCATGTTCTTCCATATATATATATCTCAGAAGATTCAAGGTTCCTCAGAAGATTCAACTAAATAAGAATGCATAGAGCTGAAAAAGATAAGCTGGCTTCTAACAAGGATCCTTACTTCTTAGTAAAGCAGTAATGTATCTTTGAGGAATTTGACTATACCGAACTAACATCCTTCGCTCAGCTGGTATTGGGGAAGGGTGATCAGTGATCTCTTGTCATTTCAAGTGGAAACACACACTTCCTTACTTTCTGCCTTGATTCTCAAGATTTGCTAGACTTACCTTTTAAATCACAAGTCCATCCATTTTTTGTCCTCAAGTAAGGTCCTCCAGACCTTTCTGTCTAAAGAGACAGGAGTGAATGTGGAAGCTGCAAAATGCTGTTAAATATCCTCAAAAGTCATGGCTTTTGCTTGTAAAGTGTTGGGGAAGTTGAGATGCTGCCTGTCTGCCAGATGATTCAAGTTCTCCGTAGCTACTGAATTTTGAAGACTTTGCAGGCAGCTTAATTGAAGTCCCCAATTTGATAATTTTCTCATTTTTGTAAGGTAGTGTCCTGAAGAATCAAGATACAGTATTAAATGTTCACATGTCTTTAGTTATTTAAAATGCAGTGCAGAAGAATGTGGGTTTTTTTCCAAGTGCCTATTTGCCGGTTGCCCCAAATAGACATGGAGAAGAATGCAGCATTAGGTAGCTGTCCTCCATGTAATTCCTCCTCTGTAAACCAAAGCCTGATGAGCCTGTTTCACTGAACAGTTTCCCATGTTCAGCTCAATATTGAGCATTCTAATTCTATAAGAATCAGGGAGGTGGAGGGTGTGATTCAACTTAAGTCAATGGCAGTCAGTTCCTAACCACTGGCAGGCAGTTTCTTCACCGGGAGAGGTGCCCCATCTTAATATGGAGCAACACCATAACTTTGGGCAAAAGTTTTTCAGAGGAGCTCTAAAACTTTGCTGTATCCATTCCTGAACATTTGGTCTACTGCTCTTTTCTGGGTATAAGACTAATTTTACAAATTCCATGAAGTTCAGTGACCAAAATTGGAGTCCGCAAAATCACTAGTTACTACTAACAGTCTCACCCATTTACTATGCCTAACTTTATCCAGATTGGCCTCACTGGCTTTAGTCAAGTCCTGTATCCCGTGGACCTTTAATGTAAAATGCAGAAGCAATCCCTGGCAGTAGGAAGGCAGACCAGGACACCTTTCTTTCCCACCCTCTGTCCCTTCCACCTTACAGAAACCGTTTGCTACAAAGCTGCAGCTCCTCCTGGTTAACGTGCTCTGCGGCCAGCCCGGTTCCACCGAGTTTCTCCATACGCAGGGTGCAGGTTCAACAGGAAGGGGTGGAGAGTGTCCACTTGCCATGTGGCACGATGGTTAAAGCGTTATCCTGAAAGGTGGGAACAATGTTTGTGTATTATAACCTAATTAGACCTTCCTGAGTGCTTTTAAAAAGGAAGGCTAAGCGAGGGAAGCTCTGTGCGTGTCCTGCTCTGTGTAAAATTCATTTATTCTCAGAATGTTCACTCAACATGGGAAGGGATGCATATGAATGAGTGCCTTTCCTCTGAACTCTGATAATAGCTTTGAGCAGCGTGAAGCTACTATTTGTTTATTGAAATCTCCCGCAACAAATGTATTTTAAGGGTTCATTAATCCTCTGGGTTAAAGGAAAGGTTATTATTGTTGTTTAGGGCTTTGAAATATTAGAAAATCACCAGGCAGTTCTGTATATTGGATACCTTCAGCTCTGGGGAGTACCAGAGTGGACAGAGCAGCGAAGTCGTGCAAGCGAAGACTGAGGAACGCCAACAGCGTGCCATGTGTGGGCAGCTCCCGTTACCCTCAACCTGGTTCTGTCTGGTGTTGTCAGTACCTTTCAAATAGAAAAATTCAACAGATTTTCCTACATGGTTTTGGTTTTATTACTATTATTTTTCCGGAAAAAGGAAATAGAGCTAAGTTCCAATAAGCTACAGAAAATATTATGCAACCCAGTGAAACCCAAGTCACTTGTAATAAAAATTTTCTTATTTTTGAAAGCAGCATAAACAGTAATGAAGTCTTGGCTTTGCAGCCAGCATGTTGCAATAACTGGAAGCCAAAGTGTTACAGACCTTCAAAAGTATGTCTGTGAAGTCCAGTAGACATAAATAGAGTACAGTATGATCTCATATCACCATGCAAGCAAACTTTCAATTCTGATTCTTCTCTCAGAAGTCCTTAAAAAAGAATTTGAGAAGAAAATAAAAGAAATTAGAGAGTTTATTCCCTATACATACCGATTGGAGTATTTAACCATAATTTAAGGTCTGAAGAAACCAGTGGAAAAGCAAGGTCATGTTATGGCTCAAGCTTAACATCACATGGAGTGTCATCCTGTGCATTGCTGAGCGTTGGGCTCTCTAGTTGCCTTTTACCAAAAACATCAGTTGTCTACCAGACGGGTATTTCTACTGTGACATTCATCTGCAGTTCTGGTCCCTTTCCTTTTCTGAGTGCAATATTACTGGACCTCTTCTGATCTGTCGTGTTAATCTCCTGTTGTCACTGTCAATGCTTGTTATAAATATCCTGTGCTGAGAAACCGCTTTTTTTGTGTTACTGACAATTTACGACATTGACAAAACATAACCTTTACCGTGCCTCTTTTTCGCCTTTGCTAGGTTTCCCAAGGAGCATCCCTGAACGATTTCCAGAAGAAGAAGAGGCGTGCCCCTCTGCCACCAGCTGCATCCGCTCCAGCCACCCCTGCGATGCCCAGCAGGACGGAGGGCAGGGAGGACAAGAGGAAGAGCACGATGGGTGAGAGGCCTTCTGTTCTCCTGTGTAACCCTGTGCATGTGCTTTCCGTGCTCACTTTTCCAAGTTTCCTTAATTCTGTTGTGCTGTGAGTTCGGAAACTTCTGTAACTTGGGGAAAAAAATGCATTTCTCTACAGAATGGAGGTCTGGAAATAAGTGTTTGTATATTACCTCCCTTTTTTTAATGGCACCATTTAGAGTACCATAGGGTAGTAAAAGGTAGATAACGCTCATCAGATGATCTGAATGTTTGGTACACGCTGGATATCCAAAAGCACTGGCCTTTCTGCACCTTTAAGGTCATGGTGGTTTTGGTAGCAAACAGAACTACAGAAATAGTAAAGGGAAATGCTGGGAAATGGAGATAGGCCAGGCAATACTGAATGCATCCGAAGCCACGGGATTCTGCTAGAACTGATGTACAGTCAGGCTGGTTCAGTATCTCCTCATGTTCCTAAAGCCTGAAGACATTTTCTTTTCCAGTAGTATTCCACCAGTTCGACATCAGCTGACCATATTCAGTGAAGTTTTTCTTTTGAATTTAGTCCTCAGTTTTATTATGTATCGATCTCTGCTGAGTCTTTAGCTAACCAGTAGAAGAACAGAACTGGTGCTCTCAAGGGAATGCCATACCTAGCTGGAGACAAGAAAAGACCCTCTAGCCGTCAGCCGCTCGTGCCACCACATTCGCTCGCTTGCAGAAAGGCTGCAGAACGTGCTGCTAGCTTATTCACATGGGTGAGAGCTTCGCCCAAGTGAGGACCCCAAGATTACGCTTTTAGCAAACAAAGCGATTTTATGATGGGTAAAGATAGGAGGTAATAACCCCACGTATTGGAACTCATTTTTCAGTACATTAAGAGAATCGTTCTTCAAGTGCCGTAATGCACTCAGTGCACTTCAGTTCGTGCCTTTGACCTCATGTTTCATAAAGTGCCCAAGACATACAGATATGACATCCTGTCATATGTAATCACTTACATTACAAACGCCTCAGTTTAGAAAGAAACCTCTTGGCTTTGTTCCAACATTTATTTTCAGTAAATGCTTCACTTTTAATGCCTCAGCATTTATGTAGCAGCAGGAGTCCATTATCTCGTGACACGTTCGACTCCATTGACATCTCTTATTTAAACCCTCGAAGGGGAACGTTATCGCTGCGCTGTGTAACACAGGAGTTTCCAGCAAATTGGCTTACTTTTAACCGCTGCAGATGTGACAGTCTGTCACTCCTTGTGCTTTGCCCCACCGCTGGTCACTTATCGATGACATTTGGTGCTTTAGCTTTCTCTAAGCGTTCTGTTTTATTTTGCATCGCTGCTTGGAACGTTACAGATGAAACAAAGCAGAGCAGAGCCACTTCTAGTCCCTTCAGTACTGTGTACATAAGCGCTTGCTGGCCAGACTCTGCTGATGTAGGATTCTGTAGTATCGTTTACTTTAATGGAGCCTTATTATTTTACACTGACAAAGAACTTGTCCGACAGTAGCCCTGTCTTCAGTGCTTTTCATTTTCTGATGCTTTCTTGAATGAATGCGTTCATTAACAAGAAAAAAATGTTACAGCAAGGGAAGGTTGTTAAAACAGCCTCTCTTCGGGGCCCTTGCAAGAAAACTATGAGAAAGCACAGATGGCTCTGAAGCAAGAGAGAAAAGCTGTGAAGAAAGCAAGACAGTAGTGAGGGGAAAAACGTGCAGCAAGAGATAGGCGGCCGCGTGGTGGAAAAGGCTTAGAGCTACGTATGTATCTCCCAAGTTAGCCACGTGAGTTGGAGCAAAAGATCCTATAAAAAATATTCTCAAACTGGCAAATTCGCCGCAGTATTCAATACTGAATCACTTACTGTGACCCTGAAGTATTGTGCCCGATGTTCTCAAAGCAGTAAGAAAGGGTCTGCACGTTTGCCAGCATTACGTTGTGTCTTGAATCTCTGGAAGCTCGTGACTCGTAAGTAAAAACTGATAATGGTTTAATCTTCCCCCCCCCCCCCCCGCC
>JAVJGH010000044.1:20797094-20820485 GCA_035590175.1 Aviceda leuphotes
AGCAGTGCCAGAGCGTGAGCCCAAGGGTGTAGGAATGGTCAGACTGGATGAGACCAGAGGTCGGTCCCTGCCAGCACCCCTCTGCAGCAGTGACACAGCCGACGCGGGGGGGGCAGAGCGAGCAGGTAGTCGTGGCTCCTCCGTGCACCCTGAGGACTCTCCAGGCTGCAGTAGCTCTACGTCTGTACGCTGCAAACTGGCAGCAGGTTTTTTAACATTGCAAACGGTTAATATAGCGCAAAGGTTCGTCTGTTTGTTTAGTTATTGTACATAGTGTTGAAATAAGCCCCCAGCCAAAGTTATGAGCGTTTCCTTTGATAGCTGAGAGCACTGTTTTGCAAAAAGCCACTTAATCATCTGCTTCTCCACAATGTCAAAACAGTAAAAATCCTACTCACAAAAAGAAAAGAAAAACCTGTCAAGATACCTACTTCAAAATACTGACCTGAGGCATCTTCCTCGTTCTCTCTCTTATCCTAGAGGTCAACAAATTCAGGCAGTTTGGCACTTAAGAAGATAAAAATAAAGCACATTTTTCACATTTCCTTACGTAGCTGTTTTCAATTTTTTTTTTAACTTTTTTTTTCTCCTTCCTTATGTCTGCCAAAACTGGTGATTTTAACTGTTAGCTGTGATGTACACGTATGTGCTGGGCTCAGTTCTGTTCCCATTGCTGTTGGTTTAAGAGAGACCTAGCTTTTCCTTCTCCCTTAATTATTTTGAGGTAAATAAGAGCAAAATTAGATCCAGAGTGACTTTGTGGGTAAGGGAAGTCACTGTGTGTTGAAAAAAAATAACAATAAACCGAGAGATCATTATCATGCAATGAAGTAACTAGTGAATTGATCCCCCCTGTAGGTGATGGACGGCTGGTGCCACAAAAACCTCCCAGAGGCACCACTCGTGGTCCTCCCCAGTTAGTGATCCCCCCACCCTCACCTTACCCTCCTCCTGACAGAGACCTTGTGGATCCAACAGTCTGTTACAGAGGAGCAGATGTTACAGCACCAACAGAGCTGGTACCTAAACGTACGTCTGAAAATATGTGTATTTGCATTTCCACTCTTCCCATGGTTACTCTCAGGGGTAGCTTTTCCAGACTTTCCTCTCTGCTTTCTAGACATACATGTCTGTTTTTTTCCCTTTTTTCCAGCCTGTTGTCTTTTAAAATGCCCAATGCAGTGTAACTAATGAATATAAAGTAAACAAAACACTTGTTTGGAGACAGTTTTGTGGATGATACCTGGCCATTGTATGGAAGCATTTAAAACCAACCATCAAACCTTGTGACTTTGTGCACCTGGAAGCAAAAATCTGTTGTCTTGTATTAGTTCTCCCTGCTTGTTTTTCTGTCTCCCCAGAGCTGGGTTCCTTTGAGAGTCAATAGGTCTATCAGTCTAGGTCAAAAACTACAGGGTGTCTCCCTTAGGAAAAGTAAACCATTTATAGGAGCTGGATATTGTTAGAGACCTTCCTGTCCTAATGGGTATGTATTCCTTGCCATCCCTCTATAGTCCTTTGTGTGCTCTTCCCCTTGGGGCACAACAGTTACCAGACAAAGAAACACGATATTTTCCACATCCTTGTGTATTTGTGAAAAGCATGTTTTCATGCTACTTTTTCATGCTTATCCATCGACTGTCTTTAAATCTTTGTACACAGTCCAAGCCTTTGATCACGTATTATATTCTCCGTGGGCTTGCCCTGCACACCCATGTAGATCCTGTAAAGGCAGCAAAGATCTGCGCGTTGCGGCATCTCACGGACACACTTCCTTTGAAGGCTGGGAGGGTGTCTCCTAACCATGGGATAGAGAAATGTCTCCATTACCTGCTAATTCGACAAAAGATCTTTTTCCAGGACGTTTTCTTGACCAAAATTATTCTGCAGGTAGCAGTTAACTCTGATAACATTAATGTTGTGTGTTTGGTGTTGGATACCAGCTAAATCTAAAGCATTATTTTTCAAATCTGTGCAGAGGAAATACAGATTGACAAGTTTTGTTGGGAGAGAGAGAAGGAAATTGGGGAGATCCATATTAACAGAAAACCTGAATCTTATTGAGGATTAACCCTAATTCATTTTTACCAGCATATGCACAGAAATCATATCATACTTAAATTTTTTTTCTTTTTTTTTGCTGGATACCATCAGCTTGCCTACAGTGTTTTGTTGTTTTTTTTTTAAATCCGTTGTGGCCGCCTTCGCATTTGAGTTTCTACCACTGTTATTTTGCAATGCTTTTCTGATCTACGTTGGTGATCAAATACCCTTTAATCAATGTAGCTCTGATTTTATCAGCCCGATCATTTGCTCTTAAACAAACACAATATCCCAGCCAAAAGGATTTGATTAAGCTTGTACATGGAAACATAACATGAGCTTTTATTATCCTCAGTTTACTCAGAGCAAAAGAATAGCATATAGTGAGTACTTAAAGCATCAGTGTTGGAGAGGGACAAGTTTAGCTTTATAATGACGCTGTGCTCTACCTAAAGACAGGTGTATAGATTTACATTAGAGACATGTGGGTAGATATACCTGTAAGAGAAAGCAGCACATACAACAGATGCTAATCGTGTTGCCTAATGCCCTTCTGAAAGGTGCTTGGATACTGTGGCAATTGAGCGGTATAAGCACAGAGTTTTGCAATGATGTTTTTTATTGCCTGGGAATGCCTTAAGCAGTGCAAATAGGACTTTGGCGGTAGATTCAAAGAAGAACAAAATTTCCAATCTTCCTAACTCTGACCTCAGTAAATGTGTTTTCTCATAGAACAAGGTGGGAAGGAGGATAAGCTACTGATGCCAGCTAGTGATGAAAGGCATATTTGTTCTGAAATCACTCTCAAAACAGCGTTCTCTGATGAGGATTGTGGTCTTCCTTTGCTGAGTGGGTGACTGTCAGCAGCAGTTTGTCTTTCACAGATGAGATTCCCATTCATAAACTAAAATTCTGTGATCATGTGGAGTTTAAATTCTTGTTCCTTACAATCTGCCACTGTCTGTGGGGCACCATGCCTCACCCCTCATTCCTGCTCAGCAAACACACAGTTGTCCCATTGTGCTCTGGGAAACCCATGTAGAGGAATTTTCATTTCATAGAGGACAGCGGTAATTGCTCTTCACGGAGTTTTCCAAACTTATGAGGAGTATAAGTCATTCATGAATAGGGCTTCAGTAAGATACTTGGGCTTTTCTGGCTCTTGTGGTAAAGATCTCTTCCACAAACAAGAGTACAACTGTTCCTCACAGTTTTTGCTCTTTAATCTTTTTATTCTCATTACATGACCTTTCCTCTTAACTTTTGGGCTGGTGGACCCTTACCTGCATATTGTGTGCATGTCTGAAATGATACGTTTATGGGATCCTTTCTCCTTCCTTACCTTACTAATCAGATTGTTCGTGGCCCGTGATTCTAAGATGGACTGCGCTTTGGGAATGCAGAAGTGGAGATCGGCACCTCTGTTGCATGGCGTTTGGTTATGTCACAGAGCTTGTGAAGTTCCCCATAAATGAGTCAGTCGTAAGCTCTGTGCTGCTTATCTCGGGTAAAGAATGCTCGTAGTGAAAGATTGCTGCACCTAGACGAGCAACTAAAGCATGCTGCCTTGAATGGTTTTCGCTAGCTCATTAGAGTAAATGCAATATTCCTGTGAACCTCTATGATTAGCCCTTTATTTGGATAGTTATGAACTATCATTAAGAAAAGCAGTAAGAAATTAAAAGCTGTTTGAAAAGAGAATAAACAAGTCACCTTCTTGTAGAATGAGATCCTGAAGTTAAATTCTTCACTGGCACTGGATAAAGTACTAGTGAACTCGGGGTTTGCACTGGGTAAGGGCTTGACAACTGATTGATTTTTAAATTTCGGAAGGTGTTCTGTCTTTAAAGAAGTGAAATCACAATTTGAACGTATGGTTTGTTTTTAACTATAGATCAAAATAATCAATCATCACTTAACCAAAAAGTTTGAAAGGGATGAAGGAGTGGGTGTAAGCATTTCCCAGTTATTTTGTATAGATGACATGTATAGTACTAGTTAATGTATAATACCAGGTTAATTTTAAGGAACCAGGAGAACAGAAAGGAGCCTTGTCCCCATATCTAATTTTTAATGTTTTTCATTATATCATTGATACATTAACAGGTAACACAGGCCACTTGACAAAAGCCATGACAGTTCCACAAGCAGTTTGGTCATATTTCTTCAGTCACCTTAGATACATATCTTGTCTTTCGCAGTCATTAGGGATAGTCTCTAAGGGTTGAACTTGGTTAACTTGAAGCAAAAATAGGTAGAGAAACTCACAGAGAGGAAACTACTTTTTCCTACATGTGGTTCTAAATTAATTTAGAACTGCAGGCTGCTAAGTAGGGAATTTTGCTGGCCTGTCCTAGTGCACTGCCTCAGAAAGCATCTGTCAAGTGATCCAGGCTTTTCTTTCTTAGAAATGGTCTTTAAAGCAAGAAAACTTGCAAGTGTGACTTAGGAGACATATGCCACCAACATTGCTTTTACTCATCCAGCCCGATGTGAGGCTGAAGAATGAAGCTGAATTTCCAATATCGTCTATCTTGTACCTTCTGGAGAATTAAAATTCAGGCCAAGTGAAGCAGAATTTGTAGACATGCTGCATATCAGAACGTGTCGTGCTGTTGGGATTGAGTTAGCTCATACGTGAACCCAGGCAGATAGCCTCGGAGCACCTGTGGGATTCCGAATTTTGATACGCGTGCCCACACACCTACACCTCCTTTGGGCATCTGGTTCTCTAACGTTACTGAGCATGCTAGCCATTCTGCTGTCTGACCTGCACAATATTTATAATTTTATCCTTTTACTCTTTTCCCCCGACAGTTTACTGTTGTGCATCATTCCCTTCGTATACCAAGCGCGTCTGACAGACCTTGCCTCTTCCTATGACCTCCATACCTCTGAACCTCCTGTTGCCTCTGCTACCCTGATTCTTCTGTTGCCTTCCTTCCTCCCCTGCTGGAAAAGAAACTTTTTTTCTGACTGAGATTTTGGCTTCCTTTCTTTTTGAACTCGCACATTCTCTTTTAATTACTATTGATTATTTTTGGCTGTGGTTCATACTCATTTGTGATATGTATGCTGCAGAACTGAATGCTGTGTTATATAAATCTATGTATCAGCCTCAGAAAGATTATCCGTACATTTGTCTGTTCCTTTTCAAAAGATTTTCTTTTATTTTGAGACATGGTTTAATTTGATTTTGTGTTTCAGAGAGTGTGGTTTCAGGACGGGGTGTCTTACTTTCAATACTGTCTAAAGATTTAATGAAAACTTCCTAAAAACTTGCTTTGGTTTTTTTTTCTGTTAGCCTAGGAATAACATTTTACGTTCTCTAATATATTCTATTTTTTCTTCATTGCATATGTTTTGTTCCTTTGGAACGAAACTAGAACTGGGCATGGCCTAGTCAAGTTGAAGTGCAAGATTCTTTCTATATCTCGGCTATCAATCAAGCTGCCAAGAAAAAAAAGAAACAGAAAGATCTGTTGGATCTATAAGGGGCCTAAAAGGAGTACTAAGTAGCAGTACCAAATGCAGGGAGTCATAGGCTGTACTTCTGCTTTCATCCTGATGCTTAGCAGGAGTTATTTTATCTTGATGCTGGAGACATCCTGTGGAAATCTAGGTGTGTGTTCTGTTTCTGTAACAAAAGATGCAAACACTGTTTGCTCAAGATAAGTCGCGTTCCGCAAGTCTCCTTTTTACACTTTTACTAGGAACAGCCAGTGAGTTAAAAATAAATATCAGCTATAGGATTATACTTACCAAAAACTTCTGTGCGCTGGAGAAAGTCCTTCATGTGAATGGCCCATAAGACATGTATTTTTAATCATTCTGAACTATAAACAGTGATTTTATGGGTTGCAATGGTGCGCGCACCCAGAACTGTTCTGACCTCACATGGACTGTGATTTAAGACATTTACGGTACTTAAATGAGCGAGTTGCAATACATAACTCTAATTTAAATGATGAGGAATTATTGCTTTATCCTCAAGCAAATAATCGTGTTCATCTTGAATCCTTTCCAGGTAGGCAAAGTGGAGAATAAGAAAGCAAAGCATTCCTACAGATAATGTGAAACATGACTAAAAAGGGTTTTGACGGTTTTTGATACAAATATGACATGTAGTTAATAACTTTTAAGTTAAGTGATGCTTCAGAAAGTACACTTAATACCCTAAGGGTCTTCTAATAAAAGTGGAGTAGAATTTAACTCTGCGTTGCCAGTACTTTGTAATAGCTTCTTAAGACAGGACAATGGTTTAATTATAAGTCTTCCCTTAAAAAAAAAAGCTAGTAGGTGTTCACAATGTGAAGATTAAGAACCTAATTTACGCATTCTCATTAGTCTGTTTACATCCTATTTGTAACTCCACAGAGTTACATGCCACGTGGAGTTCAGACTAGTATAAAAATGGAATAATGAGGTGGTGAAACAAAGGGGTTTGTATTGAGTAAAATGTAAAAGTACAGGGTATTGTAAAAGCAGTTCTTTACATTGACACCAGTTTAGCTTAAAGGAGGCTCGAGTTTTCAACAAATTTACATTTTTGATGAAAAAGTTTCCTCGCTTTGAAGGAATGCAGCTATCACCCCTCTCCACGTAGCTGACAAGTTTGCTGTGAAGAGCTCTCTTTTCAGGTGGTCTGCTGAAACTCTTAAAGCTCTAGGTGCCCTTAATTTACTGGGGTTTTTTATTAAAATGCAAAATTGCCTCTAAAAAATATGTTTGTGGGAATTAACATTTTCTGTGAAATTCCTATTTAAAATATTTTAATACTGGTTTAAGGTGGCTAGGCCTGCCTTTCTGAAATGAAAAACAAATTCCTTGCTTATGCTAGCTCATATCCTTTGTTTCTTACAATTTCATAAATGCCAGGTACAGATTAGTGTTAAACAGAACTTAAAAAAAAAAAGAGGAAAAATTGCTTCAGCTTTACAAGAAATGATCTTAATTATAAGAAACTATACTTATAATATTAACCTGTTTAAAAGCTCCCGTTGCTGTACCCAGTGTGGGGGAGAACGTGCAGTGACACTCGCCAAATCCGCGTCTCTCCAGCGGGGCCGCGCGGAGGCTGTGCTTCGCGCTGGGAGTGGGCGAATAGGGTGGGCGCAGGGGGCGAGGGCTCCCAGCCCAGCGGGGGTACGGGCGCGGGAGCTGGCCGGGGGGGCGGGGCAGGAGTCCCCGCTTCTGCCGGGCTTTGACCCGGGATTTCTAACGCCGCCTCCAGTCGCCTTCTGGAAGAGACTGGGAGGTTTTCTGTCATTTTCGCTGAGGGGAAGAAATGTCGGTTTGGTGGAGCCCTGGGTTAGCAGTGGTAGGAGAGGACATTGGCTTGGGTTTACTCCTTGTATTTAACCACGGAGACGTTGGAGGTGTAATGAGAATGACATGGAGAAGTTGGTAACAAATTGACTACTACGCCACAATTTTTCACCAAAATGCTCTTACCGGGGTTAGTAAGAAACACATTTAGTATTTTACAGGATTTATCTGCACTACTAATCAGCATTGCTCAAATACTGTCCTTCATGTAAGAAATCTGGGGTGAAAAACAAACAAGCAAAAAAAAACGCACCAAAAACAAAAACCAAAATTGGAAAGTATTATTGAGCCCTTTCAGGAGGACATTTAAACGCATAGATAGCTTATAAATCAAAACAAATTCCACTGTTACAACTCCAATGTCAGTGACATTCAATGCTCTTGGGAAATAAGGACAGATGTATGATTTATGGTTAAACCCATTCTGATACCTGATGAATGTGCTCATCCAGTGAATTAGAAACAGGTTAGGCTTCCTGGTGCACAGATTTTACTGAAGGCCACGTAAAACTTTTTTTATGTTGACCACCAGAGGGAGCCAATGTCGCCACGTATCTGCAATAGGCAGCAAGAATAATGCTAGAGGTGAATTTTAAGCCAATAAATATCACGCTTATACAAAGATTTTCATCTCTTTAAGAATGCCATAAAATTAAACTTAGTTTACTCATTTGTTTTGTTCAGCAACTAAAAAGAAAAATATTTTTTTCTAGATTTTTTTTTTTAATCAGTTTAATCACAAATAGGAAAAGGAAGATAAAATCATATTTGCAGGTGATGCCACTGTGATGGCATCTTCCAGAGTAAGCTCAAATTTTTTCTGTAGGCATTCTTGCATAGGGTGGTGGCCTCTTTGGTTGGCTATTATATTGCATGGATATTGCCTGTATATTTATGGCAGCTGTGTCCAAGGTGTGGAAATTAGTGCACAGGGCTGGTGTGTGTGCTTAAGAACAAGTGCAAAGGAGTAGGTCATGCTTAGTGCCGATATAGAAAGACACATTCTGCTAGAAAGGTTTATCAGCTTGAGTTTTAGCATTTTAAAAGCATGAGCAGACTGTTTTAGTATCCATCCTCTTTCACAGACAAATGACTTCATTACCAGCAATTCAGTCATTCAGAGCCTGAAATCTAGGATTCAGAGACTCTCCAAATGTTCGTAAATGTCTTTTCTACATGTAATGCTTTCTTTTTTTTTTTTCCTGAGGATTGAAATGAACGTTGTCTTTCTCACTGAGCAGCTGAATTTTTTTCTTTTCCAGTGTCAGGGCTGTAGAATACTAAACTTTGAACTCATTCCATTTTTATCTTTAGAAAAGGTGCTATTGGTCCAGAACTGAAAATTATTCTGGGCGGGTAAAATATGGAGAGAATATTCTAAATATATGAATAGAAAAAGGAATTATTTCCCTTTTTGTTAATTTTTAACTGGAACTATTTAAAGCTGTCCATGGCATCTAGATTGCTCAAACAAGTGCCAAGGGAGAGTGATCGATAGAAAAATCATCCGGTCCAAATTGTATGATGAATTGCAAAGGCTTATGATGCATTTATTTATTAAACATATGGCTATGCAATCTATTATATGCCCATCATCTGTCCCTGTATTCTGCATTTGTAAAGTAAACTCGGTGGTCATGGTTCTCATACATTCACCACGTATGTTTACAGCCACTTTAAGCCCTCTTTATTGTTCCATCCCAGTATACAAGTGCCTCTTCGTGAGAGTTGGGCTGTGTGTGCGTATATAAGACAGCAGTTCTCTCTCCCAAACTTGGCTTCCAGTCACTGCCGTGACTCTCAATATATATTTAGTACATGCAGTAGGCACCATTTAACTTTCCATACTAAAATACATGTTATTTTAGAAGACAGAATGTAACTTATTCCATCCCTCGAAAATTACAGCCATGTTGTTTTCTAATGTCATTGCAAAACTATGAACTCACCCTTCAAGGTCAGTGAGACAAACTTGCTGTCCCTGTTTACACATTTTTTTATTCAGGTATCTCATGTATAGTATGCAGATAAGCTTCTGTATAGCACCTGTATGACTAGAGGAGTGTACTGTTAAAATTCATAGGAAGTTGACAGAACAAGAAGTGACCTAATTAATTCTTTATTTATCCAGAAAAGCTTACATGTAATAAGCTCTGCTGATTTTTGCTGAGGTGGAGAAGGGAGAAGGTGATCTTGTATTTTTCTGTGCGATAATTGTCTGCTTTATTCCTTGTTCATTGCATATTCTTCTGTGATGTTCTGAATTCAAGTGGTAAATGCCTGTTGAAAGGATCAAGCCCAGTAGCAAGAATGAACTACTTTAGATGTTGATAACATACCAAACAGGTATCAACTACTGAGTCCTTTGTATGCCTTGAACGTTCCTTGAACCTGGAAGATATTTCTTCTCCTGTTCAGTTCTAATAAGAAAATTGTAGATTTGAGTCGCCAGATCTGCTTCGTTTTCTCATGCCTTGAGAAAGTTCTGAAGAAGGAGACTCGATTCTGGGTAAAGGTAACACCAGTTGGAAAAGAGGTATTTTGTATTCCCTTACATGTTCACTCTGCTGCCTGCCTGTATTGGAAATAATACCTGTGATTTTGCAGACTTTGAGCCAGAAGTGGGTCCTACTGTAAGGGAGAACAATTCCTTTGAATATAACAAAATATTTTCTGGTTACATTAAGTATGGGACTGGACTCCGGTGAATCGAATAGTTTTTCTAGCCTCATTTCCTGATATTTAGGTTTTTAACTGGTTATTTACCTATTTCATAGAGCAATAAACCTTAGCTTCACACTTCCCATCCTGACTAAATGTAAAGACGTTTCTCTTCTAGTTCCCTTGCAGCCCAGCTCTGCAATCCAAGTGGTCTGTGGATAAACTGTGAATGTTTGTTCTAAGTGAAACCAAATTCCCTGGTTTCCTCCTCCTTAGTCAAAGTAAGAGCAGTTTAACTCTGAGCTGTACCTGTAATAAGTGAGCGGCATCTTAAACATACTGTGTTGTGCTTGAACGGTGGAATATGAGGAAATTGTCCCACCTGTACAAATAGAGAGACACGGTTTATCGGTAACGAGCCGGGCTGAACGTGGGTGTCCAGCCAAATAAATGCACATGATGTGAGTGTGTGTGTGTGTGTGTGTGAAAACTTTAGTCCTGGGTAAGAATTTGAAGTTGTGCTTGATTTACACTTTATGGAAGGGCCAAATCAAACTGGAAGGTTGGCGTTGGAAACGGCATTGAAATTTGTAAGGCAAGATCCTGCTCATTCAAGTGCAGGCAGTGCAGGGGCAGCTACGGAAAGCAAACTGTTGAAAAAGTTTCAGTCCTCTGCTGTAGGTAGGTGGTAACGCCCATTCCAAAGTGCTTGTCCAGCCTTGGAGGTGCTCACGCCCGGCTTTTCCCATTACCACTCCAAGTCAGTAAACGCTGACTGACATGCCTGCCTGCTTTCCTCTAAGAAACTGGGAATTCTGGCCATGCGCATTCACTTCTGGGTTTGAGGGCCCGAGGGAGCAGAAGGCTGAGAGCAGAGACAGTCTCTTTTGTCAGCTCCTTTTGTGGATTCCATAATTGGTTCCTGGCATGGATAAAAGAAGTACTTTCCAACCTACTGTACCATAAGCAAAGGTGGGGTGTAATGGAGGACAAAGGCCTAAACCGGCAGAAGACTGAGCAAAGAATGAGAAAGGAGGCTACGACAGACAGGGTTTTTTTTTTTCTTTTAAGACTATTGTGATTAAAAGGTGAAAGTAAAGTTGCTAAATATATGGTAACCTCCCACAAACAGTGAAGGACTCGTAAAGGAGTATCTCCTTGTTAAAGCAAACAAACAAAACAACTAATTTTTTCCACTTAAAGCATCTAATGAAAATTATTATTGATATCTTATTTTTAAAACATGTAGGTTAGCATTTTTCTTCTTTTCTCTCCCATGATTTTTTCTTTCCTCAATTTTTTCTCTTGACAAGAAGTTAAAAACTAAAGGGGAAAATATTTTTTCAGTTTGTAAAAACATGAAAATTAATGGAGAAATATTTTCAACATTTTTTCTTAACTAAGTGAAAACATGCAATAGCTCTATTTGTAAGGTGTGTCTATATGCGTAACAGTCAAGACTTGAGTGTAAGAACTTAAGAATTCTTAAATTATAAGAATTATGAAGAATTATATAAGAATTATAAAGACTGTAAGAAAAACTAACCTACTGGCTTTAAGTTCAAGGTAAGAACTTTCTTTACTTGACTTTTACTCGTAAGCGATGGAGCATTTTGGAAGCTAAACAGACTCTTGCCCTTGACGTGCTCTGCGGAAAGCCTCAGCGGGCTGCTGAGGGCCGTAGAAGGGCCGGCCGCTGTTGCTTCCCGGTGCTGCTTTGGGGACTATTGCACCAATGCACTGGTATTTTGGGTTTACTCTGTAACCCTTCCTGGGTACTACCAGTTTCTCGGGCATGTTAAATTGAGGCTGAAGAAATCTTACTTCAATTAAGCATAATGTATGTGAACATTTTATTGATCGATTATAATTTTAAAACATATTTTTTTTACTTTTAAAACCATTCTCTGCTTGCCTTCAGAAAATGAGAACAATATGCTGATTAACTGACCAGTCAGTTTAAGAAACTTAGAGGTTTAAGTGTCCAAGTTTTCCAAATGAAAACATTTGGTTAAAAAAAAAAGGCATGCATATACTATAATTTGCTTGTTTGCTCCACTCCCTTGTGGACATGCCCAGCTTCCTCTGTACCTGGCAGCTTTCCTGTTCTGTGTTCATCAAGCTAATCAATGGGATTCAGATGTTTCTCAAATAAAATCATTTGTCTTCAGTCTGCTCTTATGAAGGACACAAATTGTACTAAAAAGGCTTTTCTTCATTTTCAGGGTACATGCCACAGTTCATGATACGAGGCTTTGGCAATGGATTGATTGCATTTTTTTTACACAAAAAATCCTTCCACAGAGAAACCCCTTGCGGTTTTTCCACAGAGTTAAATTAATGCCTGTGAGAAAATTAGCAGACTGAAAGCAGTGGAGCCAGAAGTCTTTAACCTTACATGCTGTAATGTGAAGAGTAATAACAAACCACCAGCTTGGTTCTGTGCTGCCCTGATAGGAGCCACTCGAAGGTGAGAGGAGAGTTTTATAGTATCATGCTGCAATTATGAGCAATCAGGAGAACGGAGATAATGTTTGAGCATTACTGTACAAACTGTACTATACAAAGTGGAACACTGGCCGGTCACACCTGCTAAAAATTCCAAACGCAATCCTTGTGTGTGTTTTTAGGAAAAATAAATTAACTGGTTCTTTGGAGTTTAAAAGAAGAGGTGACTCTTTTTATGTTTTTTTTAGTTAGGGGTAAGAAGGGGAAAGAGGATAATGGAGGGATAATAATGGATGAAAGAGGGAAAAAATAGATGGAGGAGAAAATCCCAGAAGCTTCAGCTTCTTGCTTTTCAAAACCAAAATGGATGTTAGGATTTGGGAATTCCACCCCACCCCACCCCCTTTTTTTTTCTTCTTTGTTTTCTTATTCTCCTCCCCCAGACCCTATCAAGTAATTCCTTAAGCATTTGTTTTGGACTTCTGCATTAATGACTCAGTTCTCTGGTATCTAAAGCCCCCACGCTCTGGGTTGAAGCTTCGCTGTTGTTCGCAGCATCCTTCCCGCAGGCATCCCTGGTAGATAGTAGAGGATGAGCCTTTATGTCAGCACATATATGAAGAAAGTTTCCTTGCTCTGTCCTTCTGCCTCTTTATGGAACTTTTGGAACTGAACTTCAGACTGTTATCCTTCCTGACTAATTCAGGAGAAGTTGGCAGGCAGTTTAAAAGTTACTGGAGGGTTTCATAGACAGACTTATAAACCTACAGCAGTGTGACCTTCTCAACCTAATTTCTGTAGGAACTGAGGCTAAAAAGAAAGAAACTCAAAAGACATTTTCAAATTTCCCGTAGGAAGAATGACCTTTTATGCTGATCCTAATTAAGCCCATTAACTCGGGTGAAAAATTCCCCAAACTAGCTTGTCTGTTTTGAGGGTATGATCATAGCGAACCTTCAAATTCTAGAGATGGCCCTGCTCCAGCAAAGCACTTAAGCATGCTTAATCAGGTACCCCATTACACGGCATGCACATTATTATTGAATGAACTGTGTAAATGAAAGCCTTAAAATGCTTCACATGAATAAAAATGCAGACAGATTTTCCCTGTGGGGATTCATCCCATGCAGGAGATCTCTGCAGCCTTGCATTTTAATCAGCGAGCGGTCCCATCCTGCTCCCCTTGAAGTCAGTGGCAAAACCCAGCTGCTGAAGTGGAAGCAGGATCTGATACGAACAGGGCAGAATATGAAAGGGGAAAATTCATCCCAAGTGGGTGTTCAGATGATGACCCATTTATTGCATCAGGCTACTGTTCACCATGGCACCGGAGATGACACTGCCATTAACATTTTACTGTCTGCAAATCAGTACAGAGCATAACATCCAGTTACCACTCTTGCATGTTTGCGTTTCTTCCTCCTGGTATTTCAAGTTAATAGAGAGAGCGAGCCCCAGGGCAGAGCACAGCTGATGAGATAATTGACTTCACAAGAGGACTACGAAAGAGCGGGCCAACTTCAGCTCTGACTTAAGTATTCCCTTCTCTGCTTATGTCCGAAATAATCGGATCTAGTTTGCTCTCCTCCTGTCCCCTATCCCCCTCTTTACTAGGCTCCCAGGGAGAGCGCCAGTGTGCGCTGCAGAACAAGATAACCTCGTGGCCGGAGCCCGAAGCCTTCGTGATACCCTGCCTTTGAGTCTTGCCCCACGCAGTGATTTCTTGGCTACGTCTGCGTTGCTGGAGGACAAGCCTGTCCCCTGCCGCCCTTCCCTACGACCGGTTGCCAGCGCGGGCTCCGCAGCGTGCCTGCGGCTCTTCGCTGCTAGCGCAGCCCCGGGGTGCCTGGCAGCGGCGCGCTTGGCTTGCGCCGTCCTGGCCTCGCCGCCCTCGGATCGCCCTCCTCCCGGCGCGGGAGTCTGGTCTTCGGAGCGCCTAGGACACGGCCTCGGAAAACGGTGCGGCACCCCTGTGGAGGTTGTCGCACGAGGTCCTCGGGGAGATGCTTAGCGTGCTCTGGTCCTCCGTTTTGGTCTTCAGCAAGAATCAGTCTTCCTTCACTGGGCAGTTCCAGGAGGCAAAAGGTCTCGGTGATGAGAAGTGTTCAGGTACTCCGCGCAGCCTCTCCAGTTATATACTTGTATTGACATCTTGGACGTCTTGCAGCTGTGAGAAATAACATAGCAGAGTAGTCGAGTGTGAACGTGCAGTAAAATGTGTAATAACTAAATTCAGAAAAGGAGCCTGCTTTTCTAGGTTAAAATATTTCTGGAAATATAATGGCCAAAGTGTATTGAAAACCCTGTTGTTGTTTGAACTCTGGAGAGGGAAGCAGGTATTCCATTGATCAGGAGGTCCCAGAGGAGCCAGTTAATGTACATCAAAAGAGGTCAGAGGAGAGCTGGGTGTCTTTATAGCACAGAGTTGTATGAAAATGTTTTCATATCTAAATCTGGAGCTAGCTGCTGAAAATCTTCTGTGAAGGTATTTACGTTATTGGTGGTTTGGCTGAAGCATGTTCTGGCCAATTAAACAGAGTTATTTTGTGCTGTCCTAATTGTAAGTTAGACAGGTGGTTTGTGCATGAAACATTTAATTTTCTCAGGGCTCTGTCTGACTTCAGATGATGCTATAGATACTATCCTATACAAAGATAGAAGGTGATGTAAGGGAAAATGATGGATGCGCTGATGGGGGAACTGAAGGGCAACATCACGGATCTGAATGGACTGAGGTGCTGCGAGGATGGATTGAAAAAAACCTGCAAGAGTGATGAAATCCCATTTTGTTAACCACCACTCCAGCCGGGAGTTCACTCTTAGCTTTCGGTATTAAGCAAAACCAGTCTTTGTTGCCATTACTGCCAAGTAAGTCTGCGTTGTTAGGAAGGGACTGAAACAATTTTTTTCACATTTGTGCAGCAGTTCTCAATAGAAGTGCTTATATGCCCAAGGCAAGCATACTTTGTCCCCATAAATTGAAAGCTACTGTTCACAATTTTTTATTTTTGTGTGTAATACCTAATGGTTTCAGTAATAGATAACTTACTACACATTGACTTGATTCTCTTCCACACTTCCTAACTTTTAAATCACTTTTAATCAGAAATAAATACGCAACTGTGAGTGGAATGGTGTCTCTCTACTATGGAAAGAGCTCTAAAATCCCACAAGCGTGTGTGTATGTATGTATATGTGTGTTTGGTTTAGAGTTGGGGTTTTTTGTCTCTTCTTTGCTGAGTTTGCTGGCAGCTAGTCTCTGGGGAAGGAAAGTATAATTACAATGCAAAAGTGTTTTATGTTTTTCTCCCCCGCATTATGCTAGAAATAAGAAACTGTAGTAGAGATTTTATGGACTTGTTAACAGACAAACTAAGGAAGAGAATTGGTAGAACAAAGTGCACAGGGCAGGGAAGATGGTGAAGTTTAAAAAGAAAAGTTGAGCAAACTGTCTTTTTTCTGCGGTCTGAAAAATCACCTAATAAAACATTGTTTTATTGTATAGGTGCACTAGTAATTTCTGGGTTTAATGGTTACACCACATATACTTTTTAGGCAATTTTATGGAGTGTATTCTCTAAGGTGGCTCATGAAAATCACCTTCACAGTCCATTTGTTTAGATTCTGCAGTGTGCTTGAATGGTAGCCGACCACCTCTGTAAAGGATGCAGATTGCCAGAATCTGTCACTTAAGACTAATAATTCCCAGCAAAACGTGGAGAGTGGTTTGTTTCTTCACCAGGCTCATTATATTGGGCAGCGTCTGGCTTTAGATCTGGGTTTTCCTTTCCCGCAAAGGCCTCCAACGAGCCCCGCCGTTGATCACGGCATGTTACCGGTGTAAGCACAAGTCCGGAGCAGTCTGTTATACGCTCTATAACGTATTTCCGTGTTATCCTGCTCCCCTAACCTAGACTGCCTGCTTGTGCGCAGCGTCCCTGAAGTGCCCGGCTCAAGCTCCCTGCCCCTCTCCTCGCGCCCGCGTTCAGGACCGCCTGGAGCCGGGGGCGCGCTGTGCGAGCCCATCTAGCTTGCGGTTAGCCGCAGGTGGCGCAGTGTCCCCGGCACGCCGCCCTGGGCTAGGAGGAAGGGAACAGCTCGCGCTGCTGACCTGAAACCTCTCCTTGGCTAAGCCGGGTGGCAACGTTCTCCAGTTAGGCAAGGAAAGGTCTCCTCCCCCTCACAGCTCTTTTCCTGTCAGAGTCAGAGAGCGTTTGGCTCTTCATGTCACTTTTGTGACATCTGATCCCTTCGAATAAGGCAGGCTGGTTACTGGCTGTGGTGTAGCGTGTCAGAGCGTCCAGACAAGGCTTTTATAAAAGCGAGGAACTAGTGGGTTCAGGAGAGTGCCAGAAAGGAGAGGGTGAAAAGCAGATTAGCAATAGCAGCAGCATTCTAGGTCAGATGGGCTTTGCAGAGGTCAGAGAGGCTTTTGCGGTTATTGAAGAAAGGATTGTGGGAAAGAAACGGGGATAATAAAGTCCAATATGGTAATTTTCACCTGTCTCAAAAACTGTGTTGTGTTAGTTCAGAAATTTTCCTTTGCTGCTTTGGCAGGTGGTGAAAATAAAGGTCTGAAATGGGAGAGTAGCGGGCGTTTACTGGAAGTGGTAGTTTCCTCTGAGCCTTGGAAGAGCCAGCACACAGTCTTACCTGGCATCGTTTTGAGAGAGAGACTTCACGATAATTTTCAGCATAGGTTTGAAAGGAAAATCAAACATCAGTGCACAGACCTTCACAGTTGCTTGTACATGGGAAAAACAGTGGAGGAACTGGAATACGCTTCAGTTCCCGCTCCTTGGCTTGATCCTATCTTGTATTGCCTTTGGTGTAGGAAACCCCATTGCCAAAAAAGCTTTTGTAAAAGTTACAATACTTTTGTGTTGTGATATCAACTAACAGCAGACAGGTTTAACCTCAAGGGAAGTGCTTAACTACCTCAGATTCGTAAGGCGGGTTAAATGAGTCCACATTGCGGGTATTTTTCAACCGAAGGAGAGTAGATCTGTGTAGCTAAATTAACTGTGATGAGCTTGCAATCGAGTGTGGAAATGCTGCAGATTCACAGGGTGTATCTAATAATACTCCACACGTACCTTTCTGATGATATGTCTGGTGAGACACGTCCTTTGCGAGTCTTCTGGTTTTTGTTAGGGGATAGCGTGTAAAGGAACGGATTCGCTGCTGTTCGCCGGGTTTGTGCAGTAAGAATGACTGCAGTTAAAGAACCCGTTGGAAAACATGAGCGTGGGGCATGAGACTAGGAAGGAGACTGGAAATATCTCGTTGTGTGAGAACTGGGAGTCACATGCAGGACTCTGTGAGTCAGCAACGTGCCCTTACGGCGGTGAGGCACGAGCCACAGACTGGGTTGCACTGGTAAGAGCATAATGAGCAGATCGAGGGAGACGATTACTGCCCTTCACGTGGCCGCCGTGAAGCTACGTCTGTGCCCGTTGTCCAAAAGTGGGTTTCAGCGGAACGAGGTACCGACAAACCAGAGCAGAGGCAGCAGGGTCTGGCAGAAGGCACCGTGGCAGGTGGAGGTGCTGGGGCAGCAGGGCTTCTTCGGCCCGCGGAAGGGAAGGGCGAGGAGAACCGGAATGCTGTCTCGCGTCTGAAAGGAAAGGGAGAGCGAGCCAGGCTCTTCTCTGTTATTCACTGCAAAAGGGTAAGACTGCAGCAGTGACAAGTTGCAGCTAGAAATCTTTCAGTTTGGCAGAAAAAAGTGTTCTTCGTGGGGAGAAGCATTTAACATCGCCCAGGGAATTATCTGTGATTTCTCAGAGAGGCTGTGGAGTCTCCATGCGTGGAGATTTTTAAAACTCAGCTGCTCGAGGTCCTGAGCAACCTCATCCAAGCTGGAAGTTAGCCTGGCTTTGAGGAGGAAGTTGAAGTGGGTGACCTCCAGAGGTTCTTTCCAAATTAAATTATTCTGTGCTTCTGTGACCCAAATGAGCTGCGCCACATCCTCATTTTGGAGGAGGGCTGGAGCCGCGGAGCGTGGCTCCTCACCTCGGCATCTCCCGCCCTCACCTTCAGTTTCTGCAAGGCGGTGGCCGGCGCTGGGCCAGGGGTGCCTCAGGGCTTGATCCAGTTCCCCACTGCCCCCACGCTGGTGTTGCTGTATAACAGTGGTCATTTCTTTTCTCTTTGTTTCTTTTGATTTCAAAAAAGATGGAAGTATGCGTGCAGGCTCAAGTATGCTAAGCAGCATATTGGGTTGAAACAGTCTTAACTGCGATAAATAAAGAGAAGTCGGCCCGTTCGGTCTTGTGCTTTAACTGCTCACTGAGTGGTTTTTAACACCTATCTCTACGTACAAGGTTTTGATCAATGAGCGAGTAAAATGTAAGCAGAACACCTTGTACCTGTGTGAAAATTTTTAAGCTAATCCTGTATTGTCCATTTTCATCATCTCTGTTAGACACTGCCGTAACAAATGTGGTATTTTCCCATTTCTTCCACCAGCCTTCTTTCCAGTGTATGAAAAAATGTACGCTTTTTTAATACTGCGATTTTGTGATGGTCTAAATTTTTACTGCCTGTACAAATAATGAGAGCAGCATTTCTTTCTCTTGCTAGAAATTTTAAGTGCTGTCAGTGAAATAATTATATTACAATTCGGGGATCATTATAAGAATTAATATTCTTTAGTATCATGACATTTATAATATTTTTACAACTTAATTGTAACAGACTATTTGAACTACAGTAAAGCAATTTTAGTCCACGAAAAGAAAGTTTTTTGGCAGTGAAACAAGTGATGAAAGAAATTGAAAAATAATTACCAGCCTCTTAGAAAGAACTCAGAGGAATTAAGAGGAGCTCTGCATCTCTCAAACCATTACGAAGTTCAGGTTATTCACCACGTAAGTGTTAAATCACCTGTTACCTCCTTAAAAATGCTTTTGGGTATACTGTTCCTGTCATTATTGAAGGTGGCAGCAACCCACCAGCGGTGCCGTAGAACCGGCAGGTCACATCCCGTGGCGAAGAGTGGCAGTCTGAGCGGATGGTGCCCACTGGGCTCGGACGGAGTGTCGGCTTGGGCTTTGGCCAGTCCGGGTCGGATGTGCGTCTTCTGAGCGCTTAGGTCCGATTCTCGTCTCATTGAGAGTCCCTGGTGGTTGTTTTCATAGTAGTAACCGAAGGGAGTCTCTTAGCCACGGTAGTCTTCACCTATTGAATGAAATCTTCATTTCTGAAAGTGCCGATGAGCATTCGAACCAGGTGAGGTTTGTCTGTCTCCCCATCGTTGGCATTCTGGATGCGTAATGTGTACATATACGCGATACCAGGCTGCACGAGTGCAGATACGACTCCTCTAAACTCAGAGCTCAGTGTCTTCCTAATTACTTGCGGCCCATTGAGATGAAAGGGACAAGGTCTCTTTGTGTTAAACAAGAAGCTCGCATTCTTTACTGATGAGCTACTCTCCTCTTTCCCTCTTGATGGTCACCGGCAACAGTCTTGCAAACAGGCGCGAAAGCCTGGTAACTCGCGGTTGGCCTAATTGTGCAGCGACCACGCTGCTCCTGCTGGGCGGCGGCGATCCCCGCCGTGGCACTCGCCTGGGCTTGGCGCAGCCCGCGGCGCGACGTAGGTGAGCGGCGACGCGGGGCCTCGGGGGACGCTCTCCGGTTCCGCCGGCGAGGGAGGTGTCCCGGTTACCGCAGTGCGACGCGGAGACCGTGGGCCGAGTTCGACGCCGCTTTCGATATCGCACCCCACCTGGAGCCAGTGAGCGGGGCCACGTGTTAACCGAAAAAAAGGTCTTGGCCTTGTGAGATATTTGGAAACGCGGACAGTCTTCTGAGGTACGGCAGTGTTTCAGTAATGCGTTACCTGTGGCAATTGTTATTTGTGCGCCCAGTCCTGAAGTACTTGGTGAAGATTCTGTCTTAACCTGGACGTGTCTACATGAGCTCTTGAAGATCAGAGCCCGTATCGAAATCTTCGTAGTTTCGTGACAGAGAAGAGAGAAACAAATATTGAGATTCTTTATTCGGCCAGCAAATAACCTCGGTTGCTGCCATCACTGTGATCACACTGTGCTTAGCGTGTGGTGGTTTTCTGCGTGTGCGCTCCCTCTGAGAAAAAACCATGCAAAAATCACAAGGCAGAAATGCATCTACCACTGTGCGTTACCCAGTTCTCTGTGTAGAATTGGAAAGCTTTAAAAGGTATTTTCTAACTCCTGGAGTCGAGACCACTCGGTAAAGTTGAGGTGGGCTTTTTTCGCGTCATGTATCATTACTGAGTAGTGCCCATCCATCTTCAGTTTGCACCAGTGGAGACTTAATCAAGCGTGTAGAAGGAAGAATAGATTCTTACTTAATCCATCCAAGGATGGCTTGACTTTAAAACAGAGGTGTTTTAGCGCTGCTTTTAGCTGAAACAAGGTTGTTAACATGACACAGAACTGTAGCAGTTGTGTTTTATGCGTGTGCTTTCATGTTCAGACGAGTAGCAGTGGCAATCAAAATGGTTTGCCTCAGCCGGCAACTCTGCTCAGTGCCATGTTTTAACTGTGTTAAAAATCAATGGATCTTCTTGATGAAGGTAAAAGATTAGGGAAGCGCTTTGGCAGACTGGTAGGCTTGAAGAAAGGGGGACATTTTGGTTGTACATGAGCACAGGGAGTTTAATCGTTGAGATGAAAGATGTCTTTCTGTAGTTTGTGCTTCAGGATGAAGCTGCTGTTGAACGAGGAGGTTCTTGCACTGGACTGGATGATTCAGCTGCCGAGACCCAGACGTAACAGACAGGGAACAATCTGCATGTGGACCCTGATAGGAAAAAAGTTGGTTTTTGAATGGGCTGGGGGATGGAGATGCTGCCGTAGAGCAGCTTGCTGAATCACGTCAAGGGGGAGACGCGAGTGTTGTTACTCCAGTAGGTGACGTGTGACCAAAAGGATCTAAATCCCTGAGCAGAAAGATGTAGGAAATAGTTGCAGGCAGGCAAGGAGAGGATGAGGAAATGAGAGGGGCAGCTGCGGGGGGGGGAGCCTGCCATCCTCCTTTTAGGAACTGGAAGTAGATACTTTGCTATAAATTGCTGTGCCAGCTATAGCGTGGAGGTCATTTATGGCATCTTGTTGACAACAGATGTGGCCCGTGTTATAGAGAATTCTCTTTGCATCGAGGTATACTGCATTGCGCATTGCTGCAAAATCTTCCCATGTGCTTCCACTCGTCAACTTCCACTCCTTAAATTGGTTTCTTTGCTATCCTGCTTTGCTCTGTTTTTAACATAGTGTAGCTTTTACTAATGCTTTGGTGGTGGGTTGTTACTGGGGGTTCTCCTTGTTTGAAAGCCAAGCAGGCCATGTACTCTTACCTGTTTGTTTACTGTCTGTTTTTTGTGGGGTTTTATTATTTGGTGTTTAATGTCAAATTATTCCTATTTCTCCTTGACGTTGGTGTTTTCCTAACTGTAGTTCTGTCATAAGCATACTCTAATCCATTCGGTGACACGTACTTAGTTCCTGTAATTGCCACTTTTAGATGGAATGATCTCTTAGATTAAATCTGGAACCTGGAGCTAATGTTATAGAAAATAAGGTCAAAGAAATCAAGTAACATTACTTCTAAAGTCACAATAGAGTCTTTGGATCATCTTCCATCATTAATATCGATGCTTGACAGCACTTACAACTTTAATCATGATTTGTAACCCACTGAATTTTATTGCTTCTGCTGTCAGAAATCAATTTCATACTTAATGGCATCTTGTAACCTCAGTCAAGGAGAATGTTGGTTTGATTTTTATTTTAGTGTTAGAAAGAGCTTCACTGCTAAGCTACACCCTTACAAAATTATTTCTATGACATTTTTTGACAAAGTTGTTTTCAGTTCTCTGACTTAAAATACTTCTGTGTATACAGCATAATACAGAAGTATTTCTCTCCATCGATCATTTTTACTGAGCTGTGGCTTCATGCGTGTTTCAAAAAGTTGTAGATTCTGACCCTAAAAAACAGTGAGGTGTATGTTTAATCTTAGTCATGCTTGGGGGCCTGGGACTTCTCATATAATTAACAACCACCACAAGTGTCTGCAGGATCAGACCATAAACTATTGTTTAATCTTCCTTTTGCTTACTGAGGTTGAAGAAGAGAATGGAGCACACTTATAATTCCAAATTAAACATTTAGATTAGTCTTTATTGATTCCTTTTGATCAAAAGAAGTGTGTTTGGGCTTGATTCTGTCTTTAGTCACTCAATAATTTTGGTCATTGAAATTATTGACCTTGTTGGGAGTTCCCCTTTAATGGCATAATTGCAGGATGGAGTCTAGAGTTGTACATTTCTTAAGGGAAGTAATGAAATTGTATTTTTCACCAAAAAAAACCCCACCAAACAAATGAAAACCCAAGTAGTTCATAGGAACCTAACTAAAACAGAGTACAAAAAACTGTACCGTGTCTAATCTTTCAAAATTTGCAACTTTTAAGAGAGTTAAACATGCAAAGGGCATATCCCTTGATCTTTATAAATGACTAAATGCTGAAAAAGGTTCTGCTTTAAGCATGGTAGTATCTATTTTTCTGTACACTTATTAGTAGATTTTCTACTCTGAAAAAGAGATTATTGCTATTCTCCCACTTAATGCATGGTAAATTGAAGGGTGGTAAAATAAAGTGACACCCAGTGGGCCAGCAGTAGATGTAGTTTACCAATTCAGCGTCCTGACTGGGAAATGCTGCCCATTTTTACCCGTGTATAGTTTTCTTATTGGAAAGGTCATGATCCGTTTGGCAGCATGGAAGAGGAATAGTGAGATGATGTTGTCAGAAGCAATAACAAGAGTCATTCCTTGTGCCACATCATTTAAACTTTGGTCTAGTTCTCCAAGAAACTGTCCCTGGAACGTTGTTTCTTCATAGAAGTAAGGAAACTGAT
>JAVJGH010000044.1:20821190-20831324 GCA_035590175.1 Aviceda leuphotes
CGGGGAGACCTGCCCCGTGAAGGACGCCTGCTGCCGTAGCCTGGGATCTGACGCCGCTGCACAGAGGTAACGACTTGTTCGCAGCCGGCTCTTGGAAAATCCCTTGCGTGTCCTCCTCGTGGGGAGTCATTTAAGAAAGCCAACTTCTACTTTCTTCTGCTCTTTCATAAACCGGTACCGATGCCAAGTGACTCCTCCCGGTGAAAAGCTCACTGCCAGATCCCCTCCAGTGACAGGCTTGTAGCGACAGGCAAGGGTCACTTCTCTGTTTGAACTCGTAGTTACATTTCTTGCAAAAAACCGCTGCCCTCCAGAGTTCATTTCTCCAAGAACTCTGAAATAATTTTGTTAGAGCTTGGTTTGTTTTGTAGTTCTGATAGCATAAGAAGCACTTAAAGTGTTACTGTATATTGACCTAGAAAAATGACATGCAGCTCATAAAATGGAAAAAAATCAAGCCACCGAAAGCCAGGTGGAAAAGGATTGTATTCAGTGAACTTTGAGGATTGGTTTGTGGGTGTGTGCTTGTATATATGTTCACCTAATGTTAACCTCCACTGGCATTGTACCTTGGGGGTTTTTTTCAGCATATTTCCTTTTTTTTTTTCTTTTTCTTTGCATAAACAAACATTTTCCTGCAGTTTTTGCAAGAAAATATGAGAACCTGGAATTTAACTAGAAACTGCCTTCAAGAACAAGTGACTCTGACGCTGTTTGCCAAAGCTCACATAGTTGGTGGCAGAGCTGCAAAGGAAGGCCAAAATTTATAGGACTTTGCAAATACAAACTGGCCAAATAGGAAGCCATGCCTCCAGCGAGGAGGGTGGCCCGGTAATGCTGACAGGGATCCGCTCTGTGCTGCAGAGTCATGGGACAGGGGCCAGAAATTCCTCTGAATTCTCAGTTGACACGAAGTCTGTGCTTTCTGGTCTCTCTCCATTCAGCTGCTAATCTGTAGCCCCTTCATAAGAGCATGTATCATGACCTAGTTATTTCCTTCCACGCATTTCTGAGGGAGAACTTCATCTTGGATCATGCAGTGGGCGATAAATTCGGGATAAATTAGGCCAAAGTCAGTATTTAACCTGTTGGAATGAGCTCAGGGCTTTTCTTTATCCATCAATATCAATGGGGACAAGGTCAAGCCTCACTTAGATACTTGCTCAACAATACATTCTTCTCGTGATTTGTCGTTTTACAGTTTCTTGGGTCCTGATGTAGTCTCTGTAGGATTAGATAGTCCAGTATAGTAACTGCGATTAACATTCCAGACCTGATCCGAAAAAGCAGCCCATTAATTTCGGTAGACTTGGATTGGGCCTTGTAAGATAACTAAGCAATCTCAACTTTCCTCAAAACGCAGGATCTAAACTGGCTAGGAAAACACACAGGCACGTTGATTCTGGGGGGAAGAAGTTACCCTAATGTTGAGCAAAGACATCAAAGCAAAGCCCTGTAAGACCAATATTAGTCAGTGAAAAAAACGTTTGGACTTTTTCTGTTTTTTCAGTTAAATAAAAGATGGACCACGGGTCACTGAGTGACACGTTCCCTCTTGGCAGTCAGTGTTCTCTCCATCTTTCACTTCATCCACAGGCATTGAGATTTACCTTCGCCGTCACCGGCTGCTGTAAAGGGGACAAAAATTGAATATAAGGAGGAAATGCCTCAAAATGGAAGCGGTGGGAGAGGTTGCCCGGAGAGGTCGAGGAGCCTCCGTGCCCAGAGGTGCTCGGAACTGGGCCGGGCAAAGCCCTGAGCAGCCTGGTCCGGCTTTGAAATCAGCCCTGCGTGGGGCAGGAGGCTGGGCTAGGCTTTCACCTCGACCTTTTCTCCAATTTCGTGGTGCTACGTATTCTGTGTTTCCTTAATATGCCCGTAATTTTAAAGGAGTGGTTTTAGGCTGAAATAGGAGACAGTTGTTGTTTGGGGACTGCATTTATTTTTCATAAATTCTATTTATTTTCTAGGCTCTGGGACAGCAAAATTACTTCAGATCAGCTTCAGGGAATAGCAAAAACTTAACATTTGTGATTTATTTTCATCTTTTGTCAGCAGCCACGTAGGTTGCCACAGCAGCGATGCTGATAGTAACATCTTTTACACTTTTATACTGTGAATGTGCCAGTAATATTTGAAGGTAAATCCAGTGCTACTCCTAACCTATGTTTGTAAACAACCCAGCTTTGAAAACTGTGCTTGTCTAAATCCTTTTGAGGTCAACTTGCTAAGTTTTCAAAAGCCACTTCCTAAGTGTAGAGGGAAGGAAAAAAATAAGGGTTTTTTTAAACTATTTGAAATGCTTGTTTTAGCAGGATGTAAATCAATTCCGAGTACAATTCTGAGTACAGCCAAATTTGGAGAAAATCAGTTTCTACTTCCCCTGTCAGAACAGCTGCCCCCCCACTAATAAAATCTGTTAAGAGCTCCGAGATTGTATGTAGTTCTTGTGATGAACGGGCTGCTTTCTGGGCCAAACCAGCCTCCTAAATTCCCAGACAAGTCAAAGTGCGGTTCATGTCAATAATTGGTACCAAGCTATACAGAGTTCTAAATATGTTTCATAAGCTACAAAACTTAAAAGGAAAATTTTACATGGAGTTTATTCATTCCTTTCTATCTTCTCCTAGTCCACGTACCAGGATGTAACTCAATCCTAAAAGGAAGATGAGAACAAAGAAATTGGGAGAACACGTCACTACTGTAAAGTAGCAGTGGTTAGCAGCAGTTAACTGGAGTCCTCCGTGAGTCTGAGCTCCACTGAAGCCAGAAAATTTATTTAGTGAATAATTTGGCTGAGGCTTGGGGAAAAAACGGTTAAGAAGAGTAATGGAAATACTATCTTGTCATTTTAAATTGTAAAGCTGACTAAAACTCAGGCTTTTCACCTGGTGAAATAACTAATTCCTAAGAATTTAAATGCTGTATACTAAAATCATTTTATACTCTGTGGGCTGTGAAAAGTACCCTTAAAGTGGAAGCCAAGTGTATTTGGAGCGTGAAGGGCTACGAAGTCCAGGCGGTATTTTGCACGTGCCCTGTGAAGTATTGCAGTGAAGAGCAGAATCAAGTTCACGGTTCTTGCCTGCCTTTGGTCCGGAGGCTTAGCCTGTGCTCCGAGAGATCAAGACTATTTTGCCGTGTTACTTACTTGGGTTAATTGTACGTTTAGTTCTCCATTCGTGTCTCCCAGCGTTTCGGGGCTGTTTGCCGCGTGGCCCGGGTGTCTCGGTGTAGCTCAGATGCCCGGCAGCGTTAGAGACCTCGGCGAGGTCTGCGCCTCGTCCGCTGCCGAGGCGGGGAGGTGCGAGCGCCGAAGGGCGCAGCCTTCAGCGTGCCCCCCCGAAACGACAACCACAGCAGAGCCCAGGTATCGTTCGCTTCCCAGAGCACCGACGCAAGAATTTTGAAAAGGAGGTCCCCGGATTCCAGGGTTTCCAAGCCGGCGTCTTTTCTCCGCGGTTTTGTTTTCCGGTGCATGGGAGCAGCTTGCACGTGCACTCTTCTGGTTTTGTTTTGTTTTGGGATTCTTGTTCCAGCAGTCTTGATCCAAGTACATATATTAATTAGCATGTAGAATATCAAATCAAATGTCAAAACACTCCAGTTCTACCCTTGGCTCTGCCTCTAACCTCTCTTACCATCTTTTTCTCTCCGCCTCCGAAATCCCCTTCAGCCACTGACTCTTTTTTACGGTAAAAACCATAACGCAGCTATCGTATCTCATGATATGTTTGTACAGCGCCTGGTGGAGCAGAACCCAGACCTCAGCTGGAGGTGCCACGGGCTACCCCGTCTAAATAATTGACTGCAGACTACATGCAGTGTTCGGCTCTGAATGCTTTAATATTAACTGCTGACTCTGAACACTGTACTCCATAGTTCTCTTTCTTCACATCCTTCCTCACGGTTGATTTCTTTGTGTTACGTATCTGTTCACCAAATTTTAATATATAGTGTTAAATGAGTAACAAGAAAACCACAGAGAAGCTGAAATGTTGCTTATGTAGCAGTAAGCACATCTCATGATCTCGCAGTGTTGCAACTCTGTCCTCCCATACCCCCTCCTTTCCCATCCCTTGTGTGGTGTCGTCACGCAAGCTCCTAGGGGCAGGGATCAGACAATTTTATAATCCCATAAAGCACCATGCACACCTACTGTCTGAAGCTTTATAAATAATTACACATTAAAAATTATGTTAAAATAATGTTATTAGGGGTGCTAGGTCACACACTCCGAGTTAGGTAACATTAATATTAAGGCTGTTTGTGTAACCTGAGATTCCCCCCTTTAACCTTAATTCCCCCCCTTTTGTGCAGCATGATAAAGTCTCTAGTTAAAGTGATCACACTCTGTTTTGTTTTATTTTCTTTCTAAGTTTCAGAGCTCAGTTAATAAGGCAGGTATACCACTGTTCACTCTCAGTCAAAATTCTCTTCTGGAGACAGGACTATTTAATTTCCTTTTGCTCTTTTTATCTTCCTCATCACACTAGTACCCATGTGCTGTGCAGACTGAAATTCATTTCTCCGCACAGTACTCGCTTGAGATGAAAAGGTGGCGTCACCCTGTTTTGGAGAAGGAGAGCTGATGCACAGAGTCAAGGCAGCCTAGGGACCAGTTAGACCACATGACCCCTTTTTTTCAGAGGACTGAGCATTAAATAGCATTTCATGTATCGGAATGCAGCTCTCCTTTTCCTTCAAACTCTGTTCTTGGAAGACATTTAACCATTTTGGCTGAAATAAAATAATAGAATGATCATGGGCATGATATAAGTTGTCAAATGTGGACTGCCTTGTAGCAAAGATGTTTAATTTCTCAGTTATAAGCAACTGAAATCAGGGTTTTAAAAGGGATCTTAAGAGTGAGTGGTTCCACCAGCCTCTCCGAGCAGGAAAAACACTTTATAATACAAAACTTTTTTTTTAATTTTGAGAAGTTTTTAAATGTATTAAAGTATTTAACAAATAAAAGTATTTTAAAATGTAAAGGGAACTTGGCAGTTATAAAGCTAGATAAATACAGACTTGTCTAGGACAAAAAGATAAAACACCTTCCAAAGGTCTGAAAGGGATTTTCCCCTCCCTTGAGTTTCTGTTTCAGTAGCCATGAGAGAATAATATTTTTTCACCTACAGCTAGTGGAGGGCATAGGGTGAGGGGGGGGCTCCTGAGATCGGTTCATGCTGTGGGTCTGGACGGGGATAATCCCATTTCCTCCCTTTCTCTTGGAAAAATTTGCTACCTTTGGCTCTGGTTGGGGTCGTTGAAGCTACTGGGAGGAGAAGAGTCCTTCGTTACCAACCCGAGACATGCTCGCTGTTTGCCACAAAACTGTCAGGGTTTTCGTGAGTTAGTTTAAAACAAAAGCTTGAAAGGATAGGGGTGGGTGAACTTGTTCTGCTTAATTTTCAGTCCATTCAAATTCAAATGTTACAAGGTTTTGTATTCCACTTGGGGAGGACAGGAGGGAAAGAGAAGTTGGTAGCTGGGGAGAATTCAGTGATTAAGTTGGTCGGAGGAAGAAAAAAAATAATAGTGAGTGGCAGAAGGTAGGCAGGAAGGAAGGAGAAAAACTGTAATGAAAAATAGCGGTGTATGTATTATATATACCTCTGTGCACAAACACGTTCTGTATAATTACATGTCACTTGTAGCCATCTCTGAGAAATATGGGAAAGTTTTATTCTGTTATTTCTCTATAGGATAGGTTTTATTTTAGCTGGGTAGGCATGTGTTTTACTTTTTTGAAAACCGAGATGTAGTTTTAAGGGGGAGTAAGGTAGAGAAAGGGTTAAAGCAACAGGGAGAACTTCAGGAATGAAAAATTACTTAATTAAGACCCAGATGTCTGACAGATTTGCAAGCCTCTGCTTCTTACATAGTTTTGCTAATTTCCTTCCTTATCTCTGGCTTTCCCTTTCCCCTCGTTCCAGAAAACTCTTTAAATTTGGATACTCTTATGTGCTTTTGTGCTGGCAAGATCTTCACGGAGGGAATGATATTATGGTTAAGTAATAGATATTCACAGTCATTACAGAGCAAGAATCCAGATTAGCCTTTCTGTTAAACTCATCCACTGGAAAAATGCCGTATCCTTTGGAGCTGTAGAGTATTTTACATGTTAGGAAGCAGCTTGGGTTGCTAAAGGTGTAGTGCTGGCTTCCAGGAGAGAAAGGCTCTGGTCCTTATTTTTCTGTGTAAACCAAGAGAAGTTATTTAACCTCGCTGTGCCATCTTTTAACTTGCAGTGTTACATTGCACAGGTGATGGGGCTGTGTTAAGATTTAAATCGTGCAAGTCCCCTTTCCCACTATTTCTGGCAGTGCTGTCCGCCTGCGGGCTTTCCAGTGGAGAAGCTGCTGCCAGGGGCGGGGGGAGCGGGGGGGGAACGGGCTGTATAGCAGCTACAAGCTGCTGCTCGTGCAGCAGGACCTTGGAACCGACATATGTCGGGGGACTCTGGAAGCTTAAATCACCTGGTACGTAACAAGCTTAGAGATTTCTCACATTAAAACACAAAATGATACTAAGCAAAAGCATTTTCATTTGCTTTCTGTTTAGATTTTTGATCAGTAGCCATGGAGGAGGACTGCAAAAGGACCATAAACCCAGCTGCTGCTGAAAAATTACTTCATTTTCCTCCTCATCTGTATTTGCAAGTTCTTATTTTTAATTGGGTGGTGTTACATCTGAAGGTGCGACTGGACCTGTGTGTTCTAGGATTGGAAAATAGTTTTAATTCAATCTCTGATGATCTTTATTCACCACAGATATAAATGCTGTCTAAAGACCTTTGTCTCTGCCTCTGGTACCGTACGTGAGGCTCACCAGAACCCCTGAGAAGTGCTCAGAGGGACTCGGGTCAGTTTTATCATTTGCAGACACCCCCCCCAGGGAAATCGGGTCTAACTATAACAAAATGGCAGCTTCTGCCATTGCACACCCGTTGTCTTACCACTGGTTTGGGTTTCTTTTTAATGCAGCGTTTCCAGCTAGGTTTATCAGAGAATTTTCCCTCTTAGAATGTAAACTTTCTCATAAATGTCCATCTCCCGTGGCACTAATTTGATGAAATGCTGCTGTAAGTTTAATTTTGTCTCCAGCTGTGCAAGTGACCGCCAAGGAGTAATTGCGCGTGGTAGCCTGAGCTCAGTGGAGCACTAGAGGCTGTAGTTTAGGAGTCGCTTTGCTCCGCTCTGTGCTCCTACACAAATCTCGGCTCATCTGCCTAAGTCATAAGTGCGCAGGCTTCCAGGAGCCGCGCACGTTTGCCGCTTCGAGCTTGGGCTAAATGCTCACAAGTGCTGTATTTTTAGCACCCCTCATTTTACCAGAAAGGCAGCGTACAGGTTATCAAGTTCTTCCCTAAGTCAAAAAATGTGTGTGAGAAAATACCACTGGCAATGTTTATTCAGAATGTAAAACAGGGTATTGGAATAAGTCATATTTTTCTTGGATTCTGGCCAAAACAGAGCTGTCAACAAAAGAAAAGTGTATAGGGTTTGAAGGGAAGAAGGCTATGAAAAAAAAATGTAGAGGCCTTTTGCTTTCCTTTCCCAAATACTGTTGCGAGAAAGAGTCTTCTTAGGCATATTTATAAATCATGTGAGCTACTGGAAACTGCCAGACCTTCACCTCACAAAACACATATCGCATTTTACATTCCCGATGATAAGAATTTTAAGTAAAGGCCTGTGATTAATCTGTACCTTCTGGCTTGCTTCGTAGGTGAGTTTGGAGATGAATTGAACAATGGCTCCTTTAGGAATTTGGAAATGCAAAAGAAAAGATCTGCTTTTTCTGAAGCTCCCTCTGTAAGAGTAAATAAGAATCCTTTCATTTTCACTGCATTGTTCTCATTCCTTCAGAAAAATTCTGTGAATTGGATGTTATTATCCCAGTTGCCTAGATAAGGAGATTGAAGCAGAGATTGAGAGGCAAATTGTGTATAGTCCCTGCATAAGTGCACAGAGGATAACGAAGGAGACCTCTGCTGATTGTTGTGCCCATCAAGGAGAAGATAATTTTGCTAAAAGGAGTCACTGAAAGATTCCCAGTGACTGACATGAGAAGAGAGCTGGTCAGTGCAGTGGTCCTACACTGCATGTTTGGAGCCCAGGAGTCCCTGCTCCAGTCCCGGATTTTGGCCGTGTTGTAGAACAGTCAGGTAACAGAAAGATTCGATCAGATACCGGAAAGGTGGTGAGCTGGCACGGCCTTCATGAAATTAGGTCTCGTTCTCTGACAGATACAGGTTTACACATTTTTCTTCCAAGGTCTTGGAAACAACTTCTTCACAGTAGCTTAGAGAAAGAGTCTCGCCATGTGTCAGTAATTTGCTTCTGGCTATGTACAGCTGCCCCGCAAGATCGGCTTTGTAAAGAAGAAAGCAATATTTGCCTTCCATGCTGGATAGACCTGTTGCTGAGCTGGTGCACAGTTTGAATGATTCTCCCATTGAAAATGCTCTCTCTGAGTTCGCCAATAAATTGTTTTAAAATGCACTCAGAAGAGAGCAAGTATTTAATAATTTTATAAAACTTTCCACTGCAGAACCAATACGAAATTCAGTCAGTTCATTCTTTCTGCCACCTTCAAGTTGAGAATTTTGTTTGCTGGTCTTCTTTCCCAATCCAAATGCTGCAGTAATCTTAAATCTTTTTGTCAGATGGCTCAGATGAGTAATCTCATTGATCTGTGTGTGTGTATGCTTCAGGTACAGTAAGACTGGAGTCGTACAGCGCCAGCTGCCTCCGCTGCAGACCTTGACTGATTCATGCCACCTTCCTCTTAATGCATCAGGGGGAAAACTCAGTTCACCGTGAGTCTCGCAGTGAGTGCTGAGCCTGAGCATCACCAGTTCATGTTGGCTTCTGGGGATGTTCAGGGCCTGCCAAAGCTCAGGTCAATGGCAAATGTTGGAAGAAACTGAATTCCAGTCGCAGAGCACTGTGTCTCTTCCTCTGTATTTAAACAACCGATGCAGATTTCTGTCTTTGATTCCAGTTTAGGAAACCACTTAGGCACATATGTAGCCTTGCCATCTTGAATTCATCCCGCCTGTAGGTTCAGATACACAAGGATGTGTACGTGAAAAAAGCTTTGGAAGGTTTCCTTGCAGGTGTATTTTGCTGTTGTCATTGATCCCACATACATGAAGTCAGCTTTTTAAGTGCAACGCAGTTTAGGTGCAAGTAGAAGAATTGGGCTCCAGGACAACTACAAAAGTCAAAAAGAAAGAAGAGGTGAATGCTAGATAAATAAGTAAATAATGAAATAAAATAAAATACCCGATGCTTCAACATGTGCTTTCAGTTGCTCCATGTACGAACAAGGAGAAATCGAACAATAAAATAGCAAAAAAGGAAGCTACATCATTAGACAGAATGTAAACCAATGTCAGGAAACATCCCTGAATTTTTACTCAGATTATTATCTTAAAGGGCAGCAGAAAAATGGCATTTTTCAGGCAGTGTTTGGTAAACTACCAAAAAATGTCATCTGTTGCTGTGTCTTGTGCTGCTAAGAGTTTGATCTTGAAAAGGGCAAATCTGCTTTGCCTGACCAGAGTTAGTTTAAGTGTGGCTAGAATGGAGAATTATTTTTTCAATAGACTAATCACAAGGGCGAAACTTAGATATAGTGTCACAGACAAAAATGTCTTAAATTCAGGTGTGGAACAGGTAGCTTTTTGTTAGGATTTTTCTTAGTTTCATCTTCTTTGTCTGTTTTTCTTTTAATAAGCCAAGACAACACTTGGCACTCATTCTGACTTCGGGCTTCTTTTAGGTCGTTGTACAACTTCGTCAAGAACCATGGCGTTATTTTCTGGCAAAACCAGGCCCCTCGATACGTTTCATTAGAAACCGCTCTCAAGGGATTAGTTTCCCCTTCCTCCTCCTCCCCTCCCTCCCCTCGGGACGCAGAGCGGTTGTCTGGCAGTACTTAGCTGTATCTGTCCTTCATCACCGTGTGATTTTTATTTCACGAAGGCGCAGGTGTGTCGGCACAGCGGCCGCGCAGGACGGCTGGTGGCCCGCTCCAAAACGGAACGGCTGCGCGGGACCTTCGCCGCGGCGGACGCCGCGTGCCGGCAGCGCGGCCGAGAGGCGTGCTTGGGAGCGGGGG
>JAVJGH010000044.1:20892462-20914570 GCA_035590175.1 Aviceda leuphotes
GGGGAATGAAGCCTCTCATTCTGGGGCAATTCATTGATGGCTGGAAGACATTAAAGTTGTTGACATCTGTAAAGAATTTCAGAAATTATGAGGGTATGTAGTGATGAGCAACACAGAGACCACATCAGACCAGAGCTTCATGGTCACCCAGGAGTTGCGTAATTGAGGAAGATATATGGATTCTTTCCAGAAGATGTCAAATCCAGTCCATCTGTACTGAAGCAGGACTGAAAAATGTGTACTCTGTTCAAGCAGCCATTCAAGCAAAAACTCAGTCAGAATTTCCCTTTTACAGCTCGCTCTGATGCATAGTTCTGCCTTTACCTTGATGGGCTCCTTACACATCTACAGCAGTACATCTTTCCTCGTTGTCTTTAACAAGGACAGACTTAAATCCACATATTAAATCCCACCTTCCTCGCGCTGGTTCTTTTATTATTGTATTTGCATTCCTCCACAGCACTCTCCCTCGTTTGTCTTTGTTCTCTTTCCTAGGCAGGTGGGAGAGCTAATGAATTAATACTCTTATTATTGAGAGGTAGAAACATGTAGCTGAAAAGCAGGGCCATTGCAAGTGTTCAGCTGAGGTATCGTAGGGACCGGGTGGGAACTGCTTCATCAGAAGCCTGGGACCTCATAGGTTTCAGGCAACAACGGTTTTGTCCCTGGGTCCTGCTGTTCCACCCGCTGGAGGAGCTCCCTGTTGGAGGTCTGGTCCCTCATGGGATTCCCTCATAGAGGGATTCTCTGTTCTGGGTTTGCAGGAGCCTGTGCTGTTTTGCAGCATAAGGGAAGGCTTTTTTTTATGCTGAGCTGCTACTCCTCGTACTGTGTTTTGATTGCGTCTCAATTCTTTCCTGCCCCTGCCCCGTGCACTGATGTGTTGATTGCAAAGCTACCATTGTAGCTTGCCTGGGGGCTTACATCCATGTAAAAGAGGCATAAAATCTCAGCAAACCAGGCTGCCATAGCTTTCTCGATGTCTGATGAACACATTGCTGAGCATGGGTACCCAAGACAGAGGAAAGCAGCGAATGACATGGAGAGAGCTTACAGGGGCCAGTGTTGCACAGGTGTTAATTGTGGTGTCATGCTTTGATTGTGCAGCAAATTATGATCTCTCTTTCTATTACCATAGTAAAGAGTTGCCACCTCTCCCCCCATGGCTCTTGCATTATTTTTTTTTTTTGCCATGGGTCCTCTTTCCTACATAAAAGACATCAACTAGAAATTAAATTCCCTTTTTTTATTCAGAGTGAACTGGAAATATGACCACCTGCAAACCCATCCACTGGGGGTGGGGGTTACAATCATATTTGCCTGTCTTTCTAAATTTTGTTTTCTTTTACACACTGTCATGAATAGGACTTGCACAAACAAGGAGCACTGACTAACTAAAGAGTAAAGACACTGAAACTTAAAATATCAAGAGAGCTGTCAAATGTAGTGAGTAAGTGGGGAGGAGTAGAAATTTTCTTCTAATCTCTTTCAGCTATTGTAAACACATCTCACTTGCAACAGCACATCTTATCAACAGATGTTGGCTGTTCTTGTCTTTAATAGCTGCTGTCACTTCAGCTCCTAGCAGCGCCTGCTGCTGCGGCTCAGTCGTTAAATGGACACTTCCCCGCTAGCTCCTCGCGGCTCTGCTATCCTGCCCCCGGCTCGGGGGGGACGGGGGGGTCCGCGTGCTTGCTTTGCCGCTTCGCATCCCTGCTGCCGCGCTCGCACCGCGGCGTGGGCGTGCGTGGGTGGCTGGTGTAACCCCCCCGTGCTCAGACTGCACCGCTGACTCAAGCGGCGAAAGCCGTTGTCTCCCATCTGGTCCCAGTCCTGGGCGGCCGCAGGGGGACGGCGAGGCAGGTGCTGGTTAAAGAAAGCTCTTCTCGTGCTGGGACGTGCTGGGATCCCCTTTTTATCCTGCATAAACGGCGGCGAAGTATTTTTCTCCACATCGCCCTCCCAGTTCCTGCCTCTTTGCTGCTCTTCTTTTCCTACCCCTGCCGCTGCCTCTTCTTTCTCCCATGGGACTGGCAGCATCTCAGGGGAAATAAGTAAAGCTTTCCTAATATAGAAGCTCATCTTCTCTGAAACCACTTCTCATTCTGTTAATGGAGTTCTGGAAATGTTTCAGTTCTCTCCCTACACTAATACTTTATTCTTTTCCTCTGATAGCTGTCCAAGCACCAGTGTCATCAGTTTTCCTAGCTTTATTAGCTCGTTTTGCAAAGAAATGCACAAGCAGTCTAACAAAATAACAATAAAAAATTGGCTGGAGAGTTTTATAGCTATGTGCTCTCTTTAAAAAAACAAATATGCATCTAGAGACATCTTTCTGAGGCCATTCTTTTGTTGGGGTTTTACACTTCACAGCTATATGTGCTCTACATACAAATATCAGTGGAAGATAACATAGGATGCTTAACGGATTTACACATGTTCCTTCCCCCCTCCTCTCTTCCCCCGATACATGTTTGGCCCAGGGCTCTTCTTTCAGAGCCTTTCCACCTTTGTGGATGTGACATCAGTGCTGCATATTTGCAAGCGCACTCCTAAAATTTTATATAACAAAAGCACGAAGCGCCTGCAAATCCTCCGTGTGGAAGGGAGTGCTTTTTCTGTGCCTCCCTCCCCCACAGTTACACTCGTTCTGGGGAGAAGGCAGGGAAGCGCAGAGCAGCAGACGTGGAAACGCTCCCGTTCTGCAGGGAGAATAGGGTTTTCCACCAGGGAGAAGGTGCGGATCCGCCGTGCCCAGCGCTGGTGCTGCGGGGTGCCGGAGGGAAGCTCAGGTACCCTCCCGGCCCCTCGAAACCCCGACCTCAGGCTGGGAGTGGGGGGGGGGGGTGAGCGGGGAGCCCTCCACCCTCGAAATAGAAATTGTGGGGAGCAAGGAGGCTCCGCAGGAATGCTTGGGAGGGTGGGAAGTTGGAAGTTCTTCGGAGAGGTGGCACCTGAGGAGGCTACCGCCGCACACAGAAGTGCGGGCGGCCGATGATGGAAGTGCCCGCGGTGGCCGCGGAGAGAGCTAGCCATAGAGAGCGTACAGCAGGCTCCGTGAGCGCGCGCTCGGAATACTCCGCCTGCACGCCGGAGCATCCGTGGCCGCCGGCTGCCTTCCTTGAGCTCTACCCTGGCTTCCCGGGGCACGCGTCCCTGCCTGTCCTTTTCCAGGCACGACGCTTGCGGAAGTGGGAACGGAGTGAGATAAGCGCCACGCCAGACACGGGCAACCGCTGGCAGGCAGCGCCCTGTCTACGCGGCTTCTCCCAAGTGCAGGGGAGCAGGGACAGGAGAAGAGTCACCTGGGACCGGCTCCCGTTTCACACCACCGCTTCCAGGGAGGAAGAACGGGCGCCCCAGTCAGGGGGTGCCCCAGGCCAGCACGTGCAATTTCCAGGCAGGCTGCGGCATCTGGCCTGTTGGGTGCCCTGTCCTTTCGCGAGGGTGCCAACAAGACGGTGGCTTATCCGTGGTAGGGTCCACCCAAAACTAAAAGTGGGGGCGAGAAAAAGAACGTGGATCCCTGCTCGCGCAGCTTGGTCGTATGAAGTGTACTGTGGGAAACGAATTGCTCTTGATAGAGGCTAGCTATTCCAGCCTCATAAATTCGGAGTGCGGATTCGGTGATAGCTGTGTGCACAAAGTGCAGAGACAGGAAAAACCTGAGCCAAAAAAGTATGTTCTCCAGCAGGAACACGGAATTAAGGTGCTACTTTTATGCTGCATTTTTATTAGTGGCATCTCAAAAATATCACTTTCAGCATGCCTTTTTCACTTCTCCCACAGAAGCATGAAAATTAACATCAGCTAACAACATTTTCTATTGCTCTGGAGGAAATGTTGTTGGGAGGTGTTTATGCATTATTTGTCTCATTTGCCTTTTTTTTTTTTTTACGTTACCAGAGTCCAGTCATAATGAAATTCCTGGGGGTTTTTTAATTTTTTTTTTTATTGTAAGGCACGATTTAATTCTTTCTCCCCTCCCAGAGTTCAAGACACACACATACCCCAATGAGCAAACCGCAAGACCCTTCACGCGGAGTCACTTCCCATCAGATTTCACGCCGGGCATGGTATGCCAGCTCGGATAAAATACAGAAATGAAAGCCACGTGCTCCGGCACACAGCTCCCAGGTGCAGACAGCAGGCTTGCCCCCGGGCGGCTGGAGAACATCTTCACCAAGGGAGAGGTGCTTGAGCTCGTGTCTTCTGGCCCCGGGGAGGTCAGAAAGGGCCCGTCCCCACCGCCCCTGGCCTCGCCTTCCTCCCCAGCACGGCTCCTCCCGACCCACCGCGGCCCGGTCCCTGCTCGCCAAAAGCCCGGCCTGCCTCTGCCCGCTCCGTAGCTAGGCAGGAGCGACGGCCGGTTGTTTCCCCCACCACTTAACCTTATGCAATGCCGTACGTGAGTTAGCTCTGCCCCGAGCAGGAGCCTGATCAGGGTGAAGGTCAATTCCTGTGAAAATATCCTATGCTGCTGCTTGGCCTGTCGTTCAGATTACTCAAGGTCAGTTTTTATTTAATCATGCTTCCTTCCACGATTTTTTCCCTCCAATATTAAAAAAAAAAAAGGCAATTAGATAACGAAGCACATGTAGCTTGTTTTCTTGGATTGTTTCTCAGATTTTTCCTAAGTTGCCACTGCCCCTTTGGACTTCGGCAGTGGGGTGGCTGCCAGGTTTCCACAGAGATGCAAACAAATTCTATGCAATAAAATATCATCTCTACATAATTTAAGCCCCAAATGTACATGGTGACAGTTTTATGTTTGAATAATGTGAAGATCCGAGATACTGGATGTAAGCGTAATTTAGGATCAAGAGCTGCAAATATTTCTCTGCCCTGGAATCCAGTTAAAATGCACCGTTGCACATGCTGTGTTTTGGTGGTGAAGTATTGCTTGCTTCTGATTGCTGCAGGGTAAGAGCTTTATTTTCCTAACCCATGATTTAGTGCTTTCCACCCCCTGTAAAGCGTAACTAACAATGCCCTCTATGTGAGCTCTGGTAGCTGAGGGGACAAGGGGGAGATGGCCGCAGCGGGGAGACGGAAAGGGGAGAGAACAGAAGGGGGAAAAAAGGGATGTCTGCAACGGCTAAACACACCCACAGCTTGCCTTCTTGAAGAGCTGAAGGCTGGATATTGGGCCAAACCCCCCCTTAGATGGCGGCAGCGGAGCTCCGCCGGTTTTGAAGGCGCCGGGCCAGCCTGAAGCAGCTGAGAAGCTGGCCTGCAGTCTGGCGTTTGGTGCCCGAGGTGGCTGGAGCAGGGGAGGTTGGAAACCGTACCGCTCACGTACCGCGGAGGGGCCTGCGGGAATATTGTTTGCCTTGGCATGGAAGCCGGTCGGTGCAGACCCAGCAGGTCCTGCCGTGAAAGGCTCCTTTCTGCTCCGGGTGAGGGTAACTTCCAGAAAGAGAGCAAATTCATTCGGAGATACGGCTCAACCCACATCCTCCTTTAATTCATAGCCCCTCGCGCAGTGCGGACCTCAAGGCGAGTCCGCGTGGATACTCTTGTCCCTGTTTTCATCACTGGATGTCCCGTGTTTCCCCGCAGGGCGCAGACCTCGTGGCGTTTTCCCTGGATACCTATTCCGGACTCCCTCCTTAGGTACCGATCCGCAGAGAGAGTCTGGGTCAGGAATTGATAAACGCTGACGCATTTGCAACGTCTCCTTCCACAGCTGTGGGTCTGGGTCAGGGAACAGGAGTCGCTGCATTTCCTCCATCTTCCCCTGGCCGTACAGAAGGTCCCTGAGAGGAAGTCTGTGCTAAGATTTTCCCATTTCTGGCGTGCTTTCTGAAATTTGCTCTCTTCTTCCCTCCTCCCCTCTTCCCTTTTCCCGTCATACCGGCCCTGGCTCTGTCTGGTTAGAAAGATTATCTTCTCCCAGCACGTGAAACTACGAAGTAGCTGTGAGGAAAAAGTGGAGGTAGATGAGAGAATTCTCTCACCACAGGCAGCCTGGTGCAAAATGTCTCAAGCAGCGCAGGAAGGCCTGAGCGAGGGAGGGATGCGGCAGAGCCAACGTCTCAGGATCCACCCCAAAAGGGCCGCCTTCGTTCAGAGAGGTGATAATGGGGCAGAGGACACGTGGACAGGGAATGGTGCCTGATTTCTTTTCGGATATAATAATCAGAGGATATCAAAAAAGAACAGCAGGCAACAGGTTTAAAATAGACAGAGACACTATATCATGCAACTCATAATAATTAGTTTCCCAGTTTAATCACAGAATTTTGTGAAGGCCAAAAAAAAATTGTATGGGTTCAAAAAGTGATCGGCAAATACTTCAAATTAACAGAAAGTAACTCTGATGCAGGAAATCCCTGAGGCACAAAACCTGGCGAACAGGGAGCGGCTGAGGGAAATACCACTTTGTGTTTGCCCTGCTGCTCTGCTCTCCCATAAGCATCTAGGTCCCGGCCACCTCCCCGGGTAGGACACGGGGCTGGTGGGCCTGGGGCTGGCCCAGCACCGTCACTGCTGTGTTCAAAGCCCAGTCAGTCAGGTGCTAAGAGCCACCAGACCCGCAGCACTTTTCTCTCCAGGAACTCTGAAAATAGCAAGCTAGATCAACTTTCTTTCTAACAAGACCAACTACTGCCATGGAATTGGCGATTCCAGATACTCTGTCCGGAAACTCCGAAGGCATTTTCCTTCCAGGTAGAGGAAAATGAATGCCCATGGTAAATACTGACTGTACTTACCTACGCAAATGCATCTAGTTGTTGCATATTTAGTACGAGATACATACTCGATTCAAAGGTAAGAGGGACACACACCGGTCCTGGAGAGGTGCGCCAGTCATCGCGTGTTCACTTCCTCTGGGCTCATGGTGTGCTGACATTCCTCGCCTCACTGCAGCCACGGAGAAGCACGACAGGTGAGAAAAAGAAGGCATTTTGAAAACCAGCACTGAATGGGTTTTGTGTGGCAAAACTCCAAAGACAACTTTTTCCCCTTAGCAGTTCGGAAGGGTGATGTTGGTATGGCAAAGGACACACGGGTTCCATTATGGATGCTGATCCCTGAGTGATGGCACTGTTTACTTCCACATGATCTCTCTTCCAACTTTATTACAACAGACCCCAGAAATCCTGACCCAGAACACGTCTGCTGTCTCCTGGAGGCATTTCCAGCTGCTGCAGTGCCTTGGTTTTGTTGCAGGCTGGTAAATGGTAATCCCCTATGGACTGATCTGTGGTGGCGTTAAATGTGGCAACCTGAGCAAGACTCTGGGCTCTCCGCTAGAAACGCTTTATCACCAGAGGAGTTTCTTTATTCAGGTTAGCTGTTATGTCACAGCACTCCACACCGCGATACTGACAGGGTGCCATTCGGGCTTCTCCAGATCTTAGGAATGTAATATTTGCCATTTAAAGGCCATGCTAGTAGCATGTCTGGTTTTTTGATAGCAAAACCTCTGCAGTTCTGTCTTACAAGTATCTAGGATTTCTTTTTAACAAATGCAGAGCAGACACCACAGCTTACTGCTCACAGTTTCTTCTAAATTATAGAATCTGTGTCATAAGGTCAAGTCTGCTTGTTAGGAATAATTGGAAATATCTCACTGCTATCTGTCTGGAATAAACATTTCATGCTCTGAATGCCCCTGTGTCAGCTAAGGAATATGTTAATATTGAACATGTGAACTTATTGATTACCGGCTGAATGAGGACTTATGGCCTGATAGCACTTAACAGTGCAACCGATCGTTCATCACAACAAACTGGTGATGAGAATTTATGGGAAGGTGGGACAGCCTGGATCCCGTTACCCTCCCTCGGCGGGTGGCCCGAACACCTCCTGCCTTCCAGAGCTGCCCAGGGGCAGTGACTGGACGTAGCGTGTTTACAGGTAGGGGACCAACGGTGTGTCGCTTCCACTCCCCAGGTTCTCTTGCTCCAGCTCCCTAGTTCTGGATATGTAACACAAAACAGCAGCTGTATTAATCCCAATTCAGCATGTTCGAATTGGCAAAGGTGCAAAGATTTTGAATATTTACTTTTTTTTTAGTAAACCCCATCCGATCTATTTTAGTTTGGTCAAGGGTGGATCTGATCTCATTTCTACTTGTATTGCACAGGAGTTTATCCACCGTTTCAGTTGGCAGAACCCTCTACTATGGTCAAGAGTAGTATAGTCAAGTTTATACCAGAGTTCCCATTTCAGCTTGATTTTCAAATCTTTTCATTTTATGTGTCTCTAAAATCATGATGTGTTATACCGAAGAGCTGACTCCTTGCAGGTAATAATATATTTTGCAGAGTTTTATTTGGGGGGAGAGGGATAAAAGGTACAGGATTTGAACTGTAACTGTCAAAGAAAATGGGAATTATACACTGAGATGAAGGTAGACTTAACTGAGAGACATGAGGGAAGAGGAAGGAGTGAGAAAAGGGAGAGACATCTATGTGTACTGGGAAATAAAAAAAACCATGTTGTATAGGCCAATACTGCCATGAGAGATAGAGGATAACGAAGAAGTTAGCATTTCCTTAATCCTCCTGGTCTTTTTTAAATAAATCACTGTTTCATATGGTGAGTCTCGCTTTCTTCACACCCATTTCCATCATACAGGATTAAGTAACAAATCGGTTGTCTTCTCAGGAAGAAATGTGCCAAAACACATACTAAACCCATGAATAAAACTATGAGACACAAGTCTTCCTCTTACTTCAATCTAGACATCCTCTATTTTTAAAATTTGAACTTGCAGTCTTTGCCTGCACGGTACTGTTTTCTGGAAGAGCTTGGATTTGTGAACATCACAACACGTCCTAAGCTAAATTTTGTTTTCCTCTAGTTATGTTCTATTTCACTGCTGCTCAGAATTGCAGCCATCTCAAGGTAATATCTCCAGAATGTTTAAAAGACAAGTTAAAAGCACGTACTAGCTTAAGATCCTACAGCTATCTTTCCCTTCCGGCTTTTATTTCCATTTGAGTTTTCATCCTGTCTCTTTTTCATCCAAACCCGCAGATGGGGAGCAGAAGACGTCTCGTGGTAGAAAGGAGAAGCAGCAGTTCTGTGGCACCAGTTCTCTTTGATCCGCTGCTGGCTGGCCGCTCATCACGACCGCTCACGCTGCGCCACGTGTCTGTCCTCCTGCCCCTCCTCGTCCTTCTTCTCAACGGCAAACTGCCCTCCCTCCACAGACCTTCTCTTCCACCTTTTCGGCTCATTCTGGGTACCCTCCTTCCTTACCGAGGGAGTTTCGCGGCTTGACTATGCACATGTTATTTCCTCTAGAAACACAAATTGATGCGTATGGTCTACCACGTGTTTACACTGACTTTAGAGATTTTTGGATGTAATCCTCTCCCTGCAAAGTACGGACTGTAAAGCAATATGTTATTTCTTCCTTGTTGGTTCTAGAGTGTTCCATGTAATACTGCAAACTCAGTCCTCGCCTTCCACACAGCATTCAGAAAGTTGCTGAATGTTGCTTCTGTACTGTACATTTATTGACTGAAACATTTGAGTTGTTGCTTTTCACACTGGTAATTTTAGAGCACAGATGCCTAGCATGTTTACTCGCATACCAGGGCTCACATTTAATGAGCAAAATGTCAAGTATATTGTTATCCACCATAAAAACTGTGAAAAATATCCTTGCCATCTGCAGTGTGCCTTCTGCTTCAGCCTAAAAGACTTTTACAAGCAATTATATTAAATTAACATTAAAGTCAATATTTATAAATGGAACCACCTCTAAAGGGCCGGATCTTCTCCCCTCCCACGGCCCCCGTTCCTCCGGGAGTTAACGAGCTGGGGAGGAGGCTGGGTGCGGGAAGGCGAGCCGAGTCCCACTTCGCTCCTGGTTGCAGCCAGCCGGAATAATCTCTCCACGCTGAGGAAGAACCGGAGACAGAAGAGTGGCACTAACTGGTATTGACAGTGTCCGAGGGCCAGATCCTGTGCTGATGTCAGCTGGCGTAACTTCATCGTCTTCACTGAAGTGACGCAGCAAGCATAAATCAGCGCAGCTCGGCTGACTTACGTCGCATGATGTTTGATTTGTGCCAGCTGAGGATTGAGCCCAAAATAACATTCATGAAATGGACGGTGGATAGCAAGGCTGAAACCGGGATTTGATAGACTGCCACAAAACAAGAGCATCTTCCAAGAAAATATTTTCTATTTCTCCACCAAATGTAAGCCTCTCCGGGGCAAGAACCAATTATTTGTTCTAACTTTTTTGTGGTGCTGAGGACAATAGAAATCTCCTCATCTGTCGCTAAAGCCTCTAGCCTGTCCTGCAAGAATAATAAAATTAATAACTACTACAGAAATGTTCTTCTCCAGACAGGCTGTGACGTTTTTGCTCTTGCAGAGCCTTCAATCCCAGCATAATTAGTGTGTTGCAGGACTGAGATTTAAGCACATTTTGAAAAAATGCTGTTGTCCACCGCTGTTATCCCAACGTCCAGAAGCAGCTGAAATTCCAGCCGGACCTTTATGGGGCAGAGCTGATGAACCAAAGCCAGAACATGCTCCCTCGGAGAGGCGAGCAAAGATAACTTTTGCCATTTGTTCCAGCTGTTCTGCCAAGTCGCCCACGTACCCTCGGCCCCACCAGGCTCATCCGAGCTGCAGTCTAGCACGGACGTCACGAAAGCTGGCCGCTCCCGCGACTGGAGGCTAATGCAACGGAGAACGGTAGCATAACCATGTAATCATCACTGCCTTGCCTCTTCCCTGTACACACGTTGAACAAGAGGACCAGGGAGAAAATTGCTGCAGTAATTAGCAAACATAGCATAAATATTTATCAAGGAAACCCCAGGTCAAATGGATTTTAAAATTTTTATTTAGAGTTGTTTAGATGTAAACATATTGCCTTAATTGGACTTTAAGAAGGGCACTCACATGCTTCCTTTTGAGCATTTTTAATATAATCATCTCTTGGGCAATTAGGCCACTCGCTAAGCCACAAATCTTATCTTTCACACTGGTGAGTCATAAATAAGGACTGAGTCACAAATAGACCAGACAGACAAATGGTGGCAGGAAGGAAATAAGATTGGCTGTGAATATATTTAGGCTGGAAATTAGAAGATGGCTGCAGACTACCTGAGGAGTGCGATTCTGATACAGTTTTGTAACCGAGAGGAATTGAGGGGAGAGAAGTAACTTAAATCGCTTTATCATTTAGCTTGACACGCTCGTGAAAAGGAGCGTACGCTAAGTAGGAGAATTTCTTAAGCCTGAATTGGACAATAGGAGCCCTCAAGTATTCAGCTTCTGCCTGCCATGACTGTCTGCGAGCGGAGGGTTAGCGGCCTGATTCCAAGGTTGTCCCAGCCAGTGCTGCCGTTATCAGACTCGGGCAGGGACTCGCAGCCCCGTACAGCAGGGCAGGTCGCTCAGGTACAGCTGTGCCAGTGCCGTCACACGTTCAAGGCTCTGTTTAACGCAGAGTCTGGTGTCTGCGCTGTGAGGTTGCAGCGGTGCGGCTTCGTTGCAGACCCCTCCTGTTAGAGGCAGTGAGAGCAGCTTGACTTCTTACGATTGCATTCGAGGTCAAGTTCAATTATGGGGTACTCAATGATGGGCTGCACCTAATAAGATGGAGATCAGCTAATAGCTCTATCAGCTAATGAAATGTTTTCCACTGTTTGACCAGCACGATGACTTTCTGTCGTGCAATCAGAGTTCCTGGGAACTGTCGTAATACAAATAATGGGACTTAGGATGTTGGGCTACTCTTTACTGGCTTCTGTATTTTTCAAGGACAAAAGGAGACTGGGATTTTTGCTGGTCATGGAAGACAATTTACTTACTTCCTTTGTGTAAGTAACACTGAATATGCTGATGTACCAGATAATATAGGCTGGAAGGGTGTCTAAGTACGTGAATGCTATCTGTTAAATGAACAAAGTCCCATGTCTGGCAAAGTGTGGCTCAAAAATGTTGTGCTTTTAATGAATCCCTACAGCACGGATGCACAGCCTGTACCATATTGGCCACATCAAGTGTTTTTACCGGTGTATCCAGGGCACAGCCCGCTCCCTCTTGTTCACTTTCCTGCATGCCCTTTGGTCTCTGTCCTATCACATGATACAGGTATTGGTGTTTCCCAGAGATATTCATGCTTGGTTATGCAGCAGGAATACCTATGACATGATCTCGAAATTATATAGCCGTGTATGATTATCATGTGATACCAGACACCTGCATTTTCTTACGATAAGGGCCACGTTCCCCAGCCAGTGCTCTACGCGTCTGAACGAAAGGATCCTTCGACTGCAAGTATCGGGGCTATCTGACCACAAGGTTCAGTACTAGTATTTTAGGGTCAGTTATTGCTTGTTTCCTGCAAACTGAGAATTAGGTAGTGTTTTACGGTCCTGGAGAAATAATTCTATTTCTTGCGGTTTCTTAACATTTGGTCAGTCCACACATGGCAATAGAAAGGTGCTCTACCTCATTGCCTCAATGCGTGGGAAGGTTTTAAGTAGACAAAAACCATAAAGACCTCAACGTATCTCACTTCAGTTTTCTAGAAATAAAGAACAATTAAAATATTAGTATGTAAGCTATTAAAATAAAAAGTAACTTTTAACTACACAATATGCGTTGCAGAGTTTATAGATGAAGAAATCAAGTATGACTTGAACTTGCACTTTGACCTCACTGGGACCAGAATTGCATGCTAGTATATAACACCGCCTGCTTTCTTGAAAAGTAGCCTGACAGGGTATGAGTGTCAGCATTGAATACATTCAGATTAATACATTAAATTAAATTCTATAAAGCAAAAGACCTTTTTTAAAAGTAAAGTATATTTGGTTTTTGCATACTAACTTTCTGACCTGCTAGTTGAAAAAAGAGATCTGCCTCTCCAGAAACTTGTCTTTTTTGTCTCCTGTGTGGTTTGCCATTGGTTCAGCTTTCTTTTTTCTCCTTCGCTAACCTACATGGTGAAGATCATTCTAAAAGGATTTCTGTTTTGAAAGAGTCAACTTTCAAAAATCCCTGAGAAATCACCCTTCCATAAGCACAAAACGAAGTCTTTGTGAGCTGAATCCACACTTCAAATCATGCCAGCGTTCCCAAATCTACGTGCTATTGTGAGCTTTGCAAGCCATGCCACGTATCTCACACAACACACACCTGAAGATAATGTTTGGCTGATACGTGTTTTTCTAGCTCCACTTCTGTAGTGAGTTTATACCCACTTAAGATCTGCTGTTGCGGATACGTGCTGTAATTTACAGCAGAGTTGTTTGCTGTGTGCCCAACTTCGTTCATGCTTGAGGGTTTTCCTTTTGATCTCACTGTGTTAGAATAAGGTCTGAGAAGTACGCAAGCTTTCTCCCACAATCAAAATAACTTATTTATACCGCCCCCCAACATTTGGGCTGGAGTTGTTCGCATTTCACTATCATGACTGTATTGATTAATGTATCAGTGCAAGAAGTAGGAAAACCTTCCTGCTTTTTCCATTGTAAAACTGTCTCTTTCCTGACCGAGGCGTTTGCCTGGCCCTGGCTAGGGAAGCATACTGACTGCCTGTTGGTGGAGAGTTTCATCGTCCCAGCAGGTGCCCTGTACCCAGCTGTGCTGCAGGGTATAAGGCCTAGCTGGTATGGCTTTCAGAATTCCAGTTCCACTTTAAACAAGGGCTTAACTTGTCCAAGATGTGCTTTGTGTTGGCAAGTCCTTTCAGGAGTATCGGGGTACTCCCGGTGGGCTCACAGGGTGAGCCTGCAGGGCACAACACAGAGCTGAGCGGCTCTGCGTCCTGCTCCCGCTACACGCGTTCTTCCGTGACTTGGGAAAGGCGCTTTTTGCCAATGGCTTTCCCGCTGCCTCTAATTAGCATCCCTTAATTTCACACGCTTGGTGTTTGCATGCCAAGCCTGTGGCGGAATGCTGGGATTTTAGAGAAGCTGGATTTTCTTCAGATGGAGAATGGGATCTCTTGGAAGACTGTGGGCATGGGAATGGTGCAAACATAACTTCCACACGCATCAGTTCCCCCACGTGCTAAAGCAGAGAAATCCTACTCACTGTGCTACCAGGGCACTATAAAATTACATTTGTTACTGCTTGTAAAAGGCAGCAGGTTTCTCAGATCAATACCGCTACCGAAGTACAAAGTAATAGTACTTCTTGAGGAGGAAGAGGATTGCCTTTTGAGTTGCCATCTGCTCCTGGCCTGACTCCAATTGCTTCCTGGTGAGTAATCTGAAGGCAATTTTTTAGAATCAATTTTCTATCACATTTTCACAATATGACATATGTAGCTCTAGGTCTTAAAGAGGGAGGAACAATCCACCAGTAGTCCGCCTCCCACTGTAGAAGCAAATCCTCTAAATTAGAGGATAGTAATTAGACAGATTCATTGATTTGCTGTAAATATCCTTGCTGTATCGTCACCCCATTGTGGTTCACAGAATGAAGTCTTTTTTTTTTTTTTTTTTTTTATGGCATTTTCTAAATGATCTCATCCCTGAGGCATGGGTGAAATAGAGGTCAGTTCAAATGCTTCCCAAACAATAACCAGTGTAAGAGGATCACCAAATCTTGGGGGGGGGAGAACCTACAAAGCCATCAATGTAAGATGAGAAATGTGTCAACTGCCATCTTAGAACAAGAGCTGCATGGAACAGAACCCACACGTTTGGGGTGGGCACGTGGTCTCAGAGGAGCCACGCTCCTGCTTCAGGAGAGCATCCTCACCTTCCAGCCATTCAGCAGCACGTCTGTATCTTCTTCACGCGGCAGCGCGTGTGGGAAAGGTGCTTGGTCAAGGAGAAAGGACTGACCTTGCCTAGGAGGTGTAATTGTCCTGAAAGCCTTTTCTGCAAGGATATTTTCTGTTCACTTTTACTAATCTCTCTCAGCTCCAAATGGCTTACGGTATTAGGCAGAAGTGCACCTTTATGCTACTAAGTTCAGAAAAATAGAACAAATCATAGCTAAATCTTAGGCTACTGGTGACAAGCGTGCCTGCCCCAAACTTCCAGCTATAGACGGTGAGAAATTCCTGAGGAGCACCAGTGGATCTCCTCTCCCCGCTGCAGTAGCTCCTGCGAGACTCCCTTAGACATCTCTCTGTCTGTGGACCTGCCGTGCTGCTGAAGATGGACAGCTTGGCTGGTATGTTGTACCACATCTTTGTTTTTCTACGTCACACCTGATAAAGCATCAGAAGAAAACAATTAGGGGCAACTTGACCTTAGTAACTTTAATTACATTATTTGATGACCAAATGAACAATCCCCGAAAATTTACTTCTGAAGAATGTTACAAATCGCACTAAGAATATATGCAGATCATTTGCATACATCTGACAATCACAGAAAGGATGTCCTTTGACAAAGAACAGCCTTCATAGTTTTGAGAGGAGATCTGTCTTCTGTCAGGATAGCAACACTGGAGCAGTCCTTTCTGTTTTGAAAGATTGCTCTCTTAACAAAGGATGTATATCACAAGGAACAATTTGTTCTCCAAGTTTTTCTCTATAATAAAGATATGGTAAATGCCTACTTCTGGCTGGACAATCTGAAGTGCAAGTCCCATCGGGATCTGCAAATGAGGAATGTGGCCTCTGCTGACAGAGGCGTTCTCTGAGCACACCTACCAGATTCAGCCTAGTACAGATAGTGGGAAAAGATGACAGCTCTGGCCATCTCCTTCTTACAGTTAGATTAGATGAACCTTACCAGGTGGAGAGAAAACACAGTTTAAAATCTCTTCTTTGCTTGAAGTGGGATACCCTTCCAAAGAAATTGGCCCTCTCCCCAGTTTGGATGATATTCTGGCATGAGATTCCTTCAGTCTGTCTTGTTAAAATAGCTTTGCATTAAATCATTAACTGAGAAGAGCAGGAAGTTAAAACAGTACATAACAGTTAAAACAGTAGGTTGGAAACCTTTCCTACATCGGAGAGCGAAAGTCAGGTCTCTCCTGTCCTAGAAGGGCGTGCTAACTGCTGCGCCTCAGGGTCATTCTGATGCTCTCTCCTTAGCTGATTAAATATTTTTCCAAACAAAAGGAAATCATTCAGATGGGAGAAGGACTTCTTACTCCTCTTGTATAGCTGAATAAATAGACAAGGCTTGTAGAAAATGTGATTTTGAATCATTGCAGACGGAACCTGTATTTTAACGTGAGTTCTCAATACCCTGCATAAGCAGCCTACCCACTGTTTGCTATGGACGGAGCAGGGGAATATCCTCCTGCCAGCTGATTTCCGAGGAAGATTTGGCTTAATTGGCTAAGAAGAGTTTGTAAGAGATTACAACTTTATGACAAGGGATTAATTTAGATGATAATGCAGCGTACATTTGTTCTGGTTTTCTGATTTTTTTAGTAATTCCTGCAGCAGGAAAGCAAAATATGGCTTCCTTAGGAACCAGCAGCCTAAATACAAGGAGTCCAGCCCAGACTTGAATTGACTATTAGACACCTGCGTTCTAACTCAAAGCCACGCGGTGGGAATGCTCCCAAAACTCCACATTGGCCTGCACTGGAGGGCGGCGTGAGACGTGAACTGGCTGCCGTGGAGGCCGGTGGTGCCCGCAGGACACAGGGAGGACCTGCCCGACGCACGCCCCAGCCCTGCGCCCCCCCCCGAGCCGAGGAGAGGCCGTGCCGCACAGAAGGACGGTGCGCTTGGGGGGACGCTGGGATGTGCACACACCGAGGGAAGGTCTGGTTTGGGTCCAGTACAGCCGGACAGCTGTGTCTCTTCTCCCAGCTTGGTGAAATCTGCTTCTGTGCTATCCCTTCTTCTTTCCATGGCTGGAAGGTTTCTGGCTTTCGGATGGCACTGGTTTGATGATCCTGCTACAGCAGTGGTGAAAATGTGCGCTTAAAAGCTTCAGCATGCAGGGCAAGTTATGGCATTGAAGATTTTCCTGTTGTCTTTATTCTTATTTTACTCCCACCCTGCCCCCCCCAGGAACCAGGAAAAGACTCAAGATGAAATCACGGTCGCGCTAAGCTCCCTAAGAGTTTTGCCACTGACTGTAGCGCGGCTGGATTTCATTCTGAGTCACAGTTCTCATTGCGTTCTCTCCTCCTCTGTGGCAAACCTGTGAATGAGCACTACATGTTTTGAATAAATCCTGATTTCTCATGTCAAAAATGAGAATATATAGTATAGCTTGAACTGACTCTCCTCCTATTGCAGTATAATTTTGAATTTTTCTTCCCATCTAGCGTTATCTGGCATCCTAGTTGAAAACTTATTATGCATCTGGAAAGCAGCTGACTTTGATTTGGAAAAAGCAAAACACTTTCAACATGTCATTTCGCTTAACATCTTTGATGTCCCTTAAAAGTACCCATTTTCTTTATCACTTTATCGGAATGGAGAGAATACAGCGATTTTAGTTATTAATGTTGAATCAGTCAATGTGTTAATTGTGGGGCTAGCACTGGGAACAGATGTGGTTTTGTAGAAGGGTGGGCTGAATGTATTCATCTTTTTAATGCTGTTTCTGTTTGGATGATCGGTATCTCTTAAAATTCCCTTCTCTCTACCACCTTGTGTAACTGCTCTATTTTGTACAGCCCAGAAAGAGCACATCTCTCTCACTGGAGCTTAGGACTCCATCTCAAATTACAAAATGTCCCTGACTATTCAGCCTTTTCAAAAAGCTGTAAATAGAGATATAACTTACCTAGCAACAAAAAGTAGGTCTCCACAATGTAGTCTATGAACACATTGAGTTTATTCAGTTATGGTCATGCCATAGCTCTTCTTTTTCTGTCGCTAGTGTTTTAGAGACCGACTATAGAAAAAGTCTTTTCTATATGCAGCTAGTGTTAGGAAAGCCTCTCGATAACAACTGGGCAGAAGATGAACTATCTAAACTTCTAAAATTAATGTACTTGATGGAGTTTCTGCTGGGTCAGGTAAAAAAACAGAATAGAGTGAATGCTGGGGAAAACGCATAAAGTTTTGAAAATGTCAGTCTTCTGGTGAATACTGAAATACAATCTATAACCTTTAGCTCATACGGCTGTATTTAGTGAATGTTTTTACAAACGTGTTTAGTGTCTTTCTTGGCGCTTTCCTTTCCCCTTTCAGCTTCAATCTCCACCATACAGTGATATAAAAAGTATAATGGAAAAGAAGGATGTAGATGGAAAGGAAGGAGAATGTTTCCCCACCTCTATCTTAACATTAAAAAGACTTATTTTTTTCTGGATAGCTTTTAAAAACATTTGAAGCATTTGCTTCAGCTATAGTACAAGCAAAGAAATATTAATTTCCAGTTGGTTTTGTTCCGGATTAAGCCTTATTAAAATTCTAATGTGTTAGAAGACTTCCTGTCTATTTAAGGTGAAAAGCCTTGTCCATGACAAAAGAAACTTATTACCATTTCAAAGGTTGGTCAGCATTTTTGCCTATATACCTACTAGGTAATAATGACCATGTTGACCCTTTTTTGATCACTGAAGTCTTTTATCAGTGCATTCTAGTAGTCAAAGATGATGCTTAATGCTGACTTTCATATAATGCTTTCATGAAAGTGCCTTTGAGAATGAAAGCAGTGGCCAGATTCTGATCTCTCCTCTTCAGATCTTCTGCTATTGGATTTTCATTTCCTAAATCAATGTAATAGAAAAGAAAATTATGCCTGTTCTCAGAATATATATGAAATCTAAGAATGTTTCTAAAGAAAACATCATATCTACTAGACAGTTTTCATTAGTCAATTTAATAAAACTTTAAAATGACCTTTTTTGCTCTTGGAGCTAACTGAATTGTGAGCTCAGTGTCCTTTGGATAAGTTCCAAAAAGGAAAGTCACCCTGCAGAGTTCGAGTCTCTGCAGAAAGCAAACCAAGTCCACTGTGCTTGAACTCCAACAGCCATTTATTATTAGGTCTTGAGTCTTAAACGTAGCACTAAACAGACAGAGAATGCCTGTATTCTGCTTGTATTTCAGAGCTGTTTCTGAAGCCTTAACACATGAGAAACTTAGCTTAATGTAATTTTTCTGAGTAAAAACATCAAAGCAGGCATTTTCCAGGCTTTCCTGATATTTTGAGAGTAGTAAATTGGAGGCTAAATTCATGTCCTAAGCCTAGTTGTACCCCAGGCTCTGAGCTCGGCAGCTGCAGGGTAGCAAGACCCTCTCTAGCTGGGAGGGGGCTGCACGCCCTGTCCTCTTCTCCCCCGGCGCCCCGGATCCCCCTGAGCGCGGCCGGGCAGTCTCATTAGTTCTTCCATCAGAGGTCAGTGGAGCCGGTCTGCTCTAACCTGACCCTTAACCACTGCAAAGGAGGCGAAAACGGGGAGTGGGGACAAACTTCTGGGCACGATTCCCTGGCACCAAAGTCCTGAAGGCACGGAGGCTTCTGCGCTGGTGGTGGCCTTTACTTTTTGGACTGTCCTTGAGCAGGAGTAATGTTTACACAGTCGCAGAATGTTATTGCCATCATTATTTATTGTGTGTCTTTTCTTGCAGAAAATGACAAATTATTTCTTCTTAGAGAAAATATTGGCATTTTAGGCTGTTATTTTCACGATATGGCATACTGTAGGGTTTTTTCAGAGATCCGTTAGTTAAGGGAAAAGAAGATGACTATCATAAGTATGTCCTTCACTGCCATTGAAAGGATGAATTGCTGCTTCTACATTTAACAGTTTTAATGGTGCTATTTTGGATAAACAATTTTATGACAGTACAGTTTTGTCTTGAACGACACAGCTGTAGTCTAGGAAACTAAACATATCTTTCCTAGTGTTTTTATTTGTCAGAGGAGTATTTTCAATACTCACGTGTATCTATATTTTTTTAACCCACCACAAAATGAAAAATATTATACTATTAAGACATGGGCAGTCTCTTATTTTTGTATGTATTAGAAAGAAATTTAAGTACAGACACATGCTTAATAATAATCCAATTGAACTTTTTATCATTGTCAAAGGCATTTGTAGAGGAATCCATCAACTCTTCTGATTTCCATACAAGTCAATGTAATGTCTTCAAAATGTAACGTTAATGGCACTCAGTGTACACACCGTAATCCTTTAAAATAATGTACATGGCAAACGGATATGTTCTCATGCATTAATAATTTAAAAGTTAATTTTAGATACTTACTCAATATGATTAACTGATGGATCAGCAGTCTTGTGTAGAGAAACAGTGAGCACACTTAAAGAGCATGCTGGAAGACAGCCAGGTAGCCGCCTGTGTGACGGTTCAAAAATACCTGGGCTTTATCCCTCCCGTTTCCCCTTCAGCGTCGGACGCAGCGCATCGCAGTTGTAAGTGCGGTCTCTGGTTTTGAGATTAAACGTGCGAACTGCCTTTGGGGTTGAGGTGGGAGGACTTTTGGGGAAGAAGGGGGATGTTTCGGGAGGCGGGAACCCCTGCGATGCAGTCCTGGCGGTGGCTGGCGGGCTCTGCAGCGCCGGCCCAGTTATGTAACTTCTCTCTTTTCACTTCTCGCTTTTTGAGGACACCCGGTAATGCCGGGCTGTAAATCGATATTCCAGGGTGGAAATACTACGGATGACAAAGTATAACCGTTTCATTGTGCAGCTAAAGAATGCGCTGGGGCAAATAGCATTAAACAGTACGTAGGAGAGGCGTGCGTTGAAGCCCTTGGCTGTGCCTGTGGCAGCGGGCTCTGTGAAAGCAGCAAGAACTGGACATCTCTCGCACAAACCCTGGTCAGATCCTACAGGTACATGGATGCCGACAAAGAGGACGGAGGCTCTCTCTTCACGAGGAGCACGGGCAGCGGACAAGGGGTAACGGGTACAAGTTGCACGAGGAGAGGTTTCATCTTGGTACAAGAAAGAGATTTTTTACAGTGAGACCAATCACCCATCCACTGGAGCAATGTCCCCAGCGATGTGGTAGAGTCCCCATCACTGGAGGTTTTCAAGATGCGATTGGACAGGGTGCCAGATAATCTCACCTAGACTCCCTTTCCCACAAAAGGCTGGACCAAATGATCTTTGGCGGTCCCTCCCAACCTGGGCTGCCCCATCCTTCTACAGTCTGTACCTGCAGAAATTTCCTTGTGCAAGCACGTGGGGCCATGCCACCAGCCATGCCGGGCCTGGGAGCTGGCAGGCGGTAGGTGCCTCCTTACCTCTGGAGTAATTTCGGGCAGAAATCTGATATACCACCTGCCTTCCCCTTTTTTGCTACCGCCAGAGAGGAGGCAGCTTCTCCTCCGGTGAGGCACCAGCACTCCGAGGCTGGACCCCCAAAACGCACGGTCGGGGCGAACGACGGCTCACAAAAAGTCAGGGCAGCCCAGCTCGGCGATGGGAAAAGAGGGGTGAACTGGGGGGCCGAGAAGCGACGGCCCAGGGAGCAAAGCTCCCAAAGGGCCGTGCCGGGCCGGGCGCGAGCGGGGCCCACAGGCTGACGGGCAACGCTCAGCGCGGCGCCAGGCGGCGAGGGCCGAGGGGAAGGCCGGGGCTGCGGCACGAGGAGGGCGAGCGGGCGGCACGTGCGGCCGAGGTGACGGGCCCCGGGGAAACCGGAGGGACGGTTTGAGGAGTCGAACGGGGAGAGGCGAGCGGCGAGGGCAGAGCCAGATCAGAGCAGGGCTGGGAACGCGGGGACGGAGGAGGCGGGCCGGTAACAAAAACATTCCTTTAAATACAGTAAAGAAGAGCCATGGAGGAAGAAAGAGCAAGAGCAAGGAAGGTATCATGTTACATTTCAAAATATATTCAGCTCGGGCGCTCAGTGCTCCCATTAGCCTACACGCGCCTGTCCTAGGAGGAAAAGCCCAGAGATTTCTCCCGCTTCTGCTTGGGCTCGATCTCCTTTTATAGCGCTGACGACTTTCTTACGAGAGGTGTTTTTGCGCCTGGCGGACCGAATATTCCCGTCCCCCCCAGAAGCGTGGTGGCTGGCGTCGAAGCCCACCCGCTTTCCTCCTGGGGAAGCCCCCAGTTTCGCTCCTTTTTTGCGGTGCCGAGCGACTTGCAGTAGGAACGCGCGGAGCTCCGGCCATCCGCGGCGGGAGATGCCCAAGGTCCCACCACACAGAAGTTAGGGGCAGCGGCCCGCAGGAGCGCGGGTGGCAGCGGGAGGACCCGGGGGGGGACAAGGTTCCCCGAATAGCCCCCCCACCCCACCCCACCCCGGGGC
>JAVJGH010000044.1:20916686-20931096 GCA_035590175.1 Aviceda leuphotes
CATGTGTTGCTGGTATGTCAAAGCAGCATTGATCAGGTTTTCTAAAACAGCCCTGAAGAATGCGGTTTGCTTTTCCCTTCACTAAAAAAGAATGAATTTGGTGTTGGGCAGGGAAGCCAGAGGGGGGTCGGAGGGACTTGGGTAGCTACCACCTGAAGTCATGCTTCTGAGGGACAGTTGAAACTGTATTGCCTCCTAAAGGTGCCGAGCAATTACTCATTTTAACAGAGATTTTGTAGGACGTGTGGCAGTGATGCGTTAACGCTCGAGCTCGATCTCCTCTTGCGTCTAGAGACTAGTTGTACTTAAAGCTCTAGAAAAGGTACAGAGAAGGGCAGCAAGGCTAATCCTAGGATTAAAAGGAGTGAGTTACGAGGACAGGTTAAAAAAACCCACCGCGAATGCGTGGAGATTAGAAAACCTGCATGGAAAAAGGAACTACGCTCGAAACTTTAAATGGCAGCTCTGGCTGTGCTTCGTGATCGTTTTGAGGCTGGGCGAGGGTGCAGGGGGTCAGCAGGATGCTCTTCCCGTGCGGCGTTAGTCTTCCCGGAGGGCGTACCTCGCGGTGCAGCAGAGGAGGGAGAGCGTTCCGGAGCCGTATTCCTCTGGCTGTCTTTGTACAGTTACGTGCTAATGTCAAGGCTGTTCGGGTTTTCTTTCCCCGAAGCTGAACTCTTTAAAATTCAGCACAATGTAGAGCAAACAACAAAGCCTGAAGAGCGATGTTTGGTAGCCTTGTTGCAAACAGTAAACTGACGGAGCAGCAGACCCTGACGCTTGCCTCCAGTGATCATTTTGCCATGTTATACTCTGATTTATTTTGTTCACTTGGACTTTATTTGTTCTTAAAGTAGGTCTTGTTTGCCCTGGCTACATATTAAAGATCTTGTGGTGCTTCCATGGTTTTCCTTGGTTTTGTTAATCAAAATATCCCCTCCCTTACCGCTGTGTGAGTTGGCTTTCATCCTCAGATACAGCCACACCTGGATTTCAGTAGTGTATTCCTGTGTGTTTTTTATTAGGTAGTCCAGAAGCGCTGCCTAAATGCAAAATGGATCTCTGCGTTTCAGTTCCACTTAAGCATGGACCATGCGCTCCGTGAATAAAACAAATATTTGCAGCCCTCTATCTTGTGAGCACTTAAACGACTCCAGAAAGAATTGTCACAAAGGTTTTTTAGAAATCTTTGGTCGTGTTCTCAGCTGCGCTCAGGGTGTAAATGGGCAAAAAGTATCTGGATCTCTCTGGTGAAGGGATCCTTCCAAGGCGGGGAGTTCCCAGCTGGCAGAGGAAAGGCATAGCTGGGTCATGTGCCACTTCTGCCAGCAGCATGAGAGCGTTGCGCTGGGAGTTTGTTTTCCGACAGCACCCAACTAGCAGATGTCCCTCTAGACTGCGAGGCTCCGGCAGCTTCCCTGGGCGCGCGCCGCGGTGGCAGCGGGCGAGCCGGGGGGCTCGCGGGTGGTGTCACAGCAGGTGGGACCCTGCTGTCGCTCCTCTCCTCCCTTTTGCCGTGCCCCGGCGCGCCTCGTTACGGAGGTTTACGGCAACGGTGCTGAAGGAGGCCAGATTTCCAGGCGAGGCTCTTGCTTAAACCAGCTGAGCGGGGTCGTGGGGACCGCGCGTGTGGGGAATGCGTTCGGGTGCTTCCGCGGGCTCCTGGGAGCCGGAGGTGGGGAGGGAGGGATGGAGGGGGTGCCGTCTGATGACCAGCGGTACGTGGTTTTAGGATGCGCTGGAGTATTTGCACAGGTAGAAATTTCACTGGTTACAGCGAACCCTGTGGTGCAAAAACCTTACCGGTTTCTGCTGGCCTTTTTGCTCTAAACCTCTGGGTGAACTTTATTAGTGCCATCAAGGCAAAAGCTTTTCTTCATTTTTAAGCCAGCATTTCTGTCCAAACTAAGACTAAGAAAGCCTGCTTTTCTTTGGATTTGTCTCAGCTATGAGGGTATTGATGCCAGTTCACAGTGCAGCATTTCTTGCGTGTGCCCACCTGGCCCAGGGTTTTCACAAACAAGGAAGATAACTCTTGAGACCTCTGCCTCTGTCAGGCTGGCATGAAACTTGCCAACTGGCTTGGCTAGTGTGATTGCATAAACTTCCCTCTGTAGGAAAGCAGGCTAAGAAGTTAGGATTGTTTTTCTTGGAAACTGGGCCTGCTCCTGGGCATATCCAAAACATACCCCTTGCGACTCTCCACCTCGGGAAATCTGGGAATGGAGATCCTTTTCCGAAAAGGTGAAACTCCACAATCTGTTTAGGAGTTGCAAGGAATGAGGTTGCCAAAGAATCCTTTTATAAGCATTGAATGTTATTTACAGGTTTGCTATCCTTGCACTGCCTGCTGGTCAGGAAAGCACTTTGCGGCCTAAACCTGGATGTGGCAAAGTAGTCTTGTTTCCCATCGCTTTTTCTCCCAAACCGGTGGTTGTTAGGAAACGTAATATTATCAAGTAAACAGATGTTACCTCACTGACTTTTCTTTATTCATACATGTTGAGCTGTGCACTTCTGAACTAGTCCCGTGCCAGGTCTTCCCTGTTCTCGTGCCATCTGTTGAATTGGATGATCTTTTTGCACAGCAGCTCTCCCGTTAGCTCAGTGTGTCTCCTCTGTTGCATTGTGGATGTGCAGAGGACTATCCAAGGAAGCCAGGTTCCACTAGGAGTGCAGCATAAAAGAGAACTGTTGATCAGTATGAGGCATCCTGTCTACTGTTAATCTCTTCAGTGATGGAACAGTCAGAATAGCCTGACTTTGAGATCTGGTTGGATATGCCCTACAATCCCTTTGCTGGCATGCTTTATTCCCCTGTCTCTTCAGCAGATACCTGATGCGAGAGACAGACAGGCACGACATTTTTCATACAGGTACACTCATCTGAAAGTGGTGGTGTTTGTGGTTTCTAGCAGCTTTTGGACTTGGGATGTGCAAAGGAGTGCTGAAGATGGAAGGATTCACAAAGTGTCGCCACCGGTGCCAAGTTATCCTGAAACTCTAAGAGAGCTTCACATTCACACTGATGTGCATGCATTGCCTGAAAACTCATCTCCCCCTTTGCTTTCCTAGGGTCTTTCATCAGTCGCAGATGGATCAGTTCATGCAGAGCATGTGGACCCGGCTAACAGGACCAAAGGCACTTCAGGTTCCAGCCCTATTTCAGAGTAGCACCCTTGTGAACAGTTTTGTCTTTCCTGGTCTCTGTAACAGAAAAGACCAGCGATTTCTGTTTAATAGTGAGGAGCCAGTGCTGCCAATGAACTTGAAAACTTGTTGGAAGACCCTCATGAAAGCATGAGGTCTTGAGCACTGGGTGAGCCATTTTCTGTTAGGAGAAGGTGGCGGCTACATGGCTACTTGGGTTTTTACAGGGAAACAACCCGTAGTGGAAAGGACCAGAGACTCAGGTGTGGATTGAGTGAAAGTATAGGCTGGGTGAATCAGATGGGTTCTTCAAAACCCAACATTAATGCTCATTTACAAGCCGAGAGAGCTTTTAATGAAACCTGCTAATTGTATCCCAATTAGTTAACCCATGGGGAGATGTAGATTACCACTCCTGAATGGCTACAGCAAAAGCTGGCCATCATGAAGATTGGTTGTTCTAAGTGGGTGATCTTTTTAGCAGAGTAGGAGACCTTCTCCAGCAGCATGGATAATACAGCATGTGACTAATACTCTAAGTTAGTGTGAGGGACCTTTTCCTTCCTGAAGCCTTTCAGAAACCTCTGATAAGTCATTTTTGGTAAGTCATTATATCTTTGGGAATTAAATGATAACTTTGGAGAGCGGAAGATGGTAGAGGAAAATGTGTACTTCTCTGTTGTGTGGTATGAAGTAAAATTACAGGTTGTAGATTGCTAGACTAGAGCTGGCATAATCTAGGCACATAGCATGAAAGTGTACCTCGTTGATACCGAGAGAGGTGAAGCATGTCTCTCTTGGAGCTCTTTGCAGCTTTCAACACTGCTGGCTTTGAGATAATGCTGGTTCAGGTATGATGGGATAAGGCTTGCTTGCTAGAATAGTTTGACCTCTTCTTGGAGAAAGGATCAGCAGTGAGAAATTTCCCCTTTACCACATGAAGGTAGGACAGATTCTGCTTATTCTTTCCTGAAGTGAGAACTGGGGAGAGGGTGAGGGGAGTTGCAAGTCTAAATTATACCGCACAGTGTCTTTCTGAAAAGAGCTTTGGGACTATGGTGATAGTCATGGTCCTTGGGCGCAGTGGTGATGAGTGCCATGGACATGCTTGCTGGGAACACCACAGCTGCCTCTGTGTTCTTTTCTTGCGGGCAGAGTATCTGAGAAAGAAACACGGTGTCCTATTTCTCTTGTATTCTTTTGCTGGACACCAGGGGAAGGCTGCAAGAGGTTTTCCCATTATCTTACCCTCCTGCTGCTAAGCTGTCATCCTCAGGCCAACAGCAACAAGTTGAGCAGCTATGTTGATCTTAAAAGTCCAACAGTTGCATTAATGATTACAGTATTAACTATTGGACAGTTCTGTGGCTCCAGCAGTACTATTCAAACAATGTATTTCTTAACGAGTCTGTTTCAGCTTTTTTGGAGGCCAAACCCAAGGAACATGGGCAAATTCCAAAAAGGCAGTTTTACGCAGGCAGGTCATGATGAATGGGGTAATTGTAAACACATGTTTGGTTAAGCCACTAGCAAACCAGCCTCTGATTCTTCCCAGCCTCCATCAATGCCAGCTTCTACTAGTTCTCTACAGGACAAAAATAGGAAATGACTTTCCTGGCAGGCAAACTGTAGAGGAAATGCCATGCCATCCTGTTGGAATAGACCTGTAGCCCACTGGGAAGGAACTCTCCTGCTGAGCAGTGGTGGGGATTTCTACATTTGTTCACAATGTAAACTTCAGAGCGCAGTCTTTGCGCTCCCTTCACGCTTACTGCTGCAGAATTTGTGTCAGCAGAGAAATCGGAGAAACCGAGCGGCTGCTGTGAAGCCGAGCCTGTGGTTGCTGAAGGCTGCAGATAAGTAAGGGTGGATAATACTCTACGACACTGGTATCATTCTTCCATTATGCATCCCTGGTGAGAAAATCAGTAAGCAGGGAGAATCTCTAAGTCCATAGACTCTTTTCATGGTGGAGATTAGCACTTGATGAACACTTGAAAACTTCTTTCAATGCCCAGGATCTCAATTCTGCCTTTCTGATGACTTGATCAAGTGGCTGCAGCTCTGTCCTGACTCATGTTGTTGGGTTGTAGCACAGACGTAAGTTTTCAGAACCTCTTTTTTTCCTTCGATCAGCTTTATTTCTAGGTCATCTTCAGGTGCTAATTTTGATTTTGAAACCATGGGAAAGGGAACTCTTGAAATGTCACCCAAGTCTCTTTCACTGCACATGCTCCCGTTACAGAACTGTTTGACACTTAAATGTATTCTTGGTCAGGGAGTTGCAACTGGACTCTGTGTCATATGTTTGGAGAGTGCTTCAGATTTCAAAACTAACTGGCAGCAAGGATTTGGATCCTTTTCTAGAGGAGAAACTGCTAGAAAATTTTCGCAGATCTTGATTTTAATGGAGGACATGGAGGATGGTAGGACAAGGTAGTTTTGTATTAAAAAGGGTTAGAGCAAAAGGTTTAAAGAGCTGAAATAATAATGGGGAAGTAATTTTTTTTTTTCTTGCCCTGTGCCGCCCCTCCCCCCCCCCCCTTTCTTCTTTCCTTCTTTTCTGTGATGTTCATCTCTGCCAAACTACTAGGTACAGATTCAGATAGGAGAATGTTCTGTTTAAATAGGGATTGGGAGAGGGGGTGAGAAGGACTGGGGGAAGGCAAAATCTGTAGGTTGGTCTTGCTTAGTGTACTGTTAACGCTCTGAGCATCCTTGGAAAGGAACGAGGAGCTTTTATTATATCAAAGCACAAGTGTGGAATTGAACTTCAAGGAGCTGGAAAAGCTAAAATTTCAGAAGCTTGTGATATTTTTGTCTTGTGCCAAAGCCTTTCTTAAAAGGCCTGCTTTCCCGTCTGGCTCAAACATATTAAAGTCCATTTAGGAGAATGTTAAGGGAGAAATATGTATTGCAAGGCCATTGATTCTTCCTGAATTAAAGTCTTGTGGGTGATCATTCTTCATTCTAATGGCTGCTCGTGCTGACATCACCCGAGATGTCAGGGGATTATGTCAGAATTCAAGCCTTGATATTTTGCAGAACAATGGCTCAAGTGCTGGCAGACGCTTTCTCAGTGGGTCAGGTTGCTTTTGCTTTTCCTATCCAGTTCTAACTGTGATGTTCCAGTTACTGTACATAGTCACAGCAAGGAATGTAGTAAACACTTTCCAACAGAAGGATATCCATGCAGCAATTGTGAGGACAAAGTACTACTTGCCGCTAAATCTTATGCTAGAGGCAGATTTGCCATCAGCATCTATACTCTAGACACAGAATGCATGCATTTTTAACATGTAACGAGAAAGCTCACCAGCTTTAACATTGTCTTCTTTTGTTTTGTGATGAAATATTTCATTCCAGGAATCCTGAAGTCCAAAAAGTTGAGGCCAAAAGCGGGGGTGTGGGGTTTTGGTTTGGGTTTTGTTTGGTTTTTCTTGTTCTTCCTCCCTGGCTGCTGGGCACCTTAACCTAGTTTCAGTTTTTGTTTTTAAATGATGGCTCTTAATGAAGGCCCTGTAAGGGAAAAGCAATCAAAATATCCCATTATTGTGCTCTAGAAATGATCAAAATAGAGCGTCATGGATTATACATGATTTTCATGAACTGATAGCTTTTGATATTCTTTACTAGTAGGCTATTATCCCATTACCTATAGTCATGACATTTAACATTTGAGAGGTTTCAGAAGAGGCATTGAGGTTTTCTTTTACAAAAGGCTTCAGGAGAATTGAGCAAGAAGGCTACGAGATGAGCCGTAGGAGTGCAGAGCAATTGCTATTTGAGTTGCTGGCATCTCTGATGTGTGCTCAGGCTTGTTTTGCATTTGGCATGCATTTTTTATTCTAGAGCTGATGCTGAAAAAGGTCAGGAAAAATGTCTGTGGAGTTCCTTGCTAGCAAAGGTGGATTACGTTGTTAGCACATAGAAGGTCAGAGGAGCATGCAGAGACTGTTGCAGCCGATGCTTTGCGCCACAGGTGAGTTTAGGTGTGTGATGACACTTCCAACACCTGCTTGAGTTCTTGTTGGGTACCCTACCTCCCCGAGTGTCCTTTGGAAAATAGTACTGCTGATACAGCCTTCAGTAGGAGAATGGCTTTGCAAGATGTCTTGCTAGTCTTAGCCTTAGCTAATTTTGGCAAATGTATAATCTGTTCTGGTTTACTTGCAAATGGTTCAACTCTCTTTCCCAGAATCAGGAGAAGTTCTCATGGGTGTTTGGAAAATGGGTGATCTTGAAAAGCGAAGTGAATGGAGTCCTGTGCTGTAACAGCCTGACTTTTAGTTTTGCTTGTATTTGTCTCTGAGAACTTCTTGGGCCCTTCATGTCCAATAGTCCAACTCTTCCTTATGAGGGTTGTTCCCCAGGTCTCTCTCATTTAAAATTCAGATGAGCTAAGGTGACGTTTCTGTAGGTGACGTGAAGCAGCCTATCAGGTCAATTTGCCAGTGCTCGGTAGATTTTCTGGGAGACAGCTAGTGTGCAGCCATCAGTGATACAAGTAACTTTTTCCTTTTTTAGAGTGCTAAAATACAAATTTCTGTTGTGAAAAATCTGCAATGCGAAGAGGCTTTTCCCCTGGAAGAGAGGCAGGTCTTCATTTCTCAAAAATGTGGGCCATGCTAAGAGCTCACTGCTACTGAAAGGTGTCATTTTTGTCAGAGCGTTTGAATCTCTTACCCTGGCCAACTTGGTTGCTCGCTACACGTGCTCGTGGCTGACTCTCTAACTGGGTAGAAAGCTGTCCTGCATACTTGTTTTTCTGGGATCGGTTTTCTTCCGGGTTAGAGGATGGGATCAGGTCTCAGAAGCATGTGGTGGGGCATCTGAGGTCAGGTGCCCTTCCAGGGAAAAGAAGAGAAAGAAATGGGAAAGAAAAGAACAGGTCCCCTCTCCTTTCAGTGGCAGCAAACTGCTGGTCCAGCTTGGCTGGGGAAGCCTACTGATTCCTCTGAAGACCCAGCGTGGGGTTTTTCTTCCGTGAATTCCAACAAGTGTTATGGAGCTACACAAGCAAACAAGCTGAAGACTAGACCTGGCTTTGCAGAGCATCTCCAGAACCTGCCTGTATTTGCAAGGTTTACCTGTTGAAGGGAGTTTTCCGCAACGGGTGGGGGGATTGGGGAAAAGAACTTGTGTTAACCTTGTGTCTGATCCATATGCTGCCCCGAAGTGTGAATCTCAGCAATGGTGTCCTTATTAATGGTTTGTGATTTTTTTTTTTTATTTGGTTGGTTTTTTTGTTTGTTGTTGTTGTTTTTTGGTTTTTTTTAAGAAAATGGACATGTGTTGTTGCGTTGTTTTCTTAAAATTAATATGAAACGTGTCAGTGGTGGGTGGGGTTTTTTATTGAGCAACTCAGCCGTAACAAAAATGTTACTATTGCTCTTGTATGTTTAAAGATAAAAATAGCACCTTCACAGTTTCAGAAGATTATGTAAGGTATGTGTAGCTGTATCTTATTATACGATCGTCATAAATCAGAGCAACTGAGGAAGTAACTGGTAATAAATCCATCATTATGCATATTATGAGAAATATCGAGCATAATAGCTGTTCAAAGTTATGACAGTGCTATGAGGAACACTGGAGATTTGGTTGACTTGCCCTGAAACGTTGTAAAACATACTTGTTTCAGGCCAGTTACCGGCTGAAATGTTTTTTTCTGGGAACGTCTCAGCTGTTCCCAGTCTCACGGTCCCAGAGCTGCCTGCGAGCTGGTTCAGCCACACTGCTCTGACGAAGAGGGGTTTCTATAGTCAAAGTCAAATAAAGGCATTGGAGGTGACTGCTCTTGTGTCTTGGTGGCTGTTGGGCAGATCTCGCCCATAAACTCCTTTGACTCTTAGCAGCTGCCTTGGATAGAGCTGCAAATTTCTCAGCCTTGCTAAAGGTAGTATGCTTTAGCCTGGGGGGGGGGGGAACCCACAAAAAAAAAACCCCAACACAACACCCCCCACCTCCCCCAAACAACAAAAAAAACCCCACCCTGCAAACTGAAAACCAAAATAAGTTCTTTAGTAACTTCAGTTATTATTCTTGCCTGTGGTAAATGTGGAATCATTTTTTGGGCAAAGTGACATGTCATGGCTTTCATTTGTTTTACCAAGCAGAGCTTGGGAAGACCTGGAGTTCAAGTTTTTGGGTTCTGGATTGCATAGCAATGACTGGCATTTCTCTTCAGAAACACTTCTGGTTGGGTTTTTCCATAATTCTAACACAAAAAAGGTTGAGCTAATTGACTAGCTCAGTCTTTCTGGCTGGGTACCAGGTCCCTTATACATGAACTCTTGGATGGACTGAGGAAAAGACCTTTTCTGATCCTTCATTACAGGGGTCGTCTGCCTCTGTCTAAAACCAGTTTCTGTCTTTTGCAAAGTCATTTGGAGAGTGACAAAACACATATTGAAAGTTCTCCCCATACCCTGTCTTCTACTTCAAGCACTCTATACCAGCTGCTGAATGAAGTTCAGGTTTTAAAACAAACGCTACTCATAATGCTTCAGTTGCTTTGCGTAGCTGTGTTAGGTTTTTGGGCTATTGAGGTCAAGGAAGTAATAAGTGAGAAAAAAGTAATTTTGTGGGCATGCTAACATGGTTGCATATAAACACCAAATTCCTTCCTCTTCTCAGAATATCTGGCCAACTGTATGCTTGACTTCAGCCATGTTGTATCTGTACTGACTTTGGCAGTAATTCAGAGAAGATTCATCCAGCCAGAGAAGCATCCATGGGACTACTTATTTTTTTATTTTAAATTTTTTATTTATTTTTTTAAAGTGTGTGGGGACTGAAGCTTTCTTCCTTTGCGCAACTGCGGCTTGTCTAAAGTCAATGTTTGAGTACGGATCTACGTTCAAGCTGTGTGGTCAGAGTGAATTTTTGCCTAAACCTATGGTTGAGCCATAAATCGTCGCACTGTGTGGGCAACGATGCTTTCATCCATCCAGAGCTCGTCTTAGTTCACCTCTTCCTGCCAGTATCCTCTAATTCTGCAATTATAACTCTGTGAAGCCAAGCAAAGAAGCATGAGCTTTGTGTGAGGAGCTTGCAAACTTTTCTAAATCCTGGCTTGCTGCGCAGAAAGGCTGGGGGTTCCCAAAGTGGCGTTCTCTGTTGCCCCTCCTGTCCTGTGGCCAGGGCTGCCTCCCTGCAGCTCCCTCATCAGCAACATCATCTCCTGCTTCCAGCAGCCCTGTGGCCGCGCCGTCTCCCCTCCCAGCTTCCCAGATACCCCATTTCTCTCTCGGGGGTGAGTGGGGTGTACGCACCTCACGGTTGTGACAACTGCCAGAAGTCCCCAGTGGTGACTTGAGTACAGGGAGCTGGAGCTGGTGGTGAGCATCGGTATTGTAAAGTAGGAGAGGAAGGGTCTTGAAAAGGTCTGCCAAGAGGGAGACAATATGGCAGTAGGACAGGTTTGCCACTTGGGCTTTGCACTGCCTTGGTGTACTGTGCCGACACGGTGAGTTAAAGGAGGTTTTCATGGTAGAGACCGTGTCTATGGTACAGAGTTTCTGGAATATCTTGTGGGTATTAAAGACTTGCTTGTGAAGGATCTTTGATGAGCGTTGATGTTGTTCAGTGGTATGCTGTGGTTCGGTATAGGCCTTATAGTTGATCCATAGATAAAACTGACTATTTACGTGGCGTGGGAAGATGAGGGAAAAGGTGAAAGGAAGAATGTATTGCTTTTCAAGGTCAGGGTGACAAACGTCCTTCTGCAGGTCAGGATAGGGCATCGTCAGCACGGTTTCAATTGAAATTTATCGGTTTGGTGTACTCTGACTATATTTACTATATTGTACAGCCCCTTTGTGGTGACTACGAGGGGCGTATCTCCTCTGCAGGTCGACGCGTGCCGCGTCCGCGCGAATCCAACACCTTGGTACCCCTGGGACCTTACAGCGAAGCCTTTCAGCGACGTGACGCGTGCGGGGCTGGCTTGGGTCGCCCCTGCGAGGGGAGCTGTAGCTCCAAGGGGGCCGGGGGGCTCAGCGGTAGCGCGGAGGCTTTGCGGGGCTGTGCCTGTGTGCAGGGCTGAGGGGCTTGGAGGACAGAGCTTCAGGTTGTGTCTTCCTCCCGTCTTTTGGGAGCCTTCTAAAAGTACTGCTGTTGTGGGGTAGCTGGCGCCCTGACACCCTAGCCATGTCGAATGAGGTCCCTCGAAAACCGGTGGACTGAAAGGACTGTATTAAAAGTGGCTTTCACCCGAGATGCTGCCTCTGAAATCCATTAGCAGTTTAAAATTAACCAAATACTTTAGGTAGCTTAAAGGAATCTTAATGACTTTCTGCCACTTTTATTAGAAGAGTCTGTTTACAACCTTGTTGCCTTAGTGCAGCCTGGATTGCAAATGTTTTGGTGTTTGGGTTTTTTTAATCGGTGAAGATGATTTTGTAGCACAGCTGTAATCTCGCTAAAGATTCGTCTGGTCAATTAAGAAATAACCAGATTTGTATAAACCAAAGCAGAGCAGCCCAAAGTAGCTATATCTTAAAACTGACCTAACCTCTAAAGCTTTGAATTATGATGTCATCTTCCACCAGGGCGCAAGTCACTCCTTGCCCTTTTGCATCCTGTAAGAAAGGACTGAGACATCCCACTGTTAGGGAGCAAAAAGTGAATACAGACTAAAGACCTAAAATTTAGCTAAGAATGTAAATTTTCACTGGATTTTGGATGTAAGTAAACACCAACTAAAAATGGCTTTTGCTTTGTGGTTTGTGTTTTTTGGGGGTTTTTTGTGGTTTTTTTTTTTAATTGTGATACTTACTGTAAAAGAAAGATTAGAAAACACTCCAGTCTATTTTTGAGGATTTGGTTGACATCGCCTAAGTGACCGCTCTGCTTATATGTGTGTTTTCCAGCAGTGGAAGGGAAGGGGAGAGGGAAAGCTGCTTTAAAGGACAGAGTTTGGGAGATGTAGTGAGAGCCTAAAAGAGAAGGCACAAACAAGGGCAATATTGACACAACTCTCAACTTTTTAATTGACTTGATTTTCTCCCCCCTGCAATGCACCCACTTCTCAGCAATGTGAGAGGAGAAGGAATGAAACTGATTTCCATAGCTACGTAGGTATTTCTAGTGTGATGGAGAGAAAAGGCGAAGCAGGCTGCTCCCCCACCCAACCCCGAGGTGAAGAAGATGTGGTGGGTGGGGGAGTGTTTTAGCTCACAGCATGGCTAGATCGTGGCTCCGAAAATGATTACTGATATGATTATCTTCTCGGAGTAGTGCTAACACGTTCTCGGACCCGCTGTCGGGTGTCTGTATGGGAAAAGCCTGCTGTTTGTGGGGCCTGTGTTTTGCCCATGTGATGGCTGTATTGCTCTGCGTTTGCTTCCACGTCACAGCTTGTGGAAATGAAATTCTCAGAGATGATGACTGCCTCTTCAAAGGTGGAGGAAGTGTTAGGAAGAAAAAAATCGTGAGAGGACAAGTATTTATACCACAATGCATAGTAAACATCCCACTTGTGATACAGGTAGCTAATTCACGTCTAAAACTTGGCCTGACTTCAGTCCTGGTCTAAACCACAAGTGTTACTTTTGAGTAGATGTTTATTTGCTGTGTCCTGTGGTCTGGTGGCCATTTGGACAGCCGGGGATTCCAGGGTTTACCACACGGTGAGGCGCCTGGGCAAAAATGCTTCTGCGTTGAATGCAAACAGTGTCACGTCTGAACTCCATGAAATGGCAATGCCCGCTCAACTATCTTGACTTAAAATGTCTACACCTATTGATTTCATTAAAAAAAAAAAAAAAAAAAATCCCTTCTTTTTCGTCTCCCAGCCCTCTCATTCTTCAGGAGTGACTAGTGCTTTGCCTTTGTGGGTTGTCAGCCTCGTGCTCCAAGATCCCGGTATCTGCAGTTGTAAAGATGCAAAGTGGGGAGCGGACAGGGCGGGAAGGGCACTGGTGCTAATCCTGTAAATCCACAGCAGGCCCCTCCTGCGCATGGAAACCTGATCTTAACTCTTAGATCCTCCTTGCTGTTGCTGTGATATTCACATATAATTCCTGCCTCTTAAAACAAGAGAGGGTTAGATCTAGTCAGATTTAAGGAAAACTGCATGAATTGGCCTTTTAAATATTTATCCCTGCATCAGCATCTTACTCTGGGATACTCAAGAAAAGATGGCAAATGACTCTCTCTTTGATACTGTACGATATAAAGCAAATGCAATTCTAGAGCCTCCTTTAAGCCTCTGTGGCACGCTTAAATTTCTTCCAGTTGCATGGTTAAAGGCTGAAATAAATCTTGTACCCAGGAGTAGTGGATTTGGGAGATTTGTGAAATGCCTGTCCCCAGCTACCTCCATTGATGCAAATGGTGGAGACCAAACTGTGGTGTGTGGGGAGGTGAACTGGAGAGAGAAAATTGGCTGAATAAAATGGTAATGCTTGCAGTTATGTCTAATCAGAGTTCGTTTCCTGTAAATACTCCCAGAGGTTTTACATAGTGAGAACAAATCCAGTTTGGAATATGCTGGTGTGTACAGCTCAATGCTTACAATCCATGAGCTAAAAAAAAAAATAATAATATTGAAGGGATTGAGATTTTGGGTTTTTTTTTTGTTTTTTTTTTCCCCCAAACCTCCAGAGATGCTTGCTACTGAGTAAGCATTAATGCCAAGCTGCAGAATGATAGGGTTGCACCTTACAGTACTGACTTCAGTTGGTTGTGCTGGGGTAACCATGTATAGATGATCCTCTTCCATGCTCTTCTGGAAGAAGAAATTTCTCCATTCCTTGTACCCTTCAAAAACCTGACAGCCAGCGAAACCTTACGATTTTCATCTACAGCTCATATAACGTGGCTAAGCACAAAAAAATATTCAAGACATTAGAGTCAAAGTGTTGTTTCTGCTGTTTGTCCTCCAGAGTGAGACTGAGAGCAAAATTCCCAGCACTGCTCTCTGCGGGGTGTTGGCCACGTGCCTCTCTGTTGTCAGGTTCTGGTTTGTAGTGTTAGGACATAGTGGGATCCTTGTATCAACAGAGGCAACTACATGGGTTAAAATCTTTTAAAAAATATATTTTAACACCTAAGGCTTGCAGTGGGTTGGTTTTGGTGTTGTGTTAGGTTTTTTTAAGACATCTTGGCTCTGAAGGTTACAGTTGGTGTGTAGCTTGTTGGTATTCTCACTTTGGGTAATGTCCTTATAAGAAAGAGATGAGACAATGCATCTGTGTTTAGCTTATTTTTCTTGTAGCACAGCCCTAGATTTGGAGAAGAGACTTCAGAGAGG
>JAVJGH010000044.1:20931196-20942497 GCA_035590175.1 Aviceda leuphotes
TAGATTTGGAGAAGAGACTTCAGAGAGGTCAACTAGTCAATGAAAAGCTGGAGTATAGTTGTGTTTTTGACAAGAGTTTGGTGACATTGATGGGGAAAGTCCATGTACTCCCTAGACAGTCTGTCTGTTGACTCACTGGGTTTTTTCTTTTTTTTATCCTTTTAGCAATTTTGACTTGGTGTTTTGCTTTCCTTTTTCCCCAGTGCCCTCACACCACACCCGCTCTGCCACTCCACCCAGTAATGTTTTCCTAAATCATCTTTGTTGCTTTTTAAACCTTTCTGTTTCTTCTTCTGAGAGTTGTGGGCATGGAGAACAGATTCTTCACTTCTTTCCCTTTAGCAGGCTTTCATGTATTTGAAAGTTATCGTCATGACCCTTACTTTCTCTTCTTTTGGCCGAGCTCCAGTTCATTCTGTTTTCTTCTTTTTTTCCTCCCAGATGTCATGTTTTTCTAATTCTATGATGTTCCTATTGCTTTTGCTTGGATTCTTTCCAGTTGATCTTTTCTGAAATTTGCTGAAAACTGGATACAGCGTCATGCTGGAAGCTTTATCAGCCATGAGTGGAACAGAACTGTTGCTTCACGATTCTCACATATGTTCATCTATACATCCCTATATGGTATTTGCCTCTTTCTCAACAATTTTCCAGTTTTTAAAACTTACTTTGAATTCAGTCTTCCAGCAAGCTGGCAGCTTTAAGTTAGCAGCTTCCCCAAGTTTAATGCGTGTCATTTTCTCCTTAATTATCTAAAGCATTAGTATTAGAATAGTGTGGGACCAGGGCAGATCTCTGCCAGAGGTTATTCAATATGTCAGGTTATTTTGTGAGTCTTTCCGTTTTTTGGACTCTGAGCAAATAAGACAGTGCAGTTATCCAGTCACTTTCAAATCTGCTGTAAGATGACTCTTTGCATTGATAACTGTATGACAAAGTTTTTGTAACTTTTCATAAGAATGCAGTTTGAATCTTTTGACATGGTTCTGCTAATGTCAAGATTCAGTGTCTACTGCTTCTATGTTCCTAAAATGTATTATTCTGCCATAGTAGGAAGTTGAGTTGGTTTGACCTGGCTTATCCATGAACAATCAGTTTTTGTTGAGTTCAATTTCTTTTTTTCTCTCTCCTCTTGGTGCTAGCAGATGGGTTTAACAGCAGTCCATGTGCAAATAAGCAACAACTGTCATTCTTCACGTTCTTCTTTCCACTCCTTTCCCTTCCCACTTCCGTAGGATATCACTGTTTGCCATTTTCTACCCTCTGTTACCTTGTCAATCTGCTATGAACTTTCAAAAATAACTGCTAATGGTTTGAAGCTTTAGGAGAAACCCAAACTGTTCAACATGTTTGTGACTGAATTTCATGAAAACCAGCTGATTTGAGAGAAAGTTGATTCATCTAATTTTTATTGATTCAATCTAATTTTTTTTTCCTCTCCTCTGTCCTATCATCACTAGTATTAGGGCTTTTTTTTTGTCTTGTTTTGGCCTTGTTAACTGTAGCTTTCTTGAGAAAGTGATAAGTGGACTGACCTTTCCCTTAATGATTATATTATCGCTGTGGAATTATAGAACGAGTTTTTTATATTTTTGATGTCTCTTGCTTCACCTTCACTTATTTTGGTACTGCAATAATTGTCTTTGGGCTATTGCTCTTTTAGTGGACTGCAGATGAATGGACTTTGCTTGACCTCTTTAGCTAGCGAGGTAGAACAACTAACTGTTGCTTGCTTTTGGTCATGTATGGGCAACAGCAAAACTTAATACATCTTGGGTCTGAGGATTAACTGGAAGCCAATTAAAAACTGGAGATGACAGAGAGCAGTCAGTGGCAGAAAGCTCTCCTCAAATACAAAGGCAAGTTCTTTCATCCAGAATCAACCCATTGAAACAGTTAATGGGCAAATGCCAAAAGGTTGAATCTTCACCTTGGCTGGTTTTGTCAGCTTTGGGTTTGAGAACATCATTTAGTTGGTGCCCCTGATCAGCTCTGCCATAATTCAGAAGCCATGTGAGGTTTTACGTATGGTGCTTCTGCTGCTGTCCGAGACGAAAATAGTTTAAAATAGAAAGTACTGAAATATACCAATGAGCCCAAAATGGCTAGATAATCATATGATAAACTAGAGACTTGGTCCTGTGTCACCACCAGATCCAGAAGCGTGTTGGATAAGGGGAAGTTTACAGAGCGGAGACAGTGAACAGTGCTAATACTGTTCACAAAATAAGAACCCTTCTGAAAAGGAACGTACAGTTTCAAGAACAGATGGTCTAGTGGTAATAGACACTAACAAATTTTTGTTGGCTGGCCGCCGACTTTCAGGTTAGGATCTTGTCTTGAAAGCTCTCTCATACAGTTGACTTCCTTTCTGCAAAGTACTTGGTAACAGGGCAGAGTAAATTCCTCACAGGGAACTTGTTCTTCCTGGTCTAACAAAGACGAGCTTATGCTGAAAGCACAAGGTAAGAGGCAGTAAGCTCGTGGAGGCAGGTAGGCTTTGTTGGAGCAGCCTGTGGCTACTTCAGATTTCGTTCTGCTCTCTGTGCTCCAGAATTAGCATGCTGCAGGACGGTTGTCACCCCTTTGATGGAAGGTGGGAAGACTGACTTGGAGAGATGCACAAGTCTTGCTTTGATCATCTCATTTCTTCTGCAGAAGCAGCATATTGTTTGTGAGACAGAGCTTACATAATCCTCCTTCTGTGTGTGTGTGTAAACATATTTAACACAGGCCTTTTGTTTCTTGACTAGTTTAAATTTATCCATAGTGTATGTGCAGTGTGGAAGGGGACAGAAGAGGGATGAATTACAGGACGCATTTTGGATTTCTCCTCTCCTCCGGTGCCCCAGACCTTGTATGGACTCATAACAAGCAAAACAGAGGTGAAATAACCCTATTCTTCTCTTCTGTCCATGCCCTACCTTGCTAAGAGCAAACTGACTGTCTCTTTCTTTAACTAACCAGTGGTATCACAACCCTTGCTCTTTCCTTCCTGGGTTGATTCTCTTGTTGCACAGTAGCTGGTAGAGAGGCTTTAAATGCAGAATTAGCATATAAGCCTGTGCCACCTTTGGCTGGCTGTTAGTGTTTAAAGTCTTTAAAGTCACCCACTAAAGACAATGCAGAAGAACAAAAGTCGGCCTGGATATGTGGCGTGTGTGTTCTTGTTTAATATTGGAATTCCTGGTATGGCCAGGGACACATGCCAGCTTTGGCAGTACAGGGCACAGTTCAGATACTTAAGTACTATACTAAAAATAACAGGACTATTTTAGACTGGGACCCAATTAGGGAGAGAATAACTTGCTGCTCTGCAATCAGTAATCTAAAGTAGCAGGCAGGCTGCAATGTGCAAGTAGGCTCGGCTGTTTTGCTTGCGGAGTTGCCAGTTTTGACGCTGCTTCCTCACTGTGTTCCTTAGATGCTTTTCCAGAGGTTTAAAAAAAAAAAAAAACCGTCCTCTTAAGGCAGACTTTGTGTGCTTTAGTTCAGATTTTGATATTGAAGTGTTTAATAGCATTACAGCTCCTAATCCTCCAGCAGTGGCTTGGGAAATTCCTAGAAGGCAGGGAGCGGGAGGCAAGGGGCCGTGCGGTGCCCTCCCCGTCGCCGTCAGCGAGCTCCGTCCTGCCCTGCGGAAGGGCGGCGGGGGAGAATCTGGGCAGCTGGGGAGCAGGGGGGCTGGTTTGAAGGCAGTCACTTTCCCCCTGCTTTGCCAACTGGGGTTGGAGGAGAAGGGAGCATGGTTCCCGAAATGTGCTGCTGCTGCTTGCTTTCCTACAGCAAGAAGCGCAGTGGAAATAACTTGCACGTTTAAGCGCCTGAAACAAAGCATTAAGTAGTTTCTCTCTGATGGTTTTATTTTTGGTGATGTTGCTTGCTGCTGCCTTCCATTAGGTCGCCCCAATTTCAGTGAAGCAGGTTAGAGGAATCTGAATTTCTTCATGTGCAGGGCAGTGGGGAAGGAGCAAGCATGCTCCAGCATCCAAATCCTCTGGCCTTGGAGGGCGTTTAAGTGATAGCTGCGTTTGGTCCCAGTTCTCTGCCGGCCGTCTCAGTGGGGCTGTGGGTGAGGGAATGCTTTATGGAGCCTTGAGCAAATGCTGCTTTGGATAGGCTTGTGCTGATGCTTGAGATGAAAGCTAAATGCACCTAAAACTTCTATTTTTGTAGACGTCTTTCTAGCACGCTATTTTGAGAACATGAAAAAGCCAGAATCTTTTCGGTATTGTGACTCTCGTGCTATTTTGAAAGTAACTTTGCGTTTTATTCAAAATAAGAAGCTAAGAGATGTTCAAGGCCTTGTTCAGCTGTGGTCTCTTAACAGCTTTCAGTATGGTGTGATTTTGAGAGGACTTCATCAGATTTGTGCAGGAAGCTTCATATTCTTTAAAATGTTAGGTTTCGATTTGCTCTTGTCCTGGCCTGAAATGTGAAGGAGGAGACTTCCTAGATGCCTGTTAGGAAAACGGTTCCTTTTGTATTCAGTGCTGAAAGGTATCGCATCCTGGATGTAGTAAATTCCCGTGGAAATAGTGGGAGAGGCACCCTGGCGAAGCGGTTCATGTTTTGTGTTGTAGAAAGCCAGCATTTAGGAATGTGCTTGTCAACTCGCAAGCGACATGTATTCTACCTTCTGCATACTGCAGCAGCCTGCGGGACTTGCTGTTAAAAGTAAATGTTACATGGAGGATGCCTAGCAACTGTAGTTTTTAGGTCTGTGCCAAATTGTTAAAGGTGCAAATCTGTTAAATTGATGCAGTGTTTTCTGGAGCGTGGCTGTGCTGAGATTGTGCTTCTGGTCCTCTGTGATGTGGCTGTGCCTCCAGCTCTCCTTCACCATCCCCGTTAGGTTAATGTCTAGCGCCCACAATTCAAAGCCAGGAATATTAATTTTAGAAAATCTATTAATTATGTTAATTTTAGTTGTGAACTTAGCTCATAGGAAAGGGCTGTTAATGAACCTAGCTGAGGGACAAGTAGTCTCCTGCCTCTGGTGGGGATGTTACCTGGAGCAGAGGGACCTGGGGCCAGCAACTGGGAATAGCCATGTCTTGAATGCAGTGTTTATGGCTTAGAAACCCGCCTTCTGCCGGCGCCTGTGCCTGGGCTCTGCTGGGTGGCCGCCAAATCCTTTTCGGCTGTCTCGGTTTCTCTGAAAGTGGAGTTGGTACAGGGCTCCTTTGGGGAAGAAGGGCAACAATCTGCCTAAGAACGAGCGTGGGTTTGGCTGTTCCTCTCGATAAGTGTAGCTGTAATGGATTGGACCGCAGGTTGACCAAGAGTGGTTTTGTGTGTCTCTGGGCCATCGGTAGCAGTTGCTTAGGTAGAAAGCCTGCAAGGAGTTTCTCCTCTGCTTTTAGGCCCTTCTGCTTCATGGTGGGCTGTGCTGCGGTTCTCTGGAGTGTGCATCTCCATTACTATAGCAGCTATCCCTTGATGAGCTTTCTCCAGTGCTTCGCCTAAACTATTATTTTGACACATTGATAGGTCCAATCACCCCATGGAAATGATTTTCATGTTACCTACCCACTTCAGATCCCTTACCTATCCCTTTCTTTTGAGAGGGAATGGGCATGCTTTGGGCACTTCATGCATATGCTCCATGACGGACTAGATGTGTGTCGTCTTCTCCTTCAGGATCATTCAGCATGGAGAAGAGAGACAGCTGGTCTGTCTAGTTTCTGTTTTAGGAATCCCTCTTCTCTACTCTCTCTCTAATTCCATCTTACCCTTTCAGTGTCATAACAGCCCACAGTTTTGAAGAAGTGCATGTGTCCTGGGTTTAATGACTTGTCATGATTCTGCTTTGCTTGCAGCAGTTCCTTAATTCTAAATACTGTATATCCTTGTGAGGTACCGCCTGCCTTCCCCTGTTCCCGTCTCCTCCGTCATCCCCCCTCCCCACCCTTTTCCTAATATGATATTTTCAAACAAGACTTCAGGCTCCTGACACTTACTTCAGCAGTACACACAGGCAGGGTCACTTTTCTTTTTGCACGTTGGCTTGAGTTTGTGGAAAATAAATTAGCGTCGCCCATTTGCTTATAATCATGAGATCGTTCCACTGTGCTTTGCGTGAAGCTCCAGCTCTGACTGCACGCGTACTGCCAGCAAACTTCGTGTCACCTCCCTGTTTGTCAAGTTTCAGAGAGCTTATGCATTTGTTGAGAAGAATGGCCACCACCGTCATTCTTGAGACTCCTTGTATGGAAAAAATGCTCTGTGTTTTCCTACCTGTAATTCTTATCCTTCAGCTGGGTGTTAAGGGGGAGCCATTCCTACAAACTACAGCAGCTCAGGTCCTTTTAAGAGTCCCTAGAGATATGCCCAAATGTGTCTTTGTCCATACTGTATCATAAACCTTGGGTAGGTTTGAGTCATAACTTCTGCAAAAGCTGTACTGACTCTTCCTCATGCCATCTTATTTATTATTCATGTCTATGTTATCTAGTTTTAACTCGTTCTTTCAGTAAAGAAGTCACTCCCTGATTTTTCAGTTGCCTGGATTTACCTTGAACTCACTTCTGAAAGCTGATGTAACTTAACCATCTTTCATGCTATGTCCAAATCAATTTAGGTGTCACAGGGTATATGCAGCAATTAATAGCTTGGCAGTTTGATGTTTTCCTTCAGAAATCTTGGCTGAATTCTTTCTGTTCTAGCAACTTATTACAGTCTCTTGATGCTCTTAAAATGTCATCTGTCAGCAGATCTTTAGCATATATGCCTGGTGAACTTTTGGAGGTTGACTTACTGATTTGTTTTTAATTTCTCTTACGAATGAACATAACATCTCTTAAGGAACTAAAACAAAAATGGTCCTTATTTTTTCTTCCTGTCAATAAACCTTGGAAGATGCCTGCAGCTAAGGTGAGGTTTTGGGGGGGGGGGGAGGCATGATTTCCTGTATTTTGCAGTAGAACAGATAGCAGATGCCGTTCCACTCTGGTCTTTGGGTTCAGCCTTATGTCCAAGTTCACTCTGGGCATTTGTTTGAAGGTAACCATAAACATGAAACTGATCTTCGCTGTCCTGCCTTCTGGGGCTTTCGCCTTAGGTTATAGGGAGTGCCTGTTGCAGCATCAGTACATGCTGTGTTTCATTTCTAACTTCAGCGTCCCTCCTCTGCGTTGCCTGTTCTCAAGTTACTGGGACACTGAGTTAACATCTTGAAGTACACTTGGCAGAACAAAGTCGGAGGAATGTACTTCTTGGTTAGAAAACTTAGTCTCCAAGTTCCGCAGCAAAAAGATGAATACAAAATTTCCACGCCTGAGCAAGATGTCTCGGGAAAAACCTCCCACTAGCAAAGGAGAAGACCTGGGAAGCTCTCGTGTATCTGTTGCAGCGTTCCTAGCACATAATGAAGTGCTGCTTTCTTGTCTGGTCTGAGAACTTGTTTATGAAACCTAATACTGCCCTGTGAAACTCAACACTTCGCTTCTTAATACTACAGCCTGAGCAGTGCTTAGTGAGGTGGACAAGGTGCTTTCTGTATCAGCTGTTTCAGGTGTCCTGAAGTCTAAATCCAGGGCTTCCTTAGCTGGCACCTGGAAGCTTCACCTGCTGCCAGGGAGGGGAAAGAAATCACGGTGTCGTGATGTAGCATGTCATGTAGCAGATGCATCCTCCAAAAAAATAAATAAAACAGCCAAGTCATTTGTTTGTTCTTTTTCTTCCATGCTGCTGGCCAATCCCAATACCCTTGTATTTCACACAGGAGGGAGAAGGCAGACAATACTGTCTTTTATTACTCGTACTGTGCAGGACATGATCTTCTTCACAAAATGAGGGCGGCGTCTGTCTGTCTCCACTTCATGGGAAAGATTAACAGCAACTAAGGTCAACAATTAAGGTTGTGAAAACCTTCAAACAACTGCAACATCTGCTCTTATACTAGAATAAATAAAATAAAGCTGGAGCTCTAATTGCCAACAGAGTACGTGCTCATATCTGTTTTGTAATTGTGGGCTTGTGAAATCCATACTGTTAACCAGTCCCTCGCCGACCAATACAAATGACCCTCAGTTGGTGCCTGTAGTGGTTTGGCCAAGAGCTACATGCTGAAACTGAGGCTGCAGGATGAAAAGTGGGAATTCTGTATAAAATCTGGGGCGGTGTGAGCCTTGCCATGGCAGCGGTGGTTGGGTGGCTCCTGCGGCGGCCGTGGGATGTAGCTGGTGCCTCACCTCGGGCATGGCAGTTGACCCCCTGAACTTCCCAGTCCATTTCAGTGTCCAATAAAACCGGTTTTCCTAAACTGCTGTTGGCTGTAACTGGTTTTATTCTTGCTTTGAGACGGAATAGGGTTGTTGAGGGGTAATTTACAGTGTCTCAACTGACTTGGTTTTTTTTCCATAAGCTCCTTACATTTGATGGCAAGAGAACACCTTGGTGTGTTCTGAGTTGGACATTTCTAGAGGTGGGCATTGAGGCAGCACTGGAAATAACTGACTTGTAAAGCCTGTGCACCTTTTGCTAATATATCAGGAAAAATTTACAAATTAAAGAGAATGTCCTGAACTTCACTTTAGTAATGTTCGTTCAGATAAAGCCATTTTGGTATAAAGAAATGTTCTCCTATGAATGGAATAGAATATTTCAGTTGGAAGGGACCTACAATGACTCTCTAGTCCAACTGCCTGACCACTTCAGGGCTGACCAAAGGTTAGAGCACATGGTTAAGGGCATTGTCCAAATGACTCTTAAACACTGACAGGCTTGGGGCATCAACCACCTCTCTAGGAAGCCTGTTCCAGCATTTGACCACCTTCTTGGTAAAGGAAATGTTTCCAAATAGCTAGTCTGACCCTCCTCTCGCACAGCTTTGAACCATTGCCACTCATTCTGTCACTGGATGCTAGGGAGGAAGAAGTTTTCCAGTAAGTAGGAATCGCATATTAACTTAATTTTGTCTGACTATATCGGACAATTTTTTAACTTTGCTGATAATTTGCTCTGCGGATGTGTTGTACCATCCTTCCAGAGAATGAAAACTTCAGTGCTGCTCAAGAGCTGGGAGCTGGAGCCTAGTTTTTCTTGGCACACATGGCCTCTACAGAGGGAACAGTTTGTGTTCTGACTTGGTGAAAAAGTGGAGTGGTTCTGCTCTTTCCGGGGCTTTTTTCTGTGCTTAAAAGTTTATCTCATGGGGCATTAAACCTTAAAAGGCTTAACCTGCTAGACAGAGATCTGTATCAAAAGACTGTTAGGGATCTATCATCAAAGTCTGGTAGAAAACAGCCATGCTTTTCTATCCCTCAGACCATGGGAGAAACTCAAGTGTGTCATTCCTTGGTTTGCTCAATATTTCCCCTTCCCCATCTATTGGTGGTGGTTTTCTACTACGTTGTGCTGCTTTACTCCAGCTGCAAGATCTTTTCTGGCCCATGCTGCTACTTGCTATCATGGGAGAAATTATATCCATGTTATATACCTGCTGCTTGCTTCTCTGTTCTTAGTCCCACTGAGGCTGACCAGAGTGCTGTACTGGGCAATGTGGTGTTGCACTTCAGCAGGAGCAGAGGATGAGGGTATACCTGTAGTTCAGGAGGCAACACTGGGAAGGTTTACAACTGGGAGCTTCTCTGGGAACCATGGCTATCTTCATCTGTCATAGAGAGAAGAACACTTCTTCGCTATGGAGCAGCCTCTCAAACCTGGCTCTTAGGAGGTATCCAGCTTCAAGGAACTTCTGCTTCTGTCTTGTGTTTTGGAGGGAAGCTTTTTGGTTTTGTATAATGAAGAGGTTCTTGTTTAGTTAAATGAGTCCTCATGAAAATTGTGCTGCTTATTTTGACTTATATGAGTTATTGGACTAGAAAAGATGCATAGGCAAAGATGTTGCAGAAAACAAATGGGATAGTTTCCAAGCCATAGTGTAATTTACCTAAGACCAACAGTGCCATAAAGGGGAGAGAGTATCAGACATTGGTGGCAAATTCTGTGGTATTACTGCCCATTTGAAGTGTGCGTGGGGGGGAATATTAGAGATCTGTAAGCATCAGAGCCTCAGGTGAAGGAAATACTCGCCCTCTTCCAGTGACAGAAGGTAGCGTGAAAGCCTGTGGTAAGTATTTATGTAAAGCAGGCAATTGCGTGAAGCCATATCTTCATGCAGAACTGGATTTTAATAAAATAGTACTGCTAATTAGCGAGGCTGAAATGAAAATCGAGAGTTTTCTGATGCATCTGTCGAACTGATTGTATTAACGATGAGTGAATGCTTTTATAGATCAAAATACAAAAGAACAAAAAGGAAACTCTTGAATTTTTATTTCATCATTAACAGTAGCAATTGGAAATATCAAATTTCTCATGCTCAGAGAGGCTCTTGCACGAGAGCTTATCTACTGCTTTTTTGATAAATCTTTTGTTTTATTATGCCGCAGTGTATTTTGGGAGGCAGAGAACTTTTTGGAAGAGCAAAGCATGAGCAAAAAAATCTCTGCTTCAAACAGCAAAGGAAAGTCAGGAAAGAGAACTAAGCTAGATTTTTTAAATTATTTTTATTTTTTGTGAGGTGGAGCATTCACAGTGCTGAGTTCTGCCATGACAGCTTGAAGGAGTGCTTTTTTGCATTCTGTAGCGCTGATAAAGAAGCGCTTCATCTGCTTATTGATTTCACATATGCATACGTAAGCGCGTGTGTATGACGTGTGCATATGTACACACACACAGGGTGAAATTAAACCCTAAAAGTTGCTGGGAGAAGTTGAAGCTTTGTCAGGATTCACTCTGCAGTACAGAGACTAAAAGCCTGGGGCCATGGTGGGACTGGTCCGGCATGAGCGTCGGTCTTGTCCAGAGGTACCGAGAGTTTGAAGTTACGGTGCTGTGCGCTGGGGAGGGATTCCTCCGGCTGGCTTTGGCCTCCGGCTCATGGATGTCTGCGTCTGAGCCGGTTTCGTAAATTCCCGTTGTAGTCAGTGGAGAGAACCAGGTGCTCCACGGCGTCGTGTCGGTTGGACGGGGCCTCCTGAGGGCAGGAGAACCCTCGCAGCTTCTCCTCACCGGCTGATGCGACGGTGCCGGGCTGCGCGTTTCCCCTCTACGCCTGCCACCGCGCAGCGTCTTTGCCTTAACTTCCTTCGTACCCTGTAACAGAGTTGCGGTCAGCTCCGTAGGTAGCGTGCGTGTCGATTTGTTTCCACGGGCAGCGTGCCGCAGGAGTGTAAAACGATGGTGGGTATGGGGACGCTTGCGAGCGGTCTTCTCCCTCCTTCCTACTGGGGCTACTCCTAAACCCCACGCGTTTTCCCCTCCCACGACCTATTTTGATTCCAAACCTCCTTA
>JAVJGH010000044.1:20968001-20979083 GCA_035590175.1 Aviceda leuphotes
TAACTGGTAATGCTCCTTAAAATAAATCTGAAACACCTTCAGAAAAACAACTTTCTGGCTCAGCTATAGCAGTATATTGTATAACCATATCAGTCCATGTATTTAAGAAAGCTTTTTTTCCCTTGGTGTAGGAGAAGAAACACTTCACTGACTTGGGGCACATGCTGTGGGGTTTTGGTGTTGACGACAGGGTCCAAACCCCCAGTTTTTTCGCCGAGTTGAAGGACTTTCTGGTCAGTGGGTTACTGAAACCCAGACGGGGGTCGAGAGAGCAGTTCCTCCCCCAAGGTCAAACTGGCAAGCCTTTCTGCCTTCCCCTGTATCATGGGATGTAACATAATTCCCGTGATTCATTTAACGAATTCCCTGCTGCTGCAGAGACATAGACCACGGGCGCAGGTCTGCCTTGTCCGTCGGTCTCTCTCGTGTTCCTTCTCTCTTTGCTAATTCCCGGTACGTTGCGTTTCTCGTGGCTGCTGCGTACGTTGCTGGTGGGCTGGCGAGTCCCCCGAGGACGGCGTGGGGGTGTGGGTAGCAATAGGAGCGCGCGGGTTGGCGGTTTGCAGCACCGAGGGTCGCGCACGCCGCGCCGGCAGGAGCATGCCGCTGCCTTCGCTGCTCCCCTAATCCCACGATGGGTTGGTTTGTTCCTGGTCTCTAGGGTTATCGCGCTCGGTCTCGATAGCCAGCGCTGTAAAATCAGAAGGATTCCTGCAGTTAGTGGCTTTGCTTCTTCAGGAGAGAGAGACCGACTTTTGACAAAGCTAAGTGGCTTTATTTTAAGCCCTTGTTTGTACAAGCTCTCTTAGCAATGGGAATGCTAAAATTCTAGGTTCACGGTTACTCTGTTGACTTACTGAGCCTTTCACTTGGCTCTTACCTAGTCAAATGACTGCAGTTAAGAGGCAGGAAACCTGGTTACAGGTCTTTAATTATGTAATATGTGGGTTGTCTGAGAATGCGCTTGAAAGTTTTTTGCCTGGTGTGCAAAGCCTGTTTTTTTTCTTTATTTCTATGACATGTTAAGCCCTGGCCCAGAGAAGATGTGATTGGAGCTCTGGAAGACAATAAAAAATATGAGCTGTGTTTGAGTAAACTTGAAATCATTTGCAAAGCAGTGACTTTGGACAAACCCAAGAGACTTGCTCTTCCCTCCTGACTGTACTTGGGACAAATTTCCTCAAGCTCTGGGGTGTTAGCAGGCTGAAAATACGTTGTACCAAACAGCTATCTGGTAGGGGACTGTGCTGCTAAGAAGGCCAGTGACTTAAATCTATTAAGAAAGGTGTGTGATATGCATTACTAATTGATCAAGACTGTGAAGTTTGGATTAGAGCTTGAACATTGGTCTGGATCGGTCAGGTGGATTTCCTCTTGTAATAGCCTATGTGCCTTCACAGGGCTAGGAGTAAAATTGAGTGACAGAACAGAAACTCTGTGGATGGCTGTGGGTACCAGTAAACTATAGGAAAGTTTACTTAAATTGATAGTTGCCTACTTGGTGCTTCCCATAATTCAGTCTGTTCTCCTCCTTGTACATTTGATGCTTTAAGTAAACTAAAACTGCAAAACGATGGTATGAAGAAGCAGCATAGCTTAGAAAACAATGCAGAAGGTTACTTTACATAAATGCAAATAGTCTTTTGTTTGGGAAATGAAGGATCATATGAAGCAGCCCTCAGAAGAAATGCTGCCTGATCTGTTTATTGCCTAAGGAAGCTCCAGAAGCACGTGAAGAATGGCAGTACTGGGTCAGATCAAGAAATGTTCATCTACCTCTGTGTCCTTCGTCCGAGAGCAGCAAGTTGCAGCTACAGAGAGTGTGTAATTTCTCAGCGTATCTCCATCCTGCTTCTGGAGCCTGGAGCTGGGGCCGCTCTTTCACAGCCCCTGGTGGACACCTCGTCAGTGAATTTTAATAATTGCTTTTTTTTGGTGAGGGAAACCGTTTGCAGGTGAACACTTCGCAATAGTTTCCTCGGTCTGTGCTAGCAGCAGGTACTTTGTTTTGCTTTACACAAGTTTCTTGACCAGAGTAAAGCTAAGGTGGCTCAAGTAATGACTTGGCTAATTTTCTCTTCATGCTCGCCGAGTTTTCAGACACCTCCCTCGGTGTGATAAAGTAGCACCAGCAGGTAGGCAGCGAGCTCCTGGCGTGGCAGGAGTGCCTCTGTGCAAACTGAGGCGTATCTGCCTCGATAGTCTCCCAAACCGCAGCGGGGCCCATCGGCACGTCTGACTTGACTTTCTGTTGTGCTGGACGGTGTACAAACATCAGAAGTATGTCATGATCTTAATTTGTCGCTGTGGGACTGCTGGCATGAGTACGCGTGACTCTTGCTCAATTGAACCTTTTGTTCAGGGGCATGGCTGTGTGGGTTTGCAGACAGCTACAGTAAATCCAAAACCAGGGACTGTCGTCTTGGTGGTCTGGACGTCCTCAGTCTGGCCGTGCTCCCAGGAGCTTCCGAGAAGCTGTGCCGCCACTTGTAGCCTTCCTTCATCTCGTAAACTTCCAGCGAGTGCTGAAGTTGGAAAAAGTTGAAGCCTTCAGTAGAAGGGGATTTCCAGACCCCTGCAGAAAGCTGCTCTGTCTCTGCTCATGGCGGGTCCCTTTCTTTGCAGAGAAAGAAAGAAGGGAAGTATAGATGATACTTTATTATTTGTACTTTCGGATCTGCTTCCTCCCTCCTCTAAGCCCTATTTACCTGTAAGATTATCCTAAATGACTGACTGGATAACCTTTGCTGAAGGGACCAGGGTGAGCGAAGCAGCAGTAGAGCAGGAGCAACATGCTGGTCAGCCTAATAATAATGCTGTCTCCTACTGATAAATACGCTTCCGAGCTAAACTGCAGGTGGGAACTATAGCACTTGGAGTGATTAAAGAGCACATGTGCAGACAGCAGAGCTGCTGTAGTATGTGGCTGTCTGATTCTCTGATTAGAGCACCAGATTTAATGTTTTCTTTGATAACTGAAATGCTTATCATGCTAGCACAAACAGCAGCAAACATTGTATGTCATAGTTGAAGGAGTGCGACTTGAAAGGCTTGGTTATAGATTGAAAAATAAATCCAGATTGTCCTGGTTACTGATATGTAGAGATAATGCTGTCTACGAGCGGACTTTGGCTCTTAATGCGATGCAAGCGTGTTGCATTTTGCGTCGCGCAATGCAGGTTTGAAAAAGGACACTGAAATCTAACCTGTAATGATGGTGTATTTGGCTGTATGAAATGCAGATGCTTTAACGGACTGTAAAAAATTGACACTGCTTCAGATCCTTCTAGCACTCTTGCTAGTCACTCGATTAAATCATCCTTGGTCGCAAACGCTGGCTGACAGAGAAAATAGTACATGCAAACAAGCCAGCGAGGGCTAATGCTCAGCTAGCTTCTAAAAATACTATAATAGCTGGATGGTACAGTAAGTTAAGTAACATGCTTTAATTTCATATTGAGAGCATTTATTGGAAGAGGAGGGAAAGCTGGGGATTAAAACACGGAGCAAACACATGACTTACCGGGAGCCCGGTTTCAGCGGCGGCGGGGGGGGATCCTGATGGACCAAAGCAGGTGCCCACCTTGCTGAGGGCCCCGGCCCTGAGCCCAGGCACAACAACGAGGCCGCTGGCACGGAACAATTATATAACTTTTTTTTTTTTCCCCCCTTTCTTCTTTTAACCTTGTTCCAGTGTCTGTCTGATCTCTGCTGCAGCTGGCCAAGTGCCACTGTTTGTGCACAACGGACACAAACAGATTCCGGAGGGTCATGTGAAACTACCCTGAGCTCTTTCAACCGCGCCGCCCTTACCTTTTCTCCCAGCTGCCTGCATTGCTTTAACAGGCGTGGGTTTGTTTATGCACGTCTGCTGCTTCACCTCGGCACCTGGGCTCTGCCGGCCCTCAGCGCCCGCGGAGAGCCTCTGGTTCCGGGCCTTGCTCGAGGCGCGGGAGAAGTCCGCAGACCTTCTGGGCGGTGGTTTGGACCTGAAGAAGCAGGCAGGGGCATCGGCTTTGTGAGAGCGGCACCGGCAGTCGGCCATCGTTGAAACCTCCGCTGCGGAAAACTTCGCTGTGCCGTACCGTGACTTGGGCTTGAGCTTTGTGAATGAGGCCTGTGGTTCTCAGCGTCTTCTGGTACAGCTGTAAGGTGACTCCAGAGAGGATGACTCTTATTCCTGTAAATTATTGGCAGTTGCCAGTTAAAGCACTTTTTAATTGAGAAGTTACAGGCTTGCAGCCAGCTTGTAAGCCTGAAACAAGGTCTTCTCAGTTAAGTGTTCACGTGTGACTGCTGTGGGAAACCCAAAGGTAAAAAGATGCATTTTGGCCACGTCTCATCCTCTGTTACTACATAGTACTGCACAAATCTTGCCTTTCACCAGGGACTTTTATGTCTTGGGACAACTGAAAACACATTTAGGTGTGTTACAAATAGCTTATAAGTGGTTTTTCTGTTCCATCTTTCATTGCTGTTGGGATGCCCTGTTGCTCTTCCCAGCCGAGAGGCAATACGCTGCTGCATCCACATGTCAGTTGTCAGGACTTGTTCCCGGGAAGTGGAACTGATGCTGCTAAACCGTGTCAGTGGGGTTTTACCTGCGCGATAAAAATGCGAGATTTGGAATTGCATGGGGGGAAACGCACAAGGAAAGCTCTGCACTAGGAGGGGGGATGTTCTGCGGCTTTCTTCTTCATGCTTGGGATGTTCACCTCTCAGCCTTCGTACTAGGTTTGAAATAACTGAAGAGCAATCGACTTCAGCTTTAAGTTTTGACTGAAACTTTTCCTAGATAAACATCTTCTCCCCCCTGGTGTCCTTGGAGCCTTTGAAAGAATTATACTAAACTTTCTGGGGAGTAGACTCTTAATTTTGTATGTACTTTCTGCTTCCTGCAGTGGCCATCTCGTGCTGCAAGTCCCAAATTTCCTGCCTGAATTTAAAACTGAGATGTTGTGGGCCAGGTCAGTGCTGGCTGTGTGGTATCCCATAGAAAATGAGATACATCCAGTGAAAACGACTAGCACTCCAAAAGTGGTAATAATGTTAGGATGCAGTTCCAAGAGATTTGACACAGACAGGAGCTTATGAGTTGCTTGTTCCTAACATGTATTCAGTGAGCTCCAGTGAAAGAGCTAACAAATATTCCTATGTTTCAAGAAAGTAAAACCAAATACAGTCATGCTGACAGGAGGTCTGATTTTTTTTTTTAATTGATTCTTAAGAAGCAGCTAAAAAACTTGTGTGAGATTAGCTAGATGTGGCTTATGAAACAACAGCCAGTGTCACGAAAACCAGTGGCAAGGAAGTAAAGAGCTATAAGGGGAATTGGCCAGTATGGAGGCAGGAGGCTGGGTGGTCTCAGTTGTATCTGGCATAGATAGATGGATGCCATGTGTATCTTATCATATATAGTTTACTTGTAAAAACCTCCCTTGGACATACCACTGTTGGCAGTTCTTGTCTTATAAATGCCTGCGGGCTCCTGAGTTGATCCCTGATGGTGAAGGCACTCAAGAGTGGAGCTTTGATTCAAGGACTCAAGCACAAGTATCTGCTGCTTGAGACAGTCTCTCTGAATAGGAGATAATATAATTTATTTCATATCCTCTGTAACTATATACAGGTATTACACCCAAACACTACATCCATTATGGTTTTGAGCTTTGGCTTATATTCTGTAAGCTGGAAAGGTTGGGCTGAGGGCTCACAGTTGCACACAGTTGGATTGCCAGTCACTGCGTGCATGTTATTGCTCTGCCATTAATTACAGCGTCATTTGCTGTGAAGGTGGTTCCTATGTTTTGACATAGATGCAGATCATGCTGCTGCGTATTTATCCCACACTTTGGGCAGGAACGTGTATACAGTCACGTATATCACTGCTACAGGGTTTATGGGCAGTGATATATTAATGTAGTCAACTTCATGCACTTGCTACTGTTTTTCCGGTATATGCAAAGGTATGCCAACTTTGTAAAACTGTGTACCTGCTCTAAATTTCCTTCTTATACCTCTATAACTCAGTGTGACTTATCTTGCTTTTCTTATTATGTTTTGATTTTCCTGCTTTCTCTTAGTCGTCTTTTTTGGCAAGTTCCGTGAGAAACAGTGGTATTTTAGACTTAGCCAAATTCAGTCTCTGTTAAAACTTCTTGAAACCTGATCTTGTGAGAGTTCTAGTATGAAAGAAAAAAAAAATTACAGGTTGGCATCCAGAGCCCTGGATGTTTATCTAAACTGAACTTCTGATTCCTCTTGAGGTTTGGTAGTTCACTACTGAATCTGTTTCAGTCCAGTTAATTAGTTACAAACCCCTAAGCCACAGACTTGGAATTAAAGAAAACAAAGCCCCAAGCCTCCACATAACTTGATGCAAGAAGAAACTTTTGTTAAACCAAGAAGTGCATTTACATCACTGTTTCCCAATTTGAAATGCAAAACTGATGTACAGATGAGCCAACAGCATAGTTATTGATTCTGGATTCGTGCCACCTGTATTAATGTGATAATCTAGTGTCCCCCCATAATCCCCCCCTCGCCCCCGACATTGGTTTCTCCTTTCAGAGATGTGACGGGGATTTTTCTTTTTGTATCAGTGGTTTGGCTCTGTGCAGTGTAGCTTATAGGGAGTACAGCATGCCTTTTTTTGATAAGATTTCCTGCTCTTCTGTTTCTAGGACAATGTAGATCAGACTTCGGCTCATGGTCGGCGGGATCTGGTGGAACCAGGTTTCCAAGAACCATCTAACCGCATCTCCCTGAATCACCAAGGTAAGGAACGGTGGGTGGGAGTCCAGGTTCCTCAGCGGAAAGCCAGGGCGCTCCATGAGCAGAGACAGTTTTACCTACATGTTGCTGTTTCTCCTTCTCATTTTAAAAAAAAAGTAGTTCTGGATGGTTGGAGGAGGAGAGCTGAGAAATAGTGTTTTGTCCCAACTGTCCTGTGAGCTGTGGATGAAGACCATGAAGAACTTGTGGTGCATCTCAAGCCTTGTAGCCCAAACTGGGATTGCTAGCCTGCGTGGCAGGCACATTCTCCTGTTTCTAGAAGGGGGGAGGAGGGAAGTCCTGAAATGGAATTCAACATTTGTAATGTTAAAGTTGCATTTGAAAAATCTCTGATTGCTGTAAAAAGGGTTCAGGGCTCTAGATCAACTTTAGGAGGAAAGAAAAGTGTGTTTACTTGCTTTGCATGACAGAAACCAGCTCATTCTGGGAAAAAAAGTCCTGAACTAGACATTGTAAAATAAATCTTAAAAGTCCTTCTTTGCCAATATCTGTCTGTTCAGATACCTAAAAAAAGACAGTTACTATTATAGCAGGGACTTTTTAGCTCAGCTTTATTTTTTTGGCTTTGAAGTAATTAATGATAGAGAGTGCTGTCTTAACCAGTGAACCCCCTTGCCCTCAGGGTTCATGACGGCTTAATTTGGAACCAAGTCCTTGAAGGTCATCTTCAAATGTTTCTTTGGTGCAACAGCTACTTGCAGTTTTTGCAGTATTGCAGTCAGCACAAGGCTACGGAAATAAAAAAGATCGTAAACTTGTTACTTAAGCATGTCATATTTGGTAAATATTTTAAGTTTTCCTTTCAAAATCCAGCTGCTTCTGTTTGCCAAGGGCAGCAAGACTAGAACTTTATGACTTGTAAATCCTCAAGACTATTTAAGTGTCAGAAACAAATCACAGAATGTAATAAGGATTGTTTTTTAATTTACTCCCCTCCCCAGGTCTTCCAGTTTTTTAAACCTTTGCTTTCAATTGAAGATGACGTGTTGCCACGTTATCCAATCTAAAACTTCTATAGCACAGGCAGTGTGTTGTGGGATGCTTGCATGCTTACAAAACAGAGTTTATAAACGCCATTTTTCATTTGTATTAGAATGGTACTGTTACCTTAATTTCACCTACCTTGGGATGTGCAAATCCTGGAGTATATCTGTACAGGTGACTTCTTCTGAACCTATTTGTAAATGCCCCCCTTTAATCAAGGGATTTGGGGGGGGAATGTATTTTGTGAGGTCTAAGTTCATGCGTTAAAGTGAGAGTATGTGAGGCTGCTGCTTATGAGGTCTGAACGTTTATTGAAGAGATAGGTAGTGTTGCATTTTGTAGCCTGACATTTTCCTTATAGAGTAATACTTCATTTCCAGATCCTCCTTTGCCTCTATCAATATTGTAGTACTGCAGAAGGATCCATACAGTGTTGCCTGATGGGTGGCCCTGCCTCAGCTACTTTGAGACAAATGTCTGTATGCAAACTGGTCCAAATTAATTTAGGAAACAGCTAGCTTTATAGAGAATGCTTTTTATAGAGGTACTGGCTGTTTAAGGCCTGTTTATAAAGAAAGACCCTGTTAAAGGTTTTCCCAATAGTTTCTGAAATAAAGATCACTTTTGCACCCACAAATCTGGGGGGTTTTTTTCCTACGTCAGCTGACTGACAACAATCAAATCCAGTATTTCTAGAATCCTTCTGATTTTGTTGCAGAAGTAGGTATTTAGCACATTATTAATCTTGCCTGCCCCTGTGACCATGAAGCGCTGTTACGTTAGTGGCGTGGATTAAGAACTGAAACCCGAATGCCCAGAAGTGGTCTTCCATGCTGCGCTGGGCGGTAGCGCTTCCGTCTTTTTGCAGTGGGGGAAGCAACGAGCCTTACAGGCATGATACCTGCTGCTTCGGTGTTGTCTTGGAAATGGAAGGGAGCGTAAGTGTGATGTCATGTCATGTCTTGTGTGTTTGTTCTGCCCAGGTGTGAGCTTGGATGCTCTTTCATACGCTCTTTCGTAGCATATGAAATACCCGTTCTTGTCCAAGAACTTGGAAGTACAAGTATTTTAAGAGCTGCCACATATTCCAGTAACTGATTAATGAATAGTACATAGAAAAATATAATATGAACAGCTTCAGAGGGAGTTGTGACATGGTCTGAACTAGCTCCCATGCAGTCATTAGTTACACAATAAATAGGAAGACTAGATTATTAACATAAAGTGGGTTTTTAAGTTCTCTAGCAGCTGTTTGCTTTTTTACTCTTACACTAAACTGCGTTATCCATTACTTTCTATCAAAGCTTTGCCAGCGCTGACTTTGATGAAAAGAGTAAACCTGTATCCAGAAGTAACTTGCAGGACCACTGCTTGCATTTAATAAATGAATCTGTTTGGTGGTATGTCTTGATTACATTGATGATAAAGATATTTGCAACAGACCATGGCAAATTTTGCTTCCGGTTATATACAACATTACTTGCTGACTTCAGCTTATACTGCCTAGCAGATCTAGAGCTGTTAGTCCTATGTTTCGCAAGACTTTTAAGGAAAACTGACAGGCTTGCAACAAAAGTGGTTTAACACATATTTAACATGAGCAGAAGTTGTGGAAGGATTAGAATTGGCCAAAATATTTCATGTGTTAGGTGCTGTCTGCCTTTTTGCCTTCAGTGTACTGTGCCTTAAACGCTGCAGCTGAACTTTGAACAACCATACTTACTACATTATTTTGTGTATACACTTCCAATTGGTACCTGACCACGTTGCTCAGTGAGCACAGCAGATTTGCCAGTTTCTGTTGAACATTAACTTGCAGCCCTTTGCTTTTCCCTGGGAGAGCTGTGGTACCAGCACTTGCAATTCTGAACCAGACCTGGCTTTCTGCAGCCTATGAAAATGGTGATTAGCTTCCTCCTAGGCATCCGAGTCCCTTCAACACAAGCTGGCAAAAGAGCATTCAAGTGGAGAGTGAGAGATCCCTGCCAACTGTCCCTGCATGAATAAGCTCTTTCTTCTGAAGGGTGTTTCAAGTGCATGTTTCCTGCTGAATCACTCTTTTTATACAAGCAGATGCTTTGTAACTGTTCAGCTTTTTATTTTAAAAGAATATCTTGTAAAGATTGGGGAGCAGAGAATACTTTTTGTAAAGTGAGGAATCTCTGAAATTGGCAGGTTTCATATGAAACATACATAAAAATTGAGTGTGGATGGAATAGTATTTTTTCCTAGAAATAGTTCAGAAACTGCTTATGTGTAGGTATGCTGATAAACTCACTTTAACAGTAAGTATTTTTTTTATCTAAGCTGTTATTTAGTATTCACTTTTCAATGATTCTGCTAGTTGGGCAAATTTCATAAAGGTACTAAACGCAGAGAGCAGGAACTAGGATTTCTTACCTCTATTCCCCATAAGCTAGTTCATAAATTAATGCAACAGGAAAGAGCAAGCTTCATCCAACTGAAGAATACTAATATCCCCTGATGTAAAGGAACAGATACGCTTCAGCTACCTATTGAAAGTTATAGAAAATTAACAACAGCCAGCCAGGATTTGGCATTTAATTAACAGCAAGTCAAGTATTTCTCAAGCAGTCCTTCCAGAAGCTGTAGTAAAGCCTCTAGGCATGGAGAAGAAAAATATGTCTAAACTGTGGCATTTTCTGAAGAGTTAAGGAAGGAGATGAAGAAACAATCAAAACAATTATTTACCATCTTTTAAAACACCAAGAGAAAGAGGAAGTGAGAGCATGCATAGGATGGGACAGGTATTGTTATTTTTCTAGATTTTTTTCCTTTCGGGAGTGGAGTGTGGAGATGAAGGAGACTAGCCTCCCCAGCCACGTCTCGCTTTGCAAAATATTGAGCACTCACAAATGTTCAGTATTTTGCAATGACAGGTTCTCTGCAGTGGGTAGCCTGCAGCGTTCCTACCCTGTCCAGTAGCGAGGGGCAGGACTGGGGAGCATAGTGGCGACTGCAGTCAGAACGCTTGGGTTCGCATGGAGGTGCCGTTCCCAGGCCCTTCGTCGAGGCGGTGGGCTCCAGCCCTCATTCTCCCCGTCCCACCCCAAAGGAGGCTGCTGGTTCTCCTCCCTCCCCGAGCCTCCCTTCCTCCCGGCTGATTAACCTGGAACGTGTCTCAGTCTCCAGACAAGTCTCTCCTACGGATTTCCCCGCGCTGCCTAGGAGTGGCCTTGCCATATGAAGTGTGACAGCAAAGGACACCATGCTGCAGAAGACCGTAAGCCCAACTGAGTTTGTTTTCTGTCGGCCTTCGGGGGGGGGGTTAACCTGGCCCCC
>JAVJGH010000044.1:20989006-21002447 GCA_035590175.1 Aviceda leuphotes
CTGAACACATCAGGGTGTTATCAACATTCTTCTCATACTGAACCCAAAACACAGCACTGTACCAGCTACTAGGAAGAAAATTCACTCTATCCCAGCTGAAACCAGGACAGGACAATATAGAGGTTAATATGGTAGAAAAGTGGGTCTTGGTGAAATGGAACCCCCTGTGGTGAAAGAGGAAGACGGTAAGAATCTGAAATTTATTTGAATCAAGTACAAAAGAAAGCGTTGCTCTTCAGCTGATGCAAGATAACTCTCAAACTCAGTTCACTGGAAGTTGAAGCCCCTGTGGGATGTCCACTCTGGAGGACTGTTGGGGATGGAGAAAACTTTGAAGCAGGTTCTAGTGCTTTACGTAGCACCAAAGCTGGTAGTGCAGGTCTTTCCTGTTCTCAAACCATATGTTGGGATTTTATCCATTTTATGATTAGAGTTAAGAATGTATAGGTGCATAAACATCAGAAAACAGGAAGAACCTTCATTTGTTTTCTACTACTAAAACTTCAAAATATTTTTAGGTAACTGTACATTCTGATGTTATGCTGCAGCTGCTGTGGCTCATGCTTTAAGTTGTATATTTGTCAAATAAGGAAACAAAGTCTGTGCTTGTTTGTTTCTTTTTCTAGTCAGTTGGTCCTCAGGTTCATCTAAGAAAAGGTTGAGGAACAGCAACAAAAATATGTTTTCATTCCAAAGAAAATTCTTTTGAATTTTTCAAAGAGGAGTAAAATAGGAAAAGATAATACTGTAGTGTTGCATTATTTATGGTGCCTCTAGCTTTGAAAAAATCTTGTGGTGTTAAGACTGCCCCAAAATGAACTGGAACAGTACACTTCTGTAACTCTGATTTCTTATATTGCCTATGAAGCACATATACTAAGCTTGGGGCTTGTATTAAGCTCACATAATAAGAGGGAGGAGGAAAAAAAATCATATTTCATAGCTTAATAAAATAAGCAATATCTGTAGAAAAACAACTCTGTTGTAATTTGATGTCAGTTCTGCACTAAAATTTTTCACCACAGTGCAGCATTGTAACAATAAACCTCAGTCATCACTGTCTTTGAACTTATCCGACTGTGATAAGCAGTACACTATTTATTTCTGCCTTTATGTAAACACTGTGCTGCAAGTGGTTCATGACGGCACTTCAGTATGGCAAGCTGTGTCATGTGAGGATACTTTGGAAATGCATAAATTCAAAGCAGCTGACATTCTTGCACTGAGGATGAAGAAGGCTGTGGCACTTTTCTTAAAGCCAAGGAGCTTCAAGGGGAAGATCTGAATTTGTTAATTTATTTAAGTCTCTTTGTGCCTATTAAAAACAAGATTCTATCAAGCTGGCTGTATTTTCAGCTAAAAAAACCCAGACTTAAATGGGGCAAACCAGCTAAACAAAAAAAAAAAAAAAAAAAATTTAGCATGAGAGGTAGCTAAATTTGGAGCTCTTAACAGTAAGCAGCTACTTAAGTAATTAAAGTATATAAGGTGCTACTGACCAAAGCAATTAGTATGTAATTTCATTAATGGCATTAGGATTGCAGTAACAATATTGAAGTCTTTCTGTCCAAATCAAGCTTGCGGGCAGTTTGTGACACGTACAGCACGAGGTTAGGAGCCGTGCAACGTTACGGTATGTTACAGCACCACTGTTTGAGGGGATCTGTAACCGTGCCAGAAGGTGTCTTGAACCGGCTGTATATCTTGTTAGCGCTCCTAACTGGTGTACGTTGCTTGCTAGTTTATGTATACACGCACTTGTAAATTTTGATAAGCTTGTGTGTTTGTAAGCTTATATATGAAAAGAGGCTTCATGGGGGCTGCTAATTTTTTTGTTTATCTTTGCAATTCAGTTATGAGCTTGCTGCTATTCGACAGCGAAAGAGAATTACTCTTTTCGTGTATGTTTTTGTGGTTTGTCCTTAAGTGGTTGAAAAATCCTGGAGAGCTCGGGCATAGTACAGTATTGCAGGACCCCCTGAAACCTGAAGTGCTGCAGATGGCTGGTTTCTAAACGGCAAGGTCTGCAGCTCAAGGGCAAGCGGAGGATGCGCCCAGGGACCACAGTTAGGCAGCTTCTGTCCTTGAGAATTAACCATAAAGATTCTTCGGAAGTTGACAACGAGTTTTAGAGACCAGGTAGAAGAAATAGGCACCGGAGAGTGATTCTGGAAAGTACTGAAGCCGGGGTAGGGGTCACCTGCAAGGCTAGGGTGGTCTCACCGAAGAATCCTTCGGTCGGGTGAGTGGGGCAGTGACAGCTCGCTGCTGGGACGCCGGTGGGTGTCACCACCCCCGCGGCTAACCTGGAGCCCCTGACGTTGATGAAAAGCCGTCGAGAGGAGTCCTTCCGAGCGTTGGGGCTTCACGGCGACGCTCTTGGCCTACCTTAAGCTCCGTCCCGTTCGCGCCTTGCCTCTTTCTAGGTCTAAGGCTTTCTAGGTCTATAAGTGTGTGGGCGTGCGTTTGGCGGAGGAACCAGTCTTCTCTGCTTTTCTGGGCTGTATTTCAGCTGTGAAGCGGAGCGAGGTCAGCAGGTTGTCGAACCTCTTGCACACACTGAACCTGTGCCCGTGGGTTTTGGGGGCATTTTTCCTAAGAGGAGTGGAGGGGGTGATTTCGGGAGCCGCGGTGCAGCGCCTCGGGTGCCTGCGAGCTCGTGGGAGCGTACCGGCGACGTCCTTGTTACGCGGGGTGGAGGAAAAGGAGACTGCCCCCTAAGAAGCGGGAGGTTAAATCGTGAAGGACCGTGCTTCGAGTAGCTGATTTAAAAAAGGAAGCTTTGAATTGGTGAGTCTAGAAGAAACATAAGTACACTTCTGCTTTTCTTAGGCCTAGGTGAATTTAGGCTGATGTGATCGCTCTTCATTGAAGATTTGAATGGCAAATTCAGATTACTTTTTCTTTTGTGTTGTTGCTAGTCTTGGGTGATTGACTGCAATGGTTTGGTTTTGGTTTGGTTTTTTTTTTCCCCCAGGGTTTGAGGGGTTGGGGGGGGGGGTTCAGGGTTTTTTGGGGTGGTTGTTCTTGTTTGGTTTGGGTGTTCAGGGTTTTTTTTGTTTGGTTGTTTATTTATTTTAAAAAGGCTGGCTATCAGGAGGTCTCGGGGTCCATGCAGTCACGGCAGAGGGAGGTGTCGCGGAGCGTTTAGAAGTGACTGCAGCGTGGGGTACGGCCGCCGTCAGCAGTGGCTCCACACAGCCATTTGGGATGCGACTGCAGCAATATGCTCCGCCATCTGGGGATCCATGCGGCAGGACTGTGGCGTTCCCTTCTCCTGCAGCACAGGTTCGCGCTTTGAAGTAATTCCTACAAATTTTCTGCCCTTTGCTGGCAGGGCCAGGGGAGATCTCCTTGTTCCACACCTCGAAGGACTACATGATTTTCTGACACGACAGCTAGGCTTGTGTGAAAGGAGAGCCTCAAATAGAGAACCGACTCAATGACCAGGTATCTGTGTGCCGATGGAATTAAATGCGTGCCCCAAAAGGTTTTTCCCTTAGGCAAAGAAAGGTAGGGAAAGCTTATATCAAGGTGCTGCCAAGGCAATAAGAGGACGTCTGACGGCAGCTGCCTCCATCTATGAAGCCGAGGTAAGGTGGACAAGCATTCTTGTTGTTTGCCAGGTGCCAGGTTGGAAAGTCCCAAGCTGGGGGCTCCGAGGGGCCTTTTTTGGTGCAGTGTTGCAATTCCAAACAACTCTCCCCCAGTTTAGTCTCTTGTAGATAATTTACCAAAATGACAATTGGAGTTAATATTAAACTATTAAAGCAACTGGTAAAAGAAGCCAAAATTACCGTGGTGTTAAAGCATTTTACTTTTTTGATACAACTTTGGTTCTGTTAACTAAACTCTGACTAGAAGTACCTTAAATACAAAATATTCCTGTTGTCTCCTTTGTAAGTATATCGGTCACAGCTAGGTAACTATTATGTGCTGAAAACGCAATCTTTAATTAACTCGGAGGAATAGCTGATTCATTAATTGCTGTGTGCAACTTTTGGAACTTGTATGACATCCTCTTAAGCATGCTTTTGAAGCCAGCAATAAACCTGTTCAAAGCAAATTTTAACACTCATGGTTTAAAGTTAGTAGGATTAAAGGTTAGCCCAGGTATCAAGTGATGAGGTGTATGCCTAGTTTAATAATAATAGTAATGATGATGATCATGATGATGTTTCGGCATCAGCTCTGCAGACCCATGGCTTCCCGAAGAGAAACGCTAACGGACTCCTTAGGTTAATCCAACCCCTTTTCACTTGAAAGCTTTATTTAAGTTGTCGTGGAGTAGCTTTGAAGTGAGACCCCCGATGCAAGAAGCCTGCTGGCCGCCCGGCAGAGACATCCCCGAGCCGGCAGGCAGTGCCCTCGCCGCGGCAGGCGGGGGGGTTCGGGCTTTGGCCGGAGCTACGCGGCAGCACGTTGGGAGGTTGCGCGCGACGTGTCCCAGAGCGGGGATAAAGCTTGGGCTTTCTCGGCAGGATGGGAGGGACTAATCCGTGCGGTGGTACTTATATCGATTTGTAGGGATTGTTCAACTGGGATTATTCGGCTGGGTATTACGGCGCTTAATCAGGGAGGGAGAAAAACAGGTTCCCTGAAGGAAAGCAATAGATGCTTTGACTGTGTTTTTAACTTTGCCTTTGATAGCTTTAGACTTGTAAGGGACGTGGTAGCTCTTCTTGTCTGTATGAATTTTTAACTCCTTTTTGAACTGACTTGTCTATTAGTGTTGTTTGTTTGCGTATATTTAATTTGCACTCTTATTTTTTTTTTCTCTGAATGGGCAATAAGGAAAAGATATCTAAGTAACACTTTAGAGAAGCATTACGAGTAGAAATGTGTATATAGGAAATGTTAGAATAAATTTTGAAAAATAATAATTTTCGTTCACATAAGCATAAGGAAAACACACAGTATTTTAAAGCTTTTTATTGTTTCCTTAATGTAAAAGTATGTAATCTTAATAAATATGCAACTAAACCTGACCTTTGCTGTGTCAAATTGCAGCTCTCGCTGATACAGGATATCCTCTTAAAGCCATTCACCCATAAATATGACTGTCTCATATAAGATGCAGTCTGCCAAGTGTTTACCACGTGGCCAGCAGGCAGTATTTCAGTTCATCTATCCATTGCCATCCAGTATTGCGCTTCCTGAGTTCTCACTTGGAAGTACCTTAACAGCTCGGTAGGTTAACATGGTTTTCCCCATTATCTGGAAAGCTGAAGTGGAATTTCTGTTTGGTTTTGTGTGGGCTGCACAGGCGAGGAGCCGTTCTGCTGCCCAGGTGTTACCCTGACCATGTCCTCTTGAAGGATGTTGGTGGTCTTTCTCTAATCATCATTTGGGATGTATTGTCAGAGCGTGCCTTCCTGGTTCTGTTGTAGTGGTGATGCATCAAGATTGAGGCATCCAGTTAACCTTACTGGGAAGATAAGGCTTGAACGGAGAATCCCTGAGTCCGTCGGTCTGCGTGTGTCTCATGCATTCATTCGTGCTCACTCTTTTTCTTCTCCTTTTTGTCCTGACTAAAGAAAGGGCTACAATAAGGCATGACTTATTGTCATTATGGGTGCATGACTATTCCTTGCACAATTACGACTTAAGCTTTAGGTTTCCCTCTGTTAATATCTCCTTTTGGGTCTGGAAAATCAGTCTGGCCGGCTCCCCCTGTCGTGTTATCGCATCCTTCACCGATGCAACTGCTCTGTCCTTCTCAAAGGTTTCTTGAGGATTAGTCCACTCTGATCCCAGGTTTGGCCTCGGAAGGAATACCCCACTCTGCCCTCTGTGGTGCTGCTCCTCTCCTCAATTAATGTTATTTTCTATCCTCTGAGTAACTTAGGCTGTTTTGGGTTTTTCTTCTGTCTTGGTAAACCCAACCAAACAAATGCTTTCCTTTTAAGGTTTTTCTCAGTCTTTTTCTTAAACTAATGAACTAAAAGTGGGTGACAGGAGAAAATGCTCCAGGGAAACCACTGAACCTAGTGTTTATAGATGATAGCTGCAGATGTTACCAGTTTCTTGAAAATGAATCTTCTGACTGGGTTTTGTAATCAACTCAGGAATGACAATTTCCCAGAAGTCTACTTGACCTCGGATTCTGCGTTAAGCGATCTGTTCGCTCAGTATTTACTGTACAGCAGTGGTTCTGCCAGCACTGCCCTGCAAAGAGGGATTTGAAAGGCTGGCAGTTGCTGGTGATGGCTGTTATCAGGAGCTCTGCCATCGGTGGTGGCTGGACAAGGGTGTGTGGTGCGCTTCCCAGCAGGAGCCGGCCAGTCCCATGGGATCAGCTGCTGTCCTGTTTGACTTTGGGTTCAGAATGCTTCTTCTAGGAGTGTATGCTTTTTTCCTACCTTTTTTTTTTTTTTTTTTGAGCTGCAAATTTCCTACTAGAAAATGGGTATTGGGAAGATTGAAACCCAACTGTGTGTTCTGTAAATGGGTTAGGGCAGTCTGGAAAGGGGACTGGCCATAACTTACATATTTTATAGTTGTAAGAAAGCTGGTATGTATGTGCATAATCATTCTAGATGTTTTATTAGACGTTTTGCTTGGGTTTCAAACCCCTTTCTCATAGCGATGCCGTTAGTGCTTCAACACCTGTGTGTGCCTTAGAGTCAAGGGAGGGCTCACTGGTGGGGATGCCCACCTACAGCAGTCGTCGGTCCACTCCGCAAGAGGAACAACGTGTACAGTTCTTGGGTTAGAAATGGGAGCATGCGTGATGGGAGGTGCTTCTGAACGGTGTCTGTGAATAACTGCAGCCTCGTCAAAGGGCAAAACCGTTAAAGTCTTTGTCACAGACGTGCTTTACCTCAGTCTGTCTCTGGAATTAAACAAACCCTCCTTATCCGCTCCCCCCAAATGCCCAGCTTTCACCATCTTTACTCTTTATGATACCAAGTGTTAGGTGTGTGAACTGGACAAGAACTGAATTTTTCCATTTTTTAACCCTTTATTTTTTTCCAGCAGAATTTCTGGAACTTGTTTTGTGTGGTAAGGCCTAGTCTGAGGGTACAGCTTCATGCCTTCCTGCTGTAGGGCACCTGCAGCAGGTTGCCCCTGTTACTCGTTAGTGCTTTGCTTTTTTGGCTTAACACCTTTCATCTGTAGCCTATTCCTATAGTTGTCACCTAGCAACATTAATTTTGTTCATTTCAGTTTGTCTTCTATTTAAAGAAATCTATCAGGTGTGTTTTAAGAATGTTTCTGGAATCCAACTATGAACCTTTAGTAAAGAGGTGTTTATAAAGTGAATTCTCACCAGCATCTGTAATTAATGTACATACATTTGGTATTAGCCATCCCAGCCTGACAGAAATGGGAATAGATGTGTGTGGGATTTAAAAATTACCCAGAGAATACTGGAGCAGTTACAAGTTCCCCGTTGACTTCTCTGGGTGTCATTTCAGTGCGCTCAAGGAGCATAGATACCTGTCTCAATTTCATGCTCTTTTACCAACCAGCATCTCTGCTCCTTCTCCTTCTTTCCACACCATGGTCCATTTAGCATTTTGGAAGCTGCATATGCACTGATGTGACATTTTGTAGGCCAGCAACCGTAGTTACAGTGCAAAGTAGAGGATTTCACTTAAGCCGATGAACATCAGAAAGTAATAAAGGGAAGGATTGTTCAGAGTCCCGTAAGGGGGCTTACAGGGTACATAACGTTCTGGAGTTTGGGGTTCAGGCTTGTAATTTTTAATTCAGACTATGACCACTCTGGAGTTGGTGATGTCTCTGGGACACAGAATTGGGTTTGTGCCTTCACTCGAAATGAACAAAAAAACCTCTAAGCTTCTAACATTCAACCAAGGCAATCTTGATATTTTTATAATTGGGTCCAGCAGCGGACCTGGAGAACAGTGTGAAAGCATAGGGTTTGCAAATGTTTTTTATATTGTCTTTTTGTTTCTTGTGCAAAACTACCGTCTGTATGTAATTTTTAATAATGCAGGAGGGGAGAGATTGCATAGAACTGGAGCTGGTATCAGGAACTGGAGGATGTCATTCAGCTGCAGCAGAGCTGTAGAGGTCACTGTGGCGTTTTTAAAAAACTGTAAGAAATGTGCTTGTTATCATCCAGCTTCTGTCGCATGTGTGTCTCGGGTGTAGAAGCTGCCAAGTGCTAAATGCGTGCAACCCTAGGGGGGCTGTAGGTCACTGTTTCACTGTACAAGAATTGCCAAGTCCTGATGGGCAACTGGTGCCTGTGGCGTTAGTGGAAGCTGAAAGCGGGTATGGAGGGAGGTGAGACATTTGTGTAAACATAGCAAATGGAGTTAGGGGCTCAGAGGGAGAAAGTAAGAGAGGGCTGTGAGTGTTACCTAGAGTGGACTTACTTGTGCGTCATTAAGACTGTGTGTTGTCAGCAATGGTGCATTTGCAAAAAGTTTTACTGGTTGGAATTTCTGAAAAATCCTAACAAAACGGCATTTGGACACGGCGCTGGAGGGACATGCTGCAGTGCCCTTGTGCAAGGCATCCCCTTAATAAGCAATTATCTTGTAAAAGGAGTTTGTATGCATGTCTCACTGTCATAGTCCTGACCTGCGTTTTTGATCATAAAACATGAGATTTCCACAATACCAAAAACTTGCAAAACATACTTGCATCACCAATATGAATCAGAATAGCTTATATGCAGTTTTAGGAGATTTGAACTGTCTCCTTGAGGGTTAATTAACGTGTGCAGGAGAGCCTGCTGACCACTTCGATGTCACCCTCTGCTGAGCTGAACTTGAGGGAAATCTTACATCAGTTATAACTTAGCTGCTTTGCTTTGTCAAGCTGGATCTTGAACGTGCTGCACTGAAACTCATTTTGGGGAGCTGATTGCCAGAGTTCGGCTGTCAGACAGGAACGGGTGATCAATCAACAGCTGCCTTACTGGAATATCAAACACTTGTTTATATACGTGCTGTTAGAATTCATATAGTGTCAGACTTACTTCCATGGCGACAAAGAAGTGGTATAGCCTTTTTCTAAATCTGCTGCTGAATTCCTAGTAACATCTGAGTAGCACTCACATCAGCCTTCTCTGGGAACTGATATGAGGGATAATGCTGGATAATTCAATTCTGAAAGGAGCAAACAAGGAGGAAATTATTTATGTATGTATACAGTTTTAAAAGCCTCTTAAATCACAGCTCACTTAGGTCCTGTGATGTTTTTCATAGTATTCCCTATGAACTGCAGACCATATGTAAAAGGGAAGGGTGTGTGCTGGGCTGCCATTTGGAGACATGAAATGCGTCCTGGTCTGTAGCCCAAAGCTGAGATTCTTTCCATGTTCGGCTTTTTTTCAGTAAACAGAATTTCTGCAGTGCAGTGAGCCCCTTGACAGCCATGGAAACACCTACTTTCCTTGGGAGGCTGGCACAGATGAAGCTGAGCAGCACTCGCTTCAGCTTTACGTCGCTTCAGAATATGTGTGATTCTGCTTAGTCCTGTTAGCTGAGCTTGACACGTGAAGGCCAACAACAACCAAAATAAGTATATAAATTAGGATCTGGGGGATAGAGAAGGGCTAGAAGCAGAAAGACAAGTGGGACATGGTTAAGCACAGATTAAAGTTTACTCAGGCCTAATTTAGGGCTTATGATCCCTCTTTATGGTATGCTTGAAAACATTCAAATGGTGTTCAAAGTGCTTTTGTTTTTGTGGAATGTGATAGCTTAGCTCACTGGCTCAATAGAGGTTTTACAACAAAGTTTTCTTCTTTCCTTGAATTGAACTTCTAATTTTTTTCTTATAATTGAAGTCATGACTTAGTTTACCAAAAATATTACTTGCAACATCCAGTGGAGCTGGTTTGTGAACAAAGCCAAAGTTTAACAAGTTGTGGGCAAAGAAGCAAATAGAGTTCAGGCAGCTGCCAGTGTGTGCACTTTGGTTCTAGTTTGGAAAGAATATTGCTCGCAGGCGTACCAAGTATTTTCTTATGGTATAAGAAGTCTACAAAACTGCCAGTACCCTATCTACCACCAGAAGTATGCCAGAGCTAGGTTTTGCCAGTGTTTTCCTTTAAAAATGACTTTCAAAAGCAAGCAAAAGGCTCCTTGCATGTTTGTGCATGGAAGAAGTGATAAGCTAGCCTCTGCTGTTCAATTGAGAGAGAAAAAGAACAGACCTCAAATATACACTTCATACTCCTTGATCTTAGGGCAGAATTCAATGCAGATTATGGAAAATAGCCTTTTTGTATCCCTGGAAGCATATGTCTGCAAGATAGCTGGAGGCTCCTCAGCTACTTGCAACTCAGCCTGCTGCTATAACTGCTATAACCTACAGAGGTGATTTCTTCCAGGCCAGTTGCAAAATTTGTGTGCGCATAGAGGACCAGTGTGATACCACGCTGGCTCAAAGTCCAATGATTTGTCAATTTTGCTGTTAACTAGCAAGCCTTCTCAAAATCATTTTTTGTCAGCTTTTTTTCCTCCGTGTACAATGATCTTGGTAGAGGCTGGATCTTGCTGGTTGGTAGAGAAAGATACTTTGAAGGATTGCATGGTGTATAAAATATCCTTCTGAATAGTATACCTGCATATGGTTAAAGTGGCTTAGAAATCCCATGGATGGCTTATTTAATTTTTATTTAGTTAAGCTCTCTAGAGAGCCATCACAAGTAACATACTGGATTACTTGGCAGGCTGAGACATCTGCTGGCACTTCTGAGGTAGGCTGCAGCAGTGAGGTTTCCTATTGCAGCATGCTGAAATCTCTCCAAAACATAATGGTATTTAGTACTAAATGCTATTGTATAGAGATGAAATTGTATGAAATTCAAGATTGCAGGCTTTGTCGTCAAAAAGCTTAAGGATCTGCGCTCCTGCAAAAGTTTTATAGCAAGACTGAGGGCTATTATTAGCAGTGCTGCACCCGCGGAGAAAAGGAGCTGACAGAGGAGTGAAACCAGATTCTGGACTTCAGTGCAACATATTATTAGGAAAACTCTATATGCACTTTGTCAGTGCCTGTCCTGTTGGAAATTGAATTTAGGTGTGTAATTGATATGCTTAAAAGCCTGCTAATGGTAATTCAATGCTTTAAACTATGTACTTGGTTTGCTTAGTATTTTGCATGAAGTGCCTCATTTTATGCATATTAGACTTCATATTACACCTTCGTGCCTATTTGATTATTCAGGGGTAGCTTGAGCTGAGTCTTAATCTTTCCTCCCATGTTACAATCATCTGAAAACTTAATGATCTTGCACACTAATAGCTTTGTCTAAGTTCTTAATAAATTAGCACCCTCAGGGACCAAGCTGTACAGACTTCCACAGAACCTACGCCTTGACTTTCTTCCCTTTCTGCTTTTCACCTTGCTAAACGATTGCTGTTAGTTGCTGTAATTTACTCCCTGACTCTGTGGCCAGGGTTTGTCTTTTATGTCTCCTTCCTCCAACCCCTAAGCTTTTACTTGACAGCCATCTGACACCCTACAGCTTGGTCTTCTGGTACTTTAGATGAATGATAAAATTCAAAAGGCTTGTAATTCAGCCTCTCCCTCTTTATGCTCCTACTGCTGTGGTTCCCTTGTGATTGCTCAAGAAGCGTTTTTGATATGTCCTCTCCAAACAGGATAAGAATCTGGAGGATGGAATGAAATTTAAATTGTAGCTCTGTCTCAAGATCCCTAAAAATAGCAGGAAAATTATTGTAGACTTTGTCCAAGCAAAGCAAAGTCTAGATTATTGAAAATGCATGAACTAGCTGACAGAGAAGATGGTGTAGCTTAGTAAAGGTGAGTCTTAGTAGTAGGGTAGTAGCTGTTAAGTACAGAGACTGAGGGAAATAACCATAAAGAAATGAAAGGAAGAAACCTGTTTGTGGGTTGATTTTTTTTTGTTGTTGTTGTTCGTTGGTTGGTTGGTTTTTTAACACATGTTCAAACCTAGAAATTCTATGAGTACATTTTCAGTGAAGGCTAAGTGGCTTTTACTTTAGTAAAGGGCCTACTAACTTTCAGTGGGGAACATAGTATTTCAGGTCATTAAATAGAGGTTGGATGTAGGTACATGACCAGCACCTATTTAATTCTGAGCAGATCTTTGGTTCATTGAACGCTGAGAAATGGGGTCATCAGCATCCAAACCAATTGCCATGTAAATGCCGTGTTCTGATCCCGTTATGGTTATGGGGGCATGCTGGTGGTGGACATTGAGTGGTGCTGGTTTGGATTATATCCTCAAGAAAAGTCATATTGGTACAAAATTGTTTGTGGTCTCTCAGAGAAAGTATGGTAATTGGTTACAAGCTGAGTAGCTGCTCCTGGTGGTTCATTTACCCATTCTTTTGCCATGTTGTCTAGTATCAGAAAATATGTGGGGTGAAAAGCATATTTCAGCTGCATAGCACTGTGTAATTCAGCTGCATTCCCCTGCGTGTCAGGAAGAGTTGTGCGAGGTTTGCCGGCAGCAGTGGTGTATTTTACCAGGCCGAAGGATACAGCTGGAGAACAAGGGCACGTTCCTGGGTGCGCGAAGCCGCGTTTGGTCTGAAGTGGCTGTCGCGGCAGCGGCTGCGCAGTAACCAGAAGCAGACATCGATGTGTGTGTTCGTCAGCCGCTGAACTCCCGTTCGGGAGTGACGTAACTCGTGGCGAGGGAGTAATTACAGCGCTCTGAGCAGGAGTTCAGCGAGCGGCGAGTGCAAAGGGCTCCCAGAGTTTTGTTGTCTTGCAGAGTAATTACGGTCATTAAGGAGGAACAAATGAGCACGAGTTACTTACTGTGAGGTGAGGTGGCGTATGCAGAAAGGTTGGGGCACTTTTTAGGGACTGGTGTTCTCCAACCACCCCCACCGCGTCCCTGGTTGTTACACTTCGGGCTCTTTAAGGCAGGGGTGTCTCTAGCGCGTTGCAAGAGCAAGGATACAGATCTTTTTACAAAGCCCTCGGAGTCATAGTTAAAAGCTTGCATTGCCCTTGAAAATACCATATCTCAAAAATACGCAGAAATACAGACGGGATTTTTAACAAACTATAACGATGACTTTTCGACATGTACAGCAGAGAACTGTGTCTTTCACCTATTGATTTGTCTGCAACACTGTCTTTTTCCTTCTAAATTACTGGATCTTGCAAAGTGTTTATTACGGTGTTTGACAGTCTGAACTTGATACATTGACAAGCTGGACAGAGGCATTTGTAAGTGCTATACTTTTGAAATGTATGTCAGTTTATCAGCAAGTGAAGTGGTGCTTCACATTAGCATTGGCAGCATTAAAAATCCCACCAAATTTTGGTTGTATGTATGTGTGTGCATATATGTATATATAGTGAATACCGTAGTAGAAGAATTTCATTCTGTGTCAGCAGCTTTTTGCCAAGAAGACAAAATAGATGTCCACTGCTGGCCATTATTAGCTGCATCTTTCTGCTCTAAAAGCAATAAATTTCTGCTACAAAAATTTGCACTGTAAAAATA